>WBMN01000025.1:76226-405997 GCA_010367425.1 Teratosphaeria destructans | reverse complement strand
TAACTAAGTCTCCTATAAGCTTAGCCCTAGTAGGAGTATTTAAAGGAGAGAGGAAAGAGATAGTTCTTCTTCTAACTAATATAATATATAGTTTACTTCTTTGTCTATACTTATATATAACTCTTTTCTAATATAATATATTCCTTTAGTAGCTACTCTCTTATACGTAAATCTATTATCTAAAAGAGTATTAGATCTTAATTAAGTATCGGATCTTAATTTAATATAATATATCTTTTCTATTTAGCTTATCTATATCTTATTTTTATATACTAGTATTATTAAATAGAAGTATTTTGTAAGGCCTAAATTATGTGTTTAAAACTTTTAATTTCAAGGATACCTTGAAGCGATTAACCCGCTCCGGGGTGCCTAAGGCGTACTCGGATATAGAATTTGTAGCCCGGATATATATTACAGCCCGTTTTGTGACCGCCTTAGCACATAACATCAGGCTGTCCCTGCACGACATGGCACTTGTCCGTGGACTTGGCTTTTGTACAGCTTGCGGTAGTCTCCTGGATCGCCCAATCCACAACGACTAACGAGCTATCGATCGCGACATCTGTAACACTTCCAATCGAAGTATGTCTTCCAGGGCGAATGATCGAAGCGGTTCCTAATTAGACTTTAAGATGTATGGCCCTCGAAGAAGGTAACGCAATCGAAAGCCTGCTGAACTTCCCTCCGCTCTACGGAAGCGTCTAGACGGTCAACGGGTAGTCGTGCCCCGAGTGTGGGAACCAGGAGATGGAATTCTATGAGCGACAGTTACAGAGTGCAGATAAAGGGACCCCTATCTTCTATCACTGTGTCAGATGCGGTCACCGATATAACACAAACAACTAGACCTAGTAGTACTTAGCATTTGGCAAGACAGTTCGAGTGTTTGCGGACAACACGTGTCGATGTAATAAGCATGCGTTATAGCACATAGCCCTTGTGCCTGCCCGCCGGCAGCTACATATAGCGGTCATGAGGGCGCTTGGCATTGCTAGGGAGAAGAGGGCAACTATTCCGCGAGGAGGGTGAAGCTGTGTCTTGGGTCTGTTTTTTTTTTGGTCTTTTGGGCAACCGCTTTCCTCTTCTGCCATGTACATGTGATTCAAAGCACGCCTCATATTCGTGTGAATCCTCATGCCTTTCCTGAAAACTGCAATCGACTACAACTATACAGACTCTTGAAACTTACCTTACGCAAGCACGCAGCTAACCCTCTCACAAGTATTCCACGCGATGATACCAGCGAAATGCTCTGAGCTTACAGTCTCCGCTATAACAGCTGAAATTTTCATTTGTCGGGAAGCGTTATGAACGCGAGACTCTCCTAAAAATACACGGGCATCAAATGTAGGCCGGAACGGCGAAGGCGTAGTGTAGTGCCGGAAGAAACATGCGTGAGGCGTGGCCACCAGCTTGGCCGCTTGAGATGGTACATGTAATGCCTAGGGTCTGCCATCTGGTGCTAGACGCCGATGGTCATTTCGCTGATGTTCATGGCTCCTGATGAATGGGCAAGTCGAGACTCGCACATGCCGCCGTCGGATGTGCGTTGAACAGCTAAAATGCAGATTTCATGCCTAATGCCTCCGCTGCCGCCATAATACTGTACAGGTACTTTACCATCCAATACAATGCTCGATCAGAACTCTTCTTGTTCCGTAAAAAACATGGTGAAGCTTATGATCGTTCCGTAGATAAGTAGGCCACCGATGATGGACATGATCATGGCCTCGATTCGTATTTGATCGCAGTGGGCTAGGACGATGGGTAACGCTGTACTTCAAATCAGCACACCAATCCTAGGCTCTCGTTCGAACCATGCCATAGCACGCCTGTCATAAGTCCAGCTCATAAGCAGGGAGGTGTCCGGACTCACCGACACCCATTACCACCAGAAATCCAGTCATGAACCTCCCCAGCTCTACAATACTCGAGCCTCCTCCTTCGCTCATGAAGTCATCGCTGTTTCCCGCCTTTGAGCATAGCCAGTTCGGTATCGGTGCAAGGACGTATGTGCCAACCACGAGGAGTGTGAGGTAGTTGTGGAAGAGGGCGGAGGAGAGGATGACGAGGAGGAAGCCTATGGCCAGGATCTGAGTCTAATCAGTACCTTTCGGAAGGGTTGGTGTCTCTGGGACAGGCGTACGAAGGAGAGGACGATGATGGTCTTGAGGCCTGCCATAGCCATTGATTGCCGTATGCGCCGGCGGCTGGCGGGGGGGGGACAGGCTGGAGTGTCAGGAGATTGGTCGGCAGCTTGAGCTCGTCCCGACGTTCTTGTATGATGGTGCGTCGACCGAGGTGCTGCTGTCGCGATTCTCGAGATGTATTGCGGGTGCCTCAGTCTGGGAGCGAGTGACGATGGTGCTCGGTTGGCCCAAGCTTGCCGCGTCCTCGACTTCGTGCCTGGAGACAGCTCCCAAGCACATTGAAACATCTGGAAGTCATCATCCATCCGACCCTCATTTCGCATACACACGCCTTGCAATTGACAGAGAGACAATAACCAGTGATTGACAAAACGTCAAGATGTTCAGAAACAACTACGACAACGATTCCGTCACCTTGTAAGACGCCAACCGCGACGACGGTAGAGCTCTACTAATAGACATGTCCAGTTCACCACAAGGCCGCATCTTCCAGGTCGAATACGCACAAGAAGCCGTCAAGCAGGGCTCGGTAGTCGTCGGCATCGTCAGCAAGACGCACGCAGTCCTCGCCGCACTAAAGGTAACCTCAAAACCCGCACCAAACGCCGTCCAACATATACCTCTCTAACACCCGTCCAGCGCAACGCAGAAGAGCTCTCCTCCTACCAAAAGAAGATCATACCCATCGACACACACTATGGCGTCGCGCTCGCCGGTCTCGCCTCCGACGCCCGCGTCCTCTCCAACTTCATGAAGCAGCAATCGCTCGCCTCGCGCCTGACCTACGATCGCCCCATCCTCCTCTCCGAAATCACGAGCCGCATCGGCGACCGAGCGCAGACCAACACGCAACAATACGGCAGGAGACCCTATGGCGTGGGCCTGCTGATCGCGGGCGTGGACCAGCGGGGCCCGCACCTCTTCGAATTCCAGCCCAGCGGCGTGACGCAGGAGATGATCGCGTGTGGGATCGGCGCGAGGAGTCAGATGGCGAGGACGTATCTGGAGAGGAATCTGGACGAGTTCGAGGGCTCGAGTCGGGAGGAGTTGATCAAGCATGCTTTGCGGGCGCTGAAGGATAGCTTGAGTCAGGATAAGGAGTTGACGGTTGATAATACCAGTCTGGGGGTGGGTGGGGTCGGGGAGAATTTCAAGTTGTACGAGGGCCAGGAGATTGCGGGATGGTTGGAGACGACGTTTGAGAACAGGCCGGAGGGAGGCGAGGGTGGTGAGGGGATGGAGGTGGATTCATGATCGCGTGGCGAGCGGACGGGGCCGTGGATTGTACAATATCAAGCGCAAGCATGGCGCGGTGTTGCGGCGTCGAGGCCACAGACGACCGGAGCATTGCTGTAGAGATGTCGGGACGCAGCCATGTCACAGCAAGGATTGATGCCATTCTGTCTCCGCTGTCTCCGCTCCAGCTGCGCTAGCCTGGCGATCATACACTCGGACTTGGCCGACTTTATCTGACTGATTGGGTTGCTCACGTGGTCGATGGCTGGCTGGCACGAGACCACTACTACCCAGTCATAGAGCCGAGGGTGCTTCTTGCAGCAGTCCTGCACGATGTCGTTGACCATACTCAATAATAGCTCCGCATAGAGCGATGACAAGTGAATGGCACATTCGGAGAATGTCTCACGCATCTTGCATCCGTGAGTGGCGCTCGGCTCACTGATTACGATGTTGATTCATGCGGTGATGCATCCAATCGACAAATGTTCCGATGGACAGGGTAACTAACTACATCCTATGGGTGACGTCTCGAGGTACGTGTATATACCCTCGAGTCCGGGTCATTTGGGTTCCCCATGTCCTTAGACAGCCACGACTGAGCAGTATTGGTCCTTGGTGCTGGTAAGCAGTGTTAGGAACCTATGCAGAGTACGTTACCAACCACCAGCAACGACTCAGCAGTATTGGTCCTTGGTCCTGGTAAGCAGCGTTAGGGGCCTATGCAGAGTAGTACGTGACCAACTACGTTTGCATGCTCGCCTCGCAGCCACTCCCTATCAACGAAACTCCCCCAACATCACTGATCCCTCGATACCAAGATCAGACAAAAAAGAAATCGGTATAATTTCATGTCTGCTTTGCAATCTAACCTCACCAGCTCAACAGCAGAAGCCAGCACCCCGTATCGATGGGCCAACCCACACCTGCAATCTTGGTTATGGTCGTAGGGGCGAGCAGTCAGTGGGTTTTCTGGGGGTTTGATGCCGGGTTCGCAGGGAGCGGGAAGACTACAGGTATGCAGGTGTTGTGGGTTTCGACTGGGGGCGTGATTCATGGACGAGGCAGGCCTGTGGTGGAGGAATGTGGAAGGGGATTCTATGAGAAGGAGGAGGGAGATGCAGGCGTAGGTGGCTGGGGAGAAGCAGGGCGGGAGAAGCTGTTGTTGGGGCGCTGTGGGTGGGGGAGTTTTTTCTTTTTGGATGAGGTCGCGTGGAGGGTGTTGATGTGCCTGCCTGCTGCGTCTAGAAATGTCGGGTCTGCGTCTAAGTACTGGTAGGTGTGGATGTCTGGCTTACTCTGAGAGGAAGGCGGTAGACAACCAGGTTGCATGTGGTAGTTGCCAACCTCGGACATAAAGCATCAATTGGCTTTTCGTGGGATTGCCATGGTCCTTGCGTTGCATCACTATGTGCAAAGTATATTGCGATCTTGGAGCTTAGGTGACCTTTCGCTGACTCCTCCGGTCCCCCAGATGAGAGATGCCAAGCTATCGCCTTCTGCTGTCGTGCACTTCGCACTTTTGTCTTTCTGCTCTCGGTGACTCAACGCTGTGCAGGGGATCTTCCCCTGATAGACAACCGCGCCAGCAGATGCTTCGCCTCGAGCTAATTGCAGAGGGCTTTTTGTTGTGCGCTACCCCTGGGGAGCTTTCTCGAGGTGAGTTTCCTTCCGTGAGCCGGTTGTCAATGGTACGGTGCGGACTGGATGGCCTGGGGTGTTTCAATATCGCTGCCCCATGCCGGGTCAACGCAAGAGGTAAGCATTGGTGAAGGAGGCCTGTGCCATGCAGCACTGCTCCTATCGCCGGCGAGGTGAAATACGTCTCCCTTGCCCTCTCATATGCCCCCCTCTCTCACACACACACAGTCTCTCCCTGACCCACACATCGCGAGACTACCTACACATCATCATGGCCAAGAAAACGACTGTCGAGTTGAGTCCGGAGGAGCTGCAGCGTCGAGTGGCGCTGCAGGAGCAGATGTTCAACGAAAGCCGACAGAACCAGGAGCGGCTGAGAGTGTCAGCACCTGCTGCAGCAGCCCAGACGGCCGTCGAGCCAGAGGCAGGTCCTGCTGCCGACACCTCACAGCAACAGGCAGGTGACGACATACACCTGCCTCGAGCACCACAACAGGCAGGTGACGATGAACACCTGCCTCAAGCACCCCAACCTGCAGGTGACGGCAAACACCTGCCTCAAGCACCACAACCTGCAGGTGAACCTGCCAGAGCGACAAGCACCTCCAGATCCGTCTGCCCGCTCGGTGAACTGTACGCCCGCTTCAAGGACATCGAGAGCCGCGTCGACAACTTGCTCCCATTCACGGGGGAGGCGTACGTGCACCACGAAAGCGCCATGCACCGGGCCGTGTCGCTGCACGTGCGCGATCAGAGCGATGCCGGCGCTCGAGAGGAACTCATCGCGGAGTACAACCGCATCTACGCGCGGTGGGCTTGGTACTGCTCGATGAATTGGGACTCGCGCACCGGCAGTGCAGATGACTGCTTGAAGAAGGCGGTCCTGGACTATTTCTGGTGGAAGCAGGACGGGGTGGACGGTTTGGAGACGGCGAGGAGGTGAATAGGGAGGCGCTGGCAACCTCACCGCGCGCAGGGCAGGCTGCACAGAATGTAGATAGCTATGGTACTCGTGGTTTTCGGAAGTTCACGAGAGTGATATACCGTGCTTGTTCATTGACGTGTCAAACGCTGATCGCACTGTCACTCGTGTTGACAGGCTGCTAGACATGACTGTCAAGAGATGATGGCACCGACACCCATGTCAACGGATCACTTCTACCGGACACTTCTATGCGTTCAGCAGAGTTGATTCGTATCAGTGGAATCACCATCGGGGGTTGGTGGTGACGGCGTCAATCAGTCTTGACCCGAGTGAGAGTTTCTACTCCGAGGCATCCCGTCTACAACAGCCGAGCAATGAATTTGAAGCCGTGAGGGGATGTGCGTCTATCCAAGCAACACATCGGCATCAGTCCGAGCTTTATTCCAGGCGTATGGCGACGGATGTGATTTTCGATGGTTGGCCTGCTGCAAGCTTTGTTGCATTGGTGCGCACTATGAAAGTTTCGCTTCAGGTCGGCGTCCCGTGGGGGCGGAACTCAGTTGCATGGATGCATGTTGCCGCGAGTAGGAGGTTCCTCTCTTGCCAGAAACTCGCTTTCCTCTTCCCAATCGACTCACTTCTGGCAAGCTTCGACATCGACATACGAAGAGCTCATTGAGACAATATCAATCCATTCCAGGTTCTCTCGCCACAGCACATTATAATGACAGCCGCCAATATGTGTTTCCGTCCGCCACCAGCCTTTGCCCAGCTCGAGCTAGAGGTCAAGTCTAAGCGCGAACAACAGCGCGCAAATGGTGACCGGCTGGCGGGTCGAAGACACTGATCACAGAGGAGACCACGGCCACAGGAGAAGAGGGCGGATGCATTGCCGGCTCAGCAAGCAGAAAGCTCCCAGATGCCGGACCAATTCGGTCCAATGCGGGATCTCGTTCACCAACCCGGCCAGCTTCTGGCTATAGCGCCGCTGATCACCGAGCAGGCACATGCATTTGATCAGAAGTCGAACAGATGGCTACATTTCATCCAATGCAGGGATGCATTCGCCACTCCGGCCAGCTGAACCGGTGCTCACTCAGGGTTCCGGACGGCAGAATCATGTCGCTCGCCGAGTACAGGGGACCTTCCAGCAATCTGGCCAGCAGCTGGGACAGCAGCGGGCTGCCGGGCTGCCGGCCGCACAAGGGCTGATCATGCACCCGCCGAACCCGTACTTCCAGCCTCAGACGACTTAGCAGACGATTCAGCAGCTGATCCCACCGCAGCTGACCGTGTTCGACCAACCTGTGGGTCTCCTCACGTCGCTGCCAGTCTACTTTGCAGAGGTGTGCCGCCGCCGGCAGCCTCAGCCTTCCCTGCACGAACAGCGGGAAGAAGCCATCTGGAAGTGTCGAGTCCGGTACAGGAGCGCGACGGATGGTCTGACGTTGCTGCAGCAGTACCATGAGCTCGTGGAAAAAGTCTCAGAGCGGAGCAGGTTGCCGGACCAGTCCGATGCTGAGGCTGCTGCCAGGGATGGTGTGCGGGAGAAGGAGCAGAAGAGATGGGCGTAATGCCATGAGCAGGCACTATGATTCTGTGGAGACGTCCCCGGCGGCGGGAGCCATGGGGATGGCTGCTCCTGGACAGACGACGGGATAGTTGGGTCAGAGCAGGGCCGAGCGTGTGGCCTGGACGACCTGGTTGCCGGAGTTGGCCGAGCTGCAGATCGACGCAATTGCTATGCGGTGATGGGTGACGGTGATATGTCACGGTCGATCCGTTGACCTGGCTGATGCGGTTGACTCGTGGACTGGACTGCTGGAGTGGATGGTGGAGTCATGGAGGAGCTTCGGAGGCGGTGACATTTTTCTCTTGGACGACCTCATGATGACGGCCAAGCAGCCAGTCAGGCGGATAATAATTGATTAATCGGATGGGTCGAAGCCATTTCCAGCAGGCACGTAATAAGAAGTATCACATGTGCGCCAAGACAGGCCGGTCAAGGAGCATTTGATGGTGGACGGGGCTGGTTGTCATCAACGATGCATTTGGGCGGCATTTCCTTGGTTCTGGTGGTGGTGTCGAGGATATTGATGAGAAGAGTTAGGTAATATGATTAGTGGTATTGATGATGAAGGTCCCATTTCACGGTGTGTTTGGATAATGCCAAGCACGGCCGGCCTCCCATCTGGACACTTACCTTACGCAGTCAAGCATCAGCCTCACCCACCGGCGCTGGAGGAATGAGAGATGACCCATGAATTTGGTTAATGGGTTAATGCATTTGATACCTTGATCATAACTTCATTGATGACATTGATGCAGTTCAGGCTGATTGCTGTACCGCACCAGCACAGACCAAATTCTCGGCAAGTGCGGACGGAGCCGCGTGTCGGACGGGAAAGCTTCTCAGAAGCTTGCAACGCGACTCTCCTTTGCCATAAACCCATCCTCTCCCCTCCACCACCACCCACCACCACCCGCTACAGACCCGCCAAGATGCTGAAGAAGTGAGTCCCCATCCATCCGACCCGTCGCGGTCCCCATTGGCGATGGAAGACTGACGCCCTGACAGCGGCGTCGCCCGGTCGCTGCGCGCATCATCTGCCTTGGGCAGACCCGCCCTCCAACGTGCCTTTCAACCCAGGCTCGCCGTCCCTGCCATCTCCCAGCGCTTCGCCTCCACCGACAGCGCCCGAGACGGCAAGGTCCACCAGGTCATCGGTGCCATCGTCGACGGTACGGCCCTCCCCCTCCTCCGTGCCCGCTCCGCCCGCCGAGGACATGGACCCGAGCTGACCATCCGCCGCAGTCAAGTTCGACACCGAGCAGCTCCCGCCCATCCTCAACGCCCTCGAGACCACGAACCAGGGCAACAAGCTCGTGCTGGAAGTCGCCGTACGTAAACAGATGGAATTGATGAGATACAGCGGAGGCTAATGGCGCCGACAGCAACATTTGGGTGAGAACGTGGTGCGATGCATCGCCATGGACGGTACCGAGGGTCTCGTCCGCGGCCAGAAGGCCACCGACTCCGGCAACCCCATCATGATTCCCGTCGGCCCGGGCGTGCTCGGTCGGATCATGAACGTCACCGGGGACCCCATCGACGAGCGCGGCCCCATCAAGCACACCAAGAAGGCCCCCATCCACGCCGACCCGCCGCTCTTCACCGACCAGTCGACTTCCGCCGAGGTGCTGGTCACTGGCATCAAGGTCGTCGACTTGCTCGCCCCGTACGCGCGTGGTGGTAAGATTGGCCTCTTCGGCGGTGCCGGTGTCGGCAAGACCGTGTTCATTCAGGAGCTCATCGTATGTGCAAGCACCCATGGAACGAGATGGACAAGTGTGCTGATATCAGGTAGAACAACATCGCCAAGGCCCACGGTGGTTTCTCCGTCTTCACTGGCGTCGGCGAGCGTACTCGTGAGGGTAACGACTTGTACCACGAAATGCAGGAGACCGGTGTCATTCAGCTCGACGGCGAGTCCAAGGTCGCTCTGGTCTTCGGTCAGATGAACGAGCCCCCAGGGGCTCGTGCTCGTGTCGCTCTCACTGGTCTGGTAAGCAAAATGGCCGACAACCCTTGGGTGGGAGAAACCTAATTGACCGCTTCACCTAGGCTGTGGCCGAGTACTTCAGAGACGAAGAAGGCCAGGACGTGCTTCTCTTCATCGACAACATCTTCCGTTTCACCCAGGCCGGTTCCGAAGTGTCTGCCCTGCTCGGTCGTATCCCATCTGCCGTCGGTTACCAGCCCACCCTCGCCGTCGACATGGGTGTCATGCAAGAGCGTATCACCACCACCCAAAAGGGCTCCATCACCTCCGTGCAGGCCGTCTACGTGCCCGCTGACGATTTGACTGACCCTGCCCCGGCCACCACCTTCGCCCACTTGGACGCCACCACTGTCTTGTCCCGTGGTATCTCCGAGTTGGGTATCTACCCGGCTGTCGACCCGCTGGATTCCAAGTCTCGTATGCTGGACCCCCGTGTCATCGGTGAGGACCACTACAACACGGCCTCCCGCGTGCAACAGATGCTTCAAGAGTACAAGTCGCTGCAGGATATCATTGCCATTCTTGGTATGGATGAGTTGTCCGAGCAGGACAAGCTTACTGTCGAGCGTGCCCGTAAGCTCCAGCGTTTCTTGAGCCAGCCTTTCGCCGTCGCACAGGTTTTCACTGGTATTGAAGGTACCCTCGTCGACCTCAAGGACACGATCCGGTCATTCAAGGCCATCATCAACGGCGAGGGCGACGACCTACCTGAGGGTGCTTTCTACATGGTTGGTGACATCGAGGCTGCGCGCGCGAAGGGTGAGAAGATCTTGGCAGACCTGCAGAAGAGCACGTAGATGGGATCAAGCTGTAGAGGTGAGAGAGCTGCGTGTGGGGATGATGAGTAGAGTTGCTTGTCAGCCGGGCTTGCATATGTACAGAAGGCAGGGCCGGACAATTGACACCCAGGGGAAGGAGAGATTGACGTGGTGATGTGCTTGTAACCATAGATATCTCGAAAGCGTTTCCTTTGTCTTAAGATCAGTTTGTTTTCTGCAATACTGATCACGTCTCAGCAGGAAAATTTCGGAGGATTACGCGTAGTGGGAGCACGAGGGTGCAATATGGACCAGTCTGGCAGAAAGAGTTAGGGTATTGCACAGGCCGGTCACACCGCGAAGAACGACCTGACTGGAGGATTTAAAGATAGGACAGAACAAGCGAGGCATTGCCTCAGTCAAGCATTTTGATGACCCAGACGATTGGCTGATTGTGACTTCTGGGCCGTCACTTGATCAACAGCCCGTCAAACTGCTGACGTGAAATGCATTTACACCGCAGCATCGACCCACCAAGCTGTCACCGGTATGGTGTGAAGCCGTCGAGCCACATCTCATTGAACAGCTGAACAGTCACTGGTACCCTGCCACGGTCAACCCGGTTGCGTGACGGATGCAAATCACTGGAGTCAAATCCGGAGCGATGACTTTTTGGAAAATGCCGTGCAATGCCGCCTGGGATGGACCGGTCATTGTTGGCAATATGAACGCAGGGGATGGACCTTGTCTCCGTTGTCGGCGCTCTTTTCTTGTACGCGGCGTTTGCCCTCCTCCCGGCTCACAGTGCAACGTCCGTGTCAGGGTCGAGAGAGGTCAGACATGGCCAGAGGAGATTCCGAAGGGGAGATGCCCTGGGACATGGGTTTTTGCGCCATTAATGTCTGTGGTAGCGTGGAAAGATGATGTGTGCGACCGAGAGGGCGTCGGAGCGTGGGCGGGGGCGCTTTGCTCCTGCGTGCGCCTGTTGCTTGGAGTCCTGGTCCTGCGCGTTCGATGGGACTTTTTGCGGTGGGATGTGAGAGCGGGAGAAGGAGTGAGTGTGTGTGTGCGTGGAAGCTCCATGCTAGGGGAGAAGAGTTTGGGAGTTCCGGGTCGTTGCATGAGTGAGTTGTCGAGGCAGAATTGGGCAGTCATTACATTCAGTCGACGCGTAATGGATGCTCGGACGGTTGACGAGGACGACGGGTGTCTACTCATGGAGTCCTTTGCACCCGAGGAGCTGTTGGAGGCTCGTGATGGACTCGTCCGAGCTGGGGGAACTCTCATCAGGTTTGCTAACGATAGGAACAGAACAGAGCGTGGTATTCGGCTGCTGAGGTCCTGAGGGTCTCTTCCCAGGCATTCATATGTTTCTCACGTGCGGTCTCAAGAGGTAGAAATAAGCGCACGATTTTGGCCGAAGAGTCTGGTTGATCTTTGCGAAGGGGGTTCGACGTGGGTGGCGGGGGATCGTGTGACGGTTGGGGGGAATTCGGAAGGGTCGTGCAGGATGTTGTTGGGGGGAAGTCGGGTGTGATGTCCAGCTTTTGGATGTCGTGTTTCGCATCGACGGCGTTGGGTCAGCGTTAGAGGCATCGAGTTGGAGTCGACGGCATCAAGTCAGTGTTATTGGTATCGATGGCATCAATCGCATCGACGGCATCAACGGCATCAGCGGCATCGACGAGAGCCACGATCATCTCAGTCTCACCAAAATCATCCCAACATCAACAACTCCATCTCAGCATTCACCCATCATTCATTAACTCTCATTACCCACCTACCCTCCCAACCAAACCCACCTCTCACGCCAAACCTCCTACCCCCTCCGAGTCCATCTCAGAAACAACGCCCCGCCCCCCCTCTCAAACTCCGACGCCGTAATCCCCACCACCATCGAGTCCCCTCACCGGCCGAACGGGAAACCTCCCCCTCTGCGGCCCCATCCCCTCCTCCTCCTCCAGATCTCCCCGTACCTGCGACCGACGCCGATAGATCGGCGGAAACGGCGGGGGCGCCCGAGGCATCGACCAGCGTGCCGTAGTCGGCGAGCGAGACGCCCGGGTCCACCATCGTGGAGGCGGAGTCCGGGTCGGAGGGTCTGCGGGGGCGGGTGCCGTGCCAGTTAGGGGTTCCTGGGGCGGAGGAGGAGGTAGAGGAGGAGGGTGGCGCCGAGGCCGACGGAGACGGTTATGATGGGGGGTCGCGGCGCGGGGGTGCTGTTGGGGGTGAGGACGAGACGGCGGGCGAGCGAGCTGGATGTTGCGGTGGTGGGGGCGGGCGAGGGGGTGGGGGTGGCGTTTCGGGTGTCGTGCGAGGGATGGGCTGTGTGGTGGTGGATCATGGTTCACACGGGGGTTGTGGTGGGAGGTGAGAAAGCGGGGTGGGGGTGTGTTTTGGGGGTTTTTTTGGGACGAACGCGGACTTCTTCCCGCTAGCTACCGGGTGGTGTGATGGACCTGAGAGCTGTGTGTGGGAGGGCCGGAGGCGGTGGGTAGCTCTAGGGGATGAAGCGGAGACGGTGCGCTTGAGGAGGGGAGAGGGGTGGTGTGTGGGGGGGGGGGATACCTATGGGGGTTGGAGTGCATTGTTTGGGTCGTTGCTTTGTTGATTTAGTTGGTTGCAGGTCGGAGGATGGGTATGGCGATTCTTATTGTGAGCCTAGGATGTGATGGGGTCTAAGAGCAGAGGTGGTGACGACGCGATGTCATGCGGATGAGGAGGTGTGTTGCGTGCGTGAGAAGGAAGCACGAACGAGGGCGGAGGATGGGAGGTGGTTCTGTTGGTAGGTTGACGATGGTTGCGGCGGGGATGATTCAGAGATTCCATGCTTTCAAATGCGGTATCAGGTTTTTTCAAGGATGATCGTTCGCAGGCGGACCCACACCAATGTCCAGCGTGAAGATCTGCGCAAGACCCGTCAGTCCCGTTCTGCGTGCCACGGTCATTCCGATACTTACGTTCAAAGGCTTGACGATCTTGGATGTGCCGTTGTTGTACGACACGCCTCGGTTCAGTTGCGGGCAGGGCATCCACAAGAGTCCCTGGGAGTCGACCCACATGGCGTCGACCCAGAGCAATCTGGGGTCCTGAACGAGCGTCGTCATCGTGCCGTTGGGGTAGATGCGGAGGACGCTCTGGGTGTCGGTGTTGGAGCAGTATCTGTGGAAGAAGGTCAGTGAGCTTGCATACGCGGCGAACGGGTCGACTCACATGTTCCCATCCGCGTCTATCGCGGTGCCTCCTGTGCTCGGCGTGTGCGTGAACGGCTCCACATATGTACTCAGCACACTGTTCTGCGCCATGGAACTGTTGTAGAACGCGTCGTCCAGAGCGGCGCAGGGGATCCGGAACATGCTGCCAGAGCTGGCCTGGTAGTAGAGATGTTCGCCGTCCGGGCTGACTTCCAGTTGATCGGCATAGGTGTACGAGGGTCCGCTCGACGAGACCAAGAAATGTCCCTCGGCCGAGACGTGGATGAAGGCGTTGGTGGACGGGACGCCCTCCAGCACGCGCCTGGTCTCGCCGGTCTCCAGGTTCAGGATGATGATGGCAGGGGAGCCGGCGTCGGTGAGATATGCGAAGCCGGTGGAGATGTGGAAGCGGATATCGTCCAGATGGCTCTGCGAGTTGGTGGCGTTGCCGAAGGGGTAGATGCGAGTGACGGAGTCGGTCGAGACGTCGATCTGGACGACTTTGACGCCGTCGGGCAGATCGACGGGGCCACTGCCAGCCTGGGTGGCGCCGCTGCCGCCGGGCTGTCCGGTGTCGACGACGTAGAGCTTGCCATCCGGACCGATCCGCTGGGCGTTGGCGGAGAGGAAATGCTGGGCTGGGTCGAGGGTGGAGTTGACGGTGTAGTTGTTCCAGGCGGCGTTGGGATACGGGGTGGAGATGTGGGTGGTGGTGTCGTATTCGACGATCTGGGGGTTGGGAGCGGTGCCGTCGACGTGTTGGTAGACGAGGAAGATGCGGCCGTGGGTGGTGGTGGAGAGGCCGTTGCACGGGGTGTGCAGCTGGAGGGCGGGGTGGAGACGGGGGTTCTTCTGGGCCGTGATATGTCTGGGCCAGGATGAGGACGGGGAGGGCGAGGGCCAGGGTGGTTAGATGGAGGAGTGGCATTCTGCTGTGGCGGAGGAGTGGCAGTTTGCTGTGGGCGAGGGAGGTGAGAGAGGGTGAGGGGGTTGGATAGACGGGTAACGCGAATCGATTACTTCACTGGTGGTGTTGTTGGCATTGATGTATATGTGTTGATATCAATTATGGGTCATTATATGTACAGGCGGACGATAAATGAATAGAATTGATTAGTGAATGAGTGAAGGAGTGAATAGAATTGATTAATCAATGAGTGAAGGAGAGAATAGAGTTGATTAATGAATGAGTGAAGGAGTGAGTGACGGGTGATGTTAATAACCATGAGTTGGAGATGAAGGCGATCATTGACTCGTCCCTCCTTAATTCTTTGCTTATTACACCTCGTTTACCCCCCAGCACCACGGTCACCTCCTGGACGCGTTGGATCCATCGTCTGGTCAATATTGTACAGATACACCACCCCCCCCTTTTGGAATCAGCCAAGAAGGATAATCTCGGATACCCGGCGTGGGTGAATGAATTCGAAACGACATCCTCAGGCAACCAACCCTTGATTGTTGTTGATTGTTGATTGTCCACATCCGCTGGTGGATACATACATTGCATCCAGACAGGTAGGTATCAATCACTCTTCTACTTGTTCCCTATCACGAGAGTTGGTCACTTGAGACCACACTGTGTCCCGGAGACATGGGGCCACCCACTAACCTTGGCCTCCACCCGTCCTTCTAGTCCCACCCCAAATCCAAGAAAAAGAAGAAGAAGATTCAGAAGAATCAATCATGCCCACACAAGAGCTAATGGACGACGCTCCGCCGCCAGTCCCACCCAAAGACTCGCCCTATCTCCGACCCGCCAACATGGACCCTCGTCCCGGCACCAGCTCGTCCAAACGCAAACGCGACACTCACGACGACCACGACCCCGACCACGACGCCCACGACCACGACCACGACCACGACCACGACCACGATCTGCACACCGACGCTACCCACACCCCCAAGCGCACCCGATCCAACGCCCAGCCCACCGATCTCTCCACCCCCTCCGACGACACCTC
Source organism: Teratosphaeria destructans (assembly GCA_010367425.1). Taxonomy (NCBI): domain Eukaryota; kingdom Fungi; phylum Ascomycota; class Dothideomycetes; order Mycosphaerellales; family Teratosphaeriaceae; genus Teratosphaeria; species Teratosphaeria destructans. The sequence continues at coordinate 390,563 of WBMN01000025.1, read as the reverse complement.
CTCCACCCCCGCCAACAAGCGCGGTCTCCGCCGCAAGAAGAAACACAACAACCTCTCCAACCTCAACCTGAGGCATGCCGCCCAGCGTCAGCGCGCCGCCGCCGCCGCCGCCGCCGCCGCCGCCGAGCAGACCCTGCGCGAGTCCAAGTTCCAAGAGGGCAGCTTGACCGACAAGCCCAGCGAGAAGCCGCCCAGCGCCTACACCCGCATCATCCGCTCCGACAGCGGCAACCTCGTGCACGTCGACCAGCTGATGGAGGACTATCACGGGGCCGTGGACGACTCGTCGTCGCGGCCCGTGCGGAGCGCCGTCGACCGAGAGAGGAACGCCATGTCTCAGCAGGTCAATGACATCGCGGCCGAGAATGCGCGGAGGGAAGACGGCGGCATCTTCCGCTTCGGCCGGTCTCTGGCCACGGGCTTTCACCCCATCACGCTGTGGAACAAGCTCTGGAACGACACCAAGGACGAGCTGACGCAGCGCAACTACGAGGAGGCCATGCGCAGGAGGCAGAAGGAGGAAGCCGAGGCGAGGTATGCCCAGATGAAGCAGGCCGGACAATTCGGGCTGAGGCCCGTCGGCAGGGCAGGTGGGGAGGCACACCACATCATGGACCACGCTCCTCCGCCTGTCGATCGCGCTCGGTCGTCGAGGGACCCTGCACCGCTCCCTCCGCCCCCCGCCGATGCCCCAAGTCTCCTGGCGCATCCGCGAGAGGGAGACGAGAGTGATCCGCCCGAGTCTGCCATCAAGGGCAACCGCACCCTCCGGAGCCGATTCAGCTTCAAGCGCCCGTCGATCTCGAATCTCAAGGAGGGCCTCTTCCGCGTCAGGTCCGACTTCAATCTGGCGGCGGCGGCGGCAGCTGCGAGCGCTCGCGAGCCGTCCTCGTCGCTCTCCCCGGCCAAGGACGAGTTTCAGGTGCCCCCGTTGTCCCTCAGGCGCTCGGTGTCCAAATTCGACCTGAGGAAGCAGAACAAGCTGTCGAAGCGGGTGAGCGACCTGGAGGCCAAGTTACAGCGAGCCAGGGTGGAGCTGGATGAGGCGCTGGTGCAGGCATCGCCGGCGCCTCAACTCAAAAACAAGTATGAGCGATTCACTCCCCAGAGCACAGTGAGACGACTTCCTAAGTTCATCCCAGGCGCGTTACCGAGTCTTCCCAGTGAGCGCGTGCTCATGGCTCGCGAGGCGTTCGGCGACGATGAGGCTTCGCCAGATGCAATGGACTTCTCTTCAAACGTGACACCGCGCACAACACGGGACGACACCGGGGCGAGGGAGCTTGAGGAGGAAGATGCAGGTGCCGGAGCGCTCAAGGCTGCCCAGCCATCATGGCAATACCCGCGTCGTGCTGAGTCACTGTTCAGTCTCGCTAACCGCAACATCGAGCATATGCCTCCGGCTGAGGCCACGGCGGTCGGCCGAGATGAGGGGCGGGAGGATGACATCGAGACCACGCCTGTTGCGCCGGGGCCGCCGTCGCGCGATACAATCCTCGAGCCCGATCCCGAAAGTACACCGACCGTCAGCAAGCCTGTCAAGAAGGCTGGTCGGCCCAAAAAGCGCAAGTCTGGCGACGGAGGTGATAAGGCGTTCAAGCCCGGTAAGGATACCACCAGCGACTCTGATGAGATTGGAAAGATGAAGAGAACGCGAAAGCCGTCCAACACCAAGAACAACGGTAGCGCCTCAGCCGGACGCCAAACGAGAGCGACGGCCGCTGGCGCCTCGCGCTCGCCGAAGGTCAAGAAGAACTCGGTCGCCACTGCTGAAGTCCAGAGAACCGTCTCGGAGCAGACGACAGAGGAGAACGCCCCACACAGCGCCGATCAGATCGATGGGGTTGAGGATGATACCGGTCTCGATGGCGTCGAGGGCACCCCACTTTCGCCTGTCCTGGAAGAGGAGGAAGTGGCCACCACCACCACCGTCCAGATCCCCGTCAACCCCGAGCCTTCCCGCCCAACCGCCACAGCCACCCCAGCACGCTACGGTCGTCCGGCCGCCCGCTCTCAGAGCCCGCACGGACGCGCCGGCTCCATCCAGCCGCCGGGCATCGAAGAGCAGATGCTCGAAGGCGCCGCGGCGGCCGTGAGGAACCGGCGGGCCATGAGCCCCCCTCAGCCGAACGGTGTGGAGGGGTCCGCGGCGGTCAGCGGGCGCGAGACGGTGGGTCTGACGCCCGGGGAGGTCGGGGGGCCGACGAATGTGCACGGCAAGCACGATAGCATGGACTTGGTCCGCGTGCAGGAGTCGGCGAAGAAGGTCGTGCTGGGGGGAGGTGGCGAGGGGTTGGGTATGAGGAAGGAGGATTTCCAGTGGCCCGACGATGTGTTTTAGGCGGACTGCTTGGTCGGGCGACGGGGAGTGGGAGCGTGTGGTGGTGTGGTGGGTTTCGCATGGGACTCTCCACGGCGTCAAGTCTGGGCCATGACGGTCACGCTTCTCCCCTCACACGGCAGATGTGTGTGAGCGAGACGTGTTGCGCACTCCTCTACGTCCTGGTTGCAAGATGGGAAAAGCGGACGGCGTCACACAGCGGGGGATGGCTTTCTTGTTTACTACTACAGATACTAGACGACTCGACATTACCGGCACGCAAGCTTTTGTACAAACAGAGAGAGAGAAGGAGAGAGAGAGAGAGAGAGAGACAGACACACACCACCCCTGCCACCCGCGCTCCTCTTCGGCCCCCTCACCCCCAGGAAGAATAAGAAATTAGTAGTAATCCTGCGGAGGCGGGTTCCCATAGTCCTGTGGAGGCGGGCTCCCACTCCCGCTCTTGGTCACCGATCCCGATCCCGATCCCGTGCCCGTGCCCGCACCCGCACCCGCGCCCGCGCCCGCGCCCGCACCCCCGCCCGTGACATTCGCGCCCCCGACCTTCACGGCACTCACTTCCGAGCCGCCGCCAGAGCCAGAGCCCCCCATCAACTTGGCGCCGAGCCCGCTTGCCCCCGCCCCTCCCCCCATGCCACTCCCGCCCCCGACCCCCAGGCTCGTCAATTTGGTCGACAGCCCGCCGCCACTGCCACTCCCGCCTCCCAGGCCCGACAACTGGGCGCCGAGCCCGCCCGTGTCGGCGCCCCCGCCCACGCCCGACAAGGAGCTCCCGTAGCCCAATCCGCTGGCCCCGGATCCGCTCAGGCCGGCGCCCGTGCCGCCGAATTTGACCCCGGCGCTGGAGACTTCGGTCGAGGCCCCGCCGCCGCCGCCGCCGCCGCCACCGGCGGCCAGACTGATGGTGTTCAGTTGTTCGTTGGTCGTGCCTTTGCTGGTCGTTTCCTCGCTGGTCGATTCCGGTGGGGGGGTCGCCTGCTCGGTTTTGAGCTCCTCGGGCTTGACCTCCTCGGGCTTGACCTCGACAGGTTTCACCTCCTCGGGCTTTTGCTCCTCGGGCTTTTGCTCCTCGGGCTTTTGCTCCTCGGGCTTCTGCTCCTCGGGCTTCTGCTCCTTGGGTTTTTGCTCTTCGGGTTTTTGCACTGGCGTCGTATTCGATTCCGTGGTTTCTCCTCCAGCCGTTTCCTTTCCAGACAGTTCCACTCCCTTCGTTTGCTCAGTCGATCCACCTCCAGTCATTCCACCTCCAGTCTCGACAACTCCAGCGCCAGCGCCAGCGCCAGCACCAACCGCGGTCACGGTCGTGTTCGTCCCGCCGCTGGTCTCAGAGTAAGTAGTGATACAGACCGTGATGCTCTCACAAATCTTCGTGAACACAGCCACGGCGGCCTGCTGCTGCGACGCGGGGAGTTTGGTCTTCATCGCGCCTTTGAGAGCCTCAATGTCGGTCCTCATGGCCTTCAAGCCGAAGGCGACGATGGACGTCAGCTTGGCTTCGACGAAGAGGGATTTCTTGCTCGTGATGGCTGAGAGGGCGGCCGAGATGCTGACTGCGAGGGTCTAGGGTCCAAAAATCGTCAGCATGCTCTTCTGTTCTTGCATCTTGGTTCCCCAAGCAGCGGGTGGGTATTTACATTAGAGACATAAGTCACTGCCGCCTGCGCGTCGGCCTCACTGAACGCATGAGCAATGCTGACGTGCTCGGCGCATTTCTCGATCTCGATGTCGACTATCTTCTGCGCCTTGCCAAGGGGCACGGAGGCGGCAAGGCCACCTTTGTAGGATGTGACTTTGGTGGTGAGGATGGTGACGGCCGTGTTGATCTTCTTGAGGTCGACGAGGACGAGGATGCCTGCTCCTCCTGCTGCATCTTTGGCTTCTGTTGGACTGCCGTGAGCAGGGTTTGCTCCGTAGACTGGTTTGGATGGACCACCTCCGGGAGTGCTGCCGGCTTTGGTCACATTGGGTGGCGTCGTCGATGAGGTGTCCTTGTCGCAATCTGGGGTTGTTTGGCGGGGGATGACGAATGCCGTTGTTGACATGAAGGTGGCGGCGAGGGAGAGGAGGAGGAGGAGCAGAGACTTGATGGTGGTCATGGTGGATTGCTGGAGCGGGCTGGTGACGAACAGTGTCTACGCACTGGAGGTTTTCGCTTGGGGATATTAGAGACTGATGATGAACAGCGGTGGACAAGCCTCTACATATAAAGCATCGCGCTTCGCGCATCCCCGGTATGGCGTCGCTGCCATTGCGCTTGACTGGTGACGATAGGGGTCAACATCATGCGAATATAGTCTTCCCTCGCGTCCGAACAGCACAAGGCGCTCCCGGAGGTTGTTTCATCCCATTCTGAAGCCGTTGCTAGCAGCAGGGCATCGTTGTCGGGTGCGAACTCGTCCCTGGACAGCACCATGAGATGTGATGTTGGGATCCAATGTGCCGCCAAAACCTTGCGCCAGGTAACTGTCATGGCGTGAGCCGCAAGGAGGTTCAGAGTCCCAGTTTGGATATCGATGAACGACTGAGTTCAATGCGGACTACCGTATCGAGCTGGATATCTGACATATTGGTATGAGAAGGTGATGGCGGGACGACACAGTCATACAGCGCAACCGATCGACTGCATATGTGCCTTCACTGTGTATAGTCCATTTGTTGACGTCCCATTAAGCACGATGGACATGTCGATGAGGCTGCCTCCGCATCTCAAGATCCTGGTCGTGCTCGCTAGCAAGCTCATGCATGCTTGTCCCTCTCGGAAAATTGATAGCCAGGATCTGCTGCTGCTGAAACAAGAGTCTAGGCTTGCTTGAGTTGACGCCAAGTTATGCTTCTTCACCTCATGCACCGATATGTAAGGTACATGAAACCAGTCGTGATCTTTATGCATCAATACATGAAACTGTCACTCATCGCACACGCATTCGTGCATGCCACGTGCAGGACTATGCCCGTTGCGATGGATAATAATAAGAATCATCATCATCATCATCACAACGGGTCTCAGAGTCTGTATGTAATGCCGGCTGGCAACATGCTTCCGGTGTGCTTCACACTACACTTTGCGGCTCTTGGTTGTTCGATTGTGAGCATTGAAGATTGTCAATCGTACCGCGGTCGGACGGCGCGGAAGCTCAGGTACCTTACTGTCGCAATGCTCAATGGGCCTCCTGTACGGCGAACAAGCGAGACGAGAGCAGAAGCCTCTCTCTCACGTGATCCGTCTCCTGTCCCGGGCGCAGATGCGAACGGAGCCCGTGCTGACAGCAAGAAGGTGGCGCCGCCAAGCAACTCACACACCGCGCTGTCCCTGGGAGCCAGTTCGGTTCTCAGACGCGCAGTGCTTACTTCAAAACAACCAATGCGCGGAGTGACCCAAAATGGGATTACAAATGCGTCGACGTCCAATCACCTGGCAGAGTCAGACCGGGGGGTAGCACATACCGACCCTCACAACGATCCGGACCAGTGCATGTCTGGAAATCGCAGATCCCAAAGAGTCGACAGTAGCACTCTGCCGCAGACGGGCAGGCCAGATCGTTCAGTCTGCTCAGGTCATGTTTCCCGTCTCGCCCTGTGGACAGGAATAGAATATGCCAGATATAGCTCAGAATCCTTCCGGCCACTTTGTCGTCGGCAGGGGCGGCATTCTTGGGCCGATTTGGTCGGTCCTTGCTGCCATCGAGAAGCCATTGTCGAATCGCGACATATTCCTCGCGCGTGTGGTCATGTATGTGCTCTCGAGAGACTACGAACTGCGCACAGCATTGCGATTGCACGCGATCCTCTCGTCCCAGCGCTGCACCGGTATCGCCTCGGCCACCGAACAGGGACGAAAGGGCATGTGATAATGCAGCGTCTGAAACCGATCGGGAATCCCACGGTTGGAGTTTGGCGTTCATCCGCGTCTCAAAACTGGCCTGCGGCGGACCGTAGCTCGGCGAGCAAGTGCTTGCGCTCCAATCGCAGCGCAAGTTATGATACCCGAGGTCTCTGAGAGCGGACGATACGTTCAGCTGCTCCAAGACAGCGGCATTGTCATACGTAGGTTGGTCGTTGTGCCACGAGAATCGCGAGCCATGAACGAAGACAGCACCGGCCTCGGGTATGGAGTCGTAGTTGTCGATGATGAACGTCAGATACGCCATAGACTCATGGCCTCTGTTTGCTGGGAGTGGTAGATGAGCGGCTGAGGTGTTGTCTGTGGCCGTGGTGTAGACGCAGAGGTGGTATTTCGTCCTCAATCTCTCCAGCCATGCGATATCGCCATCTCCAGGCGACCAGGCGACTACAAGTGCTGGGAGTGTATCTGCTGTCATCGAGCACACGCCTTGTGATGATGGCGCAGATGAAGACGACTGGTATCGCACATGGTCCCAACCCAATCCTCGCGAAACGTGCTGACTTCCAGAGCCATGATTGAGGTATAGAATGATCAGCAGAGCACCAGCAAAAATTGCCAGGTTCCCAAGTGCCCTCTTCTCGTAGAGCCTCATGAAGGCGTTCACGACGTGAGACGTGAAAAGAGATTGCCCGTAATTAACCGACGAACGACTTGAAGCAACATCCGAACCCTGCCAAGCCACGAGTTCGAGTACTGCATTAGGGTTAGTACCTCGTACCGTAAAATATTGCGAAAATTTATGGCTCTGATGGTAGGAGAGATGCAAGACGAGTGATTGCACGAATCGAGTGCTCCATTCGAATGCTGCTGTATCAGGCTATGCTATGCCGTGCTCGTCTCTCTTGTACCCAGGTGATGCAAGCCAACCTTTCGCTATCAAGTATCGACCATCATTCCTGCCTGCCTCGACATTGCAGCTACGGGTAAGTCATGCAATGATTCCCCTTGCGCATTCCAAGCGATGCCATAAAACTCGTTGACGACGCCGACCTGGACGACCCTTGACTTCTCCTTCTGTGAAACCCCCATGTGACCATACCTCTAGCACGCTCCCCCTCCTGCACGACTTCGGCTGTCCGGCTTCCAGTCAGGGTCGTCCATCCAGTCGGGCACAGGCCGCCGTTTATGGTTGTGAGTTACGAAGACTCAGGTCGTCGACCTCTTCGATCGTTCAGTTCGGGCAAGCGGCCTGCACGTGGCCTGGCTGCTTGCACTTGTAGCAGACACGCTCAGAGCTGGCCTCGGATGGGCACTCCCTGGAGAGATGGCCGACCTCGCCGCCTTGGACAAGTTAGCACAGCGACGACCGTTACAAGGCATTCGTCGGACTCACAGTTGTAGCACTTCTGCCCAGTGGTACAATCACGGCTCATGTGGCCGTACCCGCCGCACGAGTAGCACGTCTGGCCGCCGCCGCCGCCGCCGCCGTAGCCGCCGCCGTAGCTGTTGCCCCCGCCGAAGCCACCACGACCGCCGCCGAAGCCGCCGCCCTGGGTGCAGTTGCGAGCGATGTGGCCAGTGCGACCGCACTTGTAGCATTCTTGGCCGCCGGCACCGCCGCCGAACCCGGCGCGTGGAGCAGCAGTCGGACAGTCACGGCTCAGGTGAGAGGTCTCGCCGCAGTTGTAGCAAGTCTGCAAGAACAGTCAGCTGGTTGCGGTACAAGCGCGACAGATTCCTGACCTTGTCCTTAGCAGGCTCGGTGCACTCGCGGGAAAGGTGGCCTGAGTTGCCGCAGTTGTAGCATGTCGGCGTGCCCTTGGTTGGACAGTCACGGGCCTGGTGGTCGGTGCCGCCACCTGTGATTCAAGATTAGCGGGTGACTTGGAATGCAACATCATCAGGTTTGATGGTGAGCAGCAAGGTATCCGGTGGCAGCAGCGAGATGTAGGCCGGATGATGAGACGCGAGGTCGTAATAAAGGTGCGCCGCCGCGGGTGCCACCAATGTGGCAGTCCAAGGGCCTGGCGGCCAACCTTGATGGCGGGTGGTGTGCAACGTACAGTTGTAGCAGGCGCCACGAGTTCCGGAACCAAACTCCATGCTGCTTGTGTTTACTGTAGGAGGTGGTGTGTCGAGTGAGGTCTGATGGACTTGGATCTGGATATCGGGTTGGTGGTGGATGGGGATGTTGATGTTCTGGACTGGCCTGAGGTGGGCGTGTAAATTCTCGTTAGCCGGCGACCCACTTTCGAGCAACGTCAACCTGCTTGAGCGAACGGGGAGGGGACAAGTGAGGAGATCCCGTCTGGGACCAGGATGTGGCGTTGTGCAGCCTGTGCTTCTAAGAACGACTCACTCAACGTCAGTGGTGGAGGCAATGAGTCTGGCTGGGCACCTCGCTTCCCAGGAGTCGAGCGGGAGGTGGTCGTGGATGTCGATTGTCAAAGTGGGTAAGTAAAGATTTGTTTTGTTGTTGCTGCTGGTTTGTTCAATTTTTTGCAAGTTGAGCCTCATCCAGGGTCCGAGCACGCTAAGTGACGGTGCCTCCCGTGCACGTGGCGAAGGGGATATGTACATGTAACTCCGTATGAAAGTCAACCAACTCCAGAGGTGGGAAAGAGACGTTGTCACGAGTACCACACTCTCGGCAAGAGCGTTCGGTTACAAGCCAATGCCGCCCATGGAGGACTGCCACGTTGTACACGCAGCTGCTCCGAGCTCTCCTGATGTCACCATCTTGTATGGTCTACATACCTACACAACATGCAGCACTCCCATCATCAATCATGTGAAGTCATAAACAACGAGAGCTTGCCTTCCCTGGCTTTGCTCTTTCAGCACAACCACGTTCTCGTCGTCGAAACCAATCCAACCTCTTGTCAATGTGAGGTCCTCACCAGCATACTGCGAGCAAGCACCAGGACCCCGGGCTGCAATAGCGCGACGGACGAGATCAGCTTCAGCTCGCGGACCAAGCGTCGAATGGCTCTCGGAGCGTATCTTGACGCTCAGATCACCGCTGGCCAGCCTTTTCCGCGCTGTTGATGAAGTAAACCCACCCTCGAGCTCCCACACCCTGAGCTCGTCGCCCCGTTTGCTGACGCTCACGGCTTTCCCTCGCCCGCCAACGTGAGCGCCTGAGACTGACGATGTGTGTCCCCAGAGCCGGCTTCCCGGCGAGATTGAGAGTTCTTCTGCGCTTGATGTTACCAGGTAAAGTGTCAGCGTGTTATCCGGGTGTGACACAAGGAGATAAGGATGCGTGTAGGATAATGATATAGGCTTCGAGTGGATATGCCTGAACTCGAGCGTGGTAGATGTTGCCAACGTCCCAGTAGCTGTGGCCACCAAATGGTGCATCACGGGAGGAGCTGCAAATGCCAAGGGTCGATAATGTTGTTCGATTGCCGAGGCAAGCCTGGAATGCAGGAGGTCGCCTTTGGGTGAGACGCTAACCTCCTGAAGCCCAACCGTCCAGCCGGAGAGGTACGTAGGTATCGCATAGGCAATCGAGATCACAACCGAAGTTGCTGATGTCCTCAATGATACTGACAAAGGTGGCCAGACAGTGTGCGACTTCAATGAGTGCAATAACAGTGGCGCGTCAAGGGCTCTCGCTCCGTCATTAAAGCGATACAACGACAGGAGCTGCGTGGCCGTCATGGTCGCCACGAAAGGCCACGACACGGCTGATGCAGAGATCACGCCGTTGCTTGATGGCTGGTGAGTGTAGTGATGTGTAAAGCGCTGTTCCTGCTCGTCCAACGAGTAAATACCATACCCACCATCTTCGAAGCCTACAAGAAGTTTCGCTCCACCCTCCTTAGCAGCCCGAGTGTCTACCGATAAAGACGTTGGCGGCGAGGATGCGTCGTCCAACATCGTATGCGCGAGCATCTTGCGCTCTCCTTTGGCAGACCACGCGCGCAACCCATCTTTCATATTCGCCATGTATATGACGCTGTCGTGCATCTGGACGAGGACTGGCGGTATTGCCGCTTGCTCTGCCACCTCAATCTCATTGATGGCGCAACTCCCCCGTGTCCAGTTGTGTCTGAGTTTGTATTGTTTCTTCCAGTTCGTCTCTGCGTCCCTGGCGGTCAAATGTTGGTCGTCTAGCCATCGTGACGCTTTCGAGCCGTTCCCTTGTCCCTCGCCATCCTTCTGGCCAGGCAGTCGGCTTGCCCGTGGCCTCACAAAGCGATCATAGTAGATTGCTTTCCACAGCTGCCCATCGCCGCCCAGCACCTGATACTTGCGTGACAGCCTGACGGTTTAGCGATGAGGTCTTAGGCCTAGTGGAGAACGGCGACTGTACTTACCTCTGGCAGACTACGAGCTGCGCGGTAGACAGGAAGGAAAATATCCGGAGAATGAGCTCGTCACTAAGCCTGGACAGTCGGTCCACAGACACCGGCCTTATCCGCTTAGCTGTCGGCGCTTCTGTTGGAGGAGATTCCCTCGACCTTTTGACCATGGCTGAAACTACTCACGTGGGCTAGAGGAGAGCCTTGATCCATCTGCCAAGACGGCCTCGTAGTAGGCAGCAAACGAATAGACCCGAGAGCCCGGGAAGAGCGTGCCTCGCGCCGGCCCGAAGGGACCGAAATCATTCGCGTCGCGCGCGCCACTATTCATCTTCGAATTCACGACCGGATTTCATCTTCCTCCAGTTCACGACCGGAATAGATCCTCGGCTGTGCATCTGCCGGTGCAAGCAATGCTACAACTCACGCGTTGCTGGGACTGGGACGACCATGCGTGAGGATGGCTACACCACGCAGTTCTGCGAGTCGCAGATCTCTGGTTAATCCCGCCTCTGTCCTTGCGAAGAAGACTATGCAAGTTGAGGAACTGGAGGCGGAGAACGCGGATCTTCGTGACGAGATCGAGGTCCTTCGCCAACGCGATGCCACTAGTATCGGACCTGGACGGGATTCCCCGAGCAATCATGGTGAAATGACTTCCGCCAACAAGGAGCACCTTCCCGAGAAGCATCTTCCCGATGAGCAGTCTGTACCTTGGAGCGAGTACGATATATTGCGTGTCAAGCACGATGAGCTTGCGCGCCGCAATCAAATCCTAGAAGCCCAGAACAGCAGGATGCGCCAAAAATACAAAGAGGCCAAAGACTGCGTCAAGACATGGAAAGCTTATATAGATGGGAAGCAACGGCGTCACGCCCAGAAGGTGGTTGCGGAAGGTGGCGGCTTGCAGCCCACTCCTCGATCGATGCCGGCCGACGGAGGCGAAATGGTCACTGCGGTCCAACACCCGCCATCGGACGCCCCTAATGATCATGCGGAAGGGCCCAATCCGCAAATGATGTGCGTGACATCCAGCCAAACCACAGATCCAGGCTCGGACCCGCGAGAGCTGCTACCACAAATGGATCAATCAAGCAGCGATGATGAGCCAGCTGTGGTTTCAACACGGTCTCTCAAACGCAAGCGAGCTGGCTCTGCATCAGCGATGCCTTCGCCTGCCAGGATCAAGCAGGAGAACTCGCCCGAACGGCCGCTTGAGATCAAGTCTGAGGAATACAGTAGTCCTGTGCTACGTAGATCGGACTTGCTCCGTCATGAGACTTCGGAGCTCGACCTTGACGCAACACTCGAGCAGACGAGGACACCTCGACACCGCGGTGGTGCTCGGAGAGATGCTGGCCTGCACGCCGCGTCCGAGGACCTGCAAAGGCCATCGAGGCTGCCTGCTAGATTGTCATCGCTGTCCGATGGGGAACTGTTGGAGGCTCACGATCAAGAGATCGAAAATGTCGCAGTCTCAATTCCAACTCCAAGCAGCGCTCAAGCGGTCCCTGAGCGCAACTCAGCACTTGCAGCCGGTCAGGCGCTGAAGCCTTTGAGCGTGAATGTGCCATATGGCCGGCGTGAGCCTGCCGCTAATCCCGCGAAGCGCAGACGGAGTGACGAGCATGCGGCTGCAAAAGCAGCGTTGGTTTCAGAGGATGGCGAGAGTCAACGTGTCGGCCTGCGTCCGGACGACCCTTGTAAAATCGACCCCAAACAAGTTGATACTCGTCTTGACAACCTTCTCAACGGCCCATCGCCTGCCTTTGAGCCGGTCGATAGACACCGCACGCCCAAGCAGTGCGCTGTACCGCGTAAGAAGCCAAAGTTTCTCCTCTTAGAGCAGACGGCGGAACCGAAGCCTTTAACACCTAAGGTGAGCCGGTCCCCGGAGAAGCGAAGTTCTGCTCGACACCAGACCACGGCAAAGCGAGCGTCGCCTGTGAAGCGGGAGTCACCATTGGCGACGACTGAGAAGCAGTCACCAATCTCAGCAGCTCCAAAGGTCAACACAAGCAAGTATGCGCGGCCTCCTGGCCTGGAAGCGTCTCCACCTCCTGTCAGGCCGGAAGATGAGCCGCTGCGCCTCCGCAAGCTTGACACTCTGCGCCTTGAAGACTTCAAGATCAACCCCAAGTATGCCGGCTCCGACTTCGCCTTTGCCGACGCGGTCCGCAGCAAAGAGCAACGTCGCTGCCTCCAAGGCTGCACGAATCCCGATTGCTGCGTTGGCGCGTTTCTCAAAGCCGTCGAGATGGGCGCCTCCACTGGCCAGCCGGACTCTGTCGTCCTGGAAGATTATTTGGGCCCTGACTGGGAGCACATGATGGGTGCCTATGCCAAGGACAAACGTGACGATCTGCTCAAGAGGGCGAGGGCCGCGGCGTTGGCCAACAAGCATGGGAAGCACCGGCACGCTTTCCAGAGACATAGTACACCGCCTGGGTTTTGGCGGGTAGATATGCCGACCACGCAGGAGACTGCCGAGGACAGGGCGAAGGCAAGTCAGATGGTCAGGAATAGAATCGAGGAGAGGTGGAGGGAGGCGCATAGGCCTGGAGGTCGATGGAAATTTCGAGACGAATAGGATCGCGTGGTGGATCATTACGATATGGCTCAGCTGAGGAGCAATGGCTCGTTGGATCGGTCGATGGCACGAGATTTCAATGTCAAGCATAACGGCATTAGCGCAAAAGAAGTGCGAGACGCCCGGCATTGATATGCCATCGTTCGCAAAGAGATCACATTGGTTGCATTTGCTTCATGGGTATCGCGCATCACATCATAAATCCGTGACAATCATCACACCGGTTTCGTTCATCCCAAAATCCTGCCCTGACCATCCCATGCACCGTGCCGTAAACAACCCGAGACACACCCCCTCGCATGTTATCAACTCCTTTGCGCATCCAGCGCAGCATAAGCACAACTGAGCCGCCGCCTCCCCTCCATCTCCTCCAACTTGGCCCTGAGCATCGCATTATCGCCCTTCAGCCCCTCGACCTCCTTGTCCAACGCAGCGATGTGCGCGATCGCGCCATTCAACACCTCACACTTGCTCGGCTTGACACCCTCGACGATCTCGCCTTGGCTGCCATTCGTGCCTCGAACAGCTAGGAACGGCACGGCTAATCGCAGCTTCTCAAGATGCGCATTCAAATTCTCGCGGTATCGGCGCTCCACCGCAGTGTGAGGGATGCGTTGGCGCTTCCTGCCGCGGCCACTGCACTTGATCTCCTCGGTGCAGCCGGCCATGAGGTCTTCATCATCGCCTTCCTCGCTGATGCTCTGGCGCTTCAGCGCGGGCAGTCGGCCAGGCGGCGCCGCGTAATCTCGTTGATGAGGCTCTGGCGCGGTGATTGACCTGCTGAGGCCGGGACGTTGGATTTCTTGGTGAGTCTGGTAATAAGCATGATGGACTTCTGGGCTCGTGTGCACCTGGAGACTCTTGGGAGTTTGTTGGGCCGTTGTGTCTGTGGATCGACCTTGGGACGGTCGCAAATGTATATTGTAGCCTTCAATGTCATCCTGCGGATACCCGGATGTGGTCGGCGTAACCAGATCGAGGTCTGAAGCCCAAACCGGCTCTGCTTGATAGCTAATGCCAGACGAGATCAGACCACTAGGATTACTGCCGTAAGTATTACCCATGCCCGTATACTGCATATCATGCTGAAGCATTCTTAGGTCAACATCCGGTGTGTCAATCATCTGATTTTGCTGCTGCTGCTGTTGTTGCTGCTGCTGCTGTTGTTGTTGCTGCTGCTGGTGGTGGGCTTGATCCGGATCACCCCAGGGACTGGTTAGAGTTGGCATCTGACTGTAGTACCCATGCTGCAGATATTGCTGGCTTTGCCAGTGCTTGTGCTCAGCTTGTTCCGTCATCTGGTACAGATTCAACATGCTGAGATGAAAGTGCACATTGCCAGTCAGGTTATGTTTCATTGATCTGAAGGACACTGTACAGTAGTACAGTTTTGAAAATTTTGCAGCTCAGAACGCAGTGAGGCTGCACCTTGCTTATTCTGAAAATTGCACAGCGATCCAGGTATGTGACTTAGCGGGTAAGAGGGTATAGACTTCTCGAAAGTTCTCGGCCACAGTCCACCTCACCATCAGAACCCAGAAGGAGGCTCCAAATGGGTCGCAAGTATGTCATTGCCATTGAGGCCACTCACTACCTACCAAAGCATTTGGCGACCTTACCTTTGGTAGCAAGCTCCAGCCTGCATCTGGAGCCCCTGTAAGCTGCCAAGCCCCAAAGGACTCGGGCGGCTGGCGAAGACATGATACGTTCCCAAGGCCCGAGGTACGTATGTCAGTAATCCCCAGAATTATCCCAATAGCCTTCTGCGTACTTGTCTCAGGAAGAAGCTCAGTACCTGCGACACTCCTATGCATGGCAGCATGTAGCAACAAGCTATCGACCAGGCCCTGCATGCCGCCGTATCATCTACTCTTGGGTACATAGCAAGGCTTTCGGCCGGGCCGGGCGTGCAGCCTTCGCACGTGGCGATCCACTCGCGGGCCGGACGGAACGTGTGTGGTTGTTGGAGGAGCTCTTTCATCCTCCATGCAGCCAAGGAGCGATTCTCGCGAGTCAAAAGCCACGCGGGAAGTGAAGCAGGTATTGGCAAGCGGGATGTCCGCGGGCTGCAAAGGCCATGACCACTCTTTGTCTAATAGCCTGGCGATAGGCCCCAGCGATAGTTCCAGGATCGCGATCTTGAGCAGCACTTGTGACAGGGGCCACCGCGCTGCTTGTGACATCTGCGGCCAAAGGTGCTCTCTTGGCATGTGGCAGATGCGGGGCAAATATGGGCGGGCCGGGGGATTAGACTGGCTGTGGCTTGCGGGAAGCTTGAGCAATCTGGGCAGGAGCATGCATTTGCAGGAATGGGCTGGTCGATCTTCCTCGGCATGCCAAGTCTAACATCACCAGGTAGGAGAAACCAATCATTTTAACGTGATAAAGCACGATAGGGTCCGGGACTTGCAATGTAGGTCTCGTAAGAATCATGTCGAAGGACGTCTGCCGCCTGCTCCCAGCTTGATTGTGATTAAGATAGTCCCCGGATTTCCCGCTGAAATGGTCTGCGGAGGCGACTCCGGCTCGTGTCTCGTCACAGGCTGCTGCAGATGGCAGCAGAAGTTTCATTGGGCGCGCGTCAAATGCATTGCTATAATAATGCGACACCTGAGCGGACAAAAGCGTGTCGTTTGGCATTGCGACCTGAAGCCCCCTGTTCTCAACCTTACGCCGTTGGAAATCAAATTTGGCGTCAGCGTGATCGCTAAGGTAAGTAGCAGAGGTGTGGACAGAAGGATGTTCGGGTGCATCTTGTACTTCTGAGAGGTGCCTGAATGTTCAATGAAGGGTACCTTGATAGCTTGGCATGATCGTCGACACTGCGGCGGAGCGCCAGCCACTACTGTAATCCAGCCATTGATACGATGGAGCTCATGCAGCGCCAGAGTCTTCGGAGCAGGTAGAAAACTTAGCTGTAAGGAGAACACCAAAGAAGCAATCGCAAACCCATTCTTATCGCCGTTCGTTCGGTTCTGTTTTCCCAGGTACTGTCGATCAACATCTCGGTCATGAACTGTCTGCAATGGAAATTGTTTGATCCTCTTCGATCAGGACATTGTGCTCGGTGCCCATAGCCTGGACTGGTTCCAGCATCGTTTTCGAAGCCTTGACTGCCAACGCCTTGATTAGAGTATACTCGTGCTCGATGACGCCGCCCTACTCAAGATTCAGTTCACGGTCGCAGAGCGGGTGATTCTGTCGACGCTTACGGCATCTTCTATGGCTTTTCGTGCTTGGTGTATGACTGACGCATCGGTATCGTCAGGATAGCTGATAATGTATGGCTTGGGTGGTGTCGAGGTGGAACCGAAACCCAGCGCGGCAAATACCGCAAGGAGAAGCAGATAGATCCTCATGGCGTGTGGCTCTCGATAGCTCTTGGAACAAATGCCGGTCTGCTGACTTGTGCCTGCACTTATGCTGTGTCTTGTAAGTTGTAGGTGAGATGGAGAAGATGGTGGAGCAACCACAAGACGGGGATAGGTGATGAGGTTGCTGACGTAATCATTTTTGCCTTGTCGCCTTATAAGGTGACATGATGCATTTCAAGCCGCGCTCTTCACTCTGCTTCAAGCTTCCACGCCAACAAGCACCACCCACATCCATCACACTCGCCAACGATCATCACAGCTCTCCACTCCAGCTTGCTTGCCGCCTTGTAGCGCGACTGACCACGCCGTGACACAGATCCACGATCAGGTCGAGTTTTGATCCGGATGCGGAAGTCGACGCTGGAACTCGCAGCCTGATGAACCATTCGAACTCACCCAGTCATCAGCGAGCATCAGAGACGCCACAGCCACCGACTTCAGCACCGGCGCATGAAAGGGAGCGTTGAGCAGAGTGTCGGTAGTGTGCAGTAACCGCAACGGCGGAGGGAGCTTGCAGGACTTGGGCAGAAAGAGCTTGGGAATCGCAGTTGTCTTGTACTCATCGCTGCGCGCACCGTGCTTCCATCGATGCGCCAGAGTGAAAAGACGAATCGTAGCTAGCTACTAGTCACTTACACTTGTCGCCGTTCCTGCTCTCACTGCAGTGGCTCGCTTCCGAAAACACTGCGCTTGATCATTGCGCGGACTGCCCAAAAGCACAAGCCCTTCGTTGGCAGATATTGTGCCGAGCAGCACAGCTGCAGTCAGTCCTCTTTGCACTTTCTGACAGTGCTCCTTTCGTCTTCGTCTGTTCTGTGTCGTACCGCGTGATCCGTCATGGCTTCAAGGTCTCCTCGAGGATCGCTCTCGGGCGCGTCAGATATCGCTGCAGACTTCGAAGAGTACCTCAAAGACTTGTCCAGAAACGATCGCGGTGAGATTATGAACCTCACGACCATCGCCAAGGAGAGCTCCGAGCATGCGCAAGCAATATCAAAAGTGCTTGAGAGGCACATTCAATCGGTAAGGCGTGCAGCGTCGTCACGTGATCGCATTACTCTTCTGCCGCACGACACACATACTGATAATCGCAAACAGGCACCGCCGACCCGCAAGTTACCAGCACTCTACGTACTCGACAGCATCGTCAAGAATGTCGCCGAGCCGTACTCGAACTACCTCGAACGCAACCTTTACAAGACATTCTTCGAAGCGTACACTCAGGTTGACCCAAATACGAGACGCGCCATGGAGAACTTGGTCAAGACTTGGAAGGAGCCGGTGCCTGGATCGATGAGCAGCAGGCCTGTCTTCCCCGCCGAAGCAGTTCGTCCGATCGAGAATGCCCTCATCAAGTTCAAGACCGCCACCCTGCAACACCAGAAGCCACCGCAACCTGCAGGCTATCGCAACACTCCCACACCACCACAATACAACGGCCAGTTTGCCATGCCAACGAACCCGGTGCATCAATCTCCGTACCCTGGATATGGTAGCCATCAGGTAAGCGAACTCCTTTGCGATTGTGTAGATAAGCTTGGCTAATAGCGGATAGCCTACGCCTCCACAGCATTACCACCTGTCGGCCTTCCCACAGCCCTCTGCACCAATACAAAATCAATACAATGCGCCACATGCGCCGGTTCATCCCCCATCAGTGAATCTGCAGACACTGACAGGCGACATTACGTCACTTGTCGAGCGTATGAAAGCGCAATTCAGCTCGAATCCATACGACCAAGGCATGCAGACTAAGTTGAGTGCGCTGTTGCAGCTTCAGAAAATGGTGAATGCTGGTGATATACCTCCCAGTGCCCTGCAGAGCGTGCGCGACCAAGTCTCAAATCTGGCGGCAAGCATCAATCCGCCACCACCCACACCACAACCGCAATTTCAAGCTCCGACACCTGCGCCGGCTCCAGCGTGGCAAACGCAGCCGCCGCCATCTATGCCTGGATGGCAGGCACCGCAAATTCCGCAACCTTACCAGACCACTCAAGTCCCGCCGTTCGTGCCGCCTGCCTCAGCACCGGCCCAGCCAAACCCCCACACCCTTCCTCCCGGTGCTCTTAACGGCCTGCAGTCTCTCCTCGCAAGTGCCCACAAGCCGAGTACACCACAGATGCGCGCAGCAGCTCCTGTGCTGCAGAATGCCAGCCATGCTCAGCTGAGCAACGTGCAGAACAATGTTGCGGCAGCTCCTCCAGCAAACCCTGCCGATCTGCTGGCAGCTCTCGCCAAGAGTGGTGTGCTGTCTAACTTACCCAAGTTACCGACCCCGTCTGTGTCAACGCCAATACCGCCGCCCGCACCGGCAGTCGCCCCACCATCTCAACCTGCCAGCGCCGCGGATCTGCTGAAGTCTTTGTCAGGTCTCCTACCTACAGCATCACAGAATGGCACCATGACGTACTCTCACGGCACAAGCAAACCGCGTATCCCCATCTCAGCCGCCAACCTCAAGGTCTTCCGGCCCGAGCTGGTCCGCTCGCTCTACGACGATCAGCCTAATCAATGCAACAACTGCGGTCGCCGCTTCCTCGCCACGGAAGAAGGCCGTCAGAAGAAAGCTAGGCACCTCGACTGGCACTTCCGCACCAATACCCGCATGCAAGACTCGACCATCACCCGCGGGCAGCACCGCAAATGGTTCGTCGACGAGACCACATGGGTCAACACCAAAGAATGGGACTGGAGCACGACCACCGCCGAGGATGCCGCCGCGGTCGAGAAGGCGAGGAAGGAGCGGGAAAAGGGCCCGCAGGATCAATTCGTGCGCGCGCCGCCGGGCATGACGGCCAACACGTGTAGTATATGCCAGGAGGAGATGGGGTCCAAGTTCAGTGATGATCTGCAGGACTGGGTGTTTATGAACGCGGTCGTGTATGGCGCCAAGATCTGCCATGCGACGTGTGTGAGGGAGGTTCTGGGGAGCGGTGGGTTAGGAGGGCTGAGGGGTGCGACGCCGGAGCCTGCGTTGGGGAAGAGGAAGGCGGAGAGTGTGTTGGGGGGTGTGGGGAGTAAGGTGAAGATGGGGTGAGGGGAGGGGTCGCGGTTCTTGGGTATGGGTGTGTTAGTGTGCATAGCGAGCGGGTCATCGAGCGATTCATATGGTGAGCAGGCGAATGAGTGCTTCTCTAGAACTATGAGGCGGTTATATCGGTGGTGACTGTCCGCCACTTCGCTGTCCTCTGTCTTATGACTCAGTACAATTAGACTCAGTACATGTCTCGTAGACATCCTAGCCTGTGCAAATCTACTGCTCCCGTGTTGTAAAATTGTGGTTCCTAGTAACACAGATCTCTACGACACATTGGTGCCTGAGAGATGGCGACTGCATTCTCCCCCGACATATTGCATCGCCACGTGAGGGGGAGAAGAAGGCGAGGAAGAGCCGCGGATGCGAGAGAGCCGGAGTGCTTCCAGGATCCGTCTCATCATTATCAGGCAGAGGCGTTAGGCGAGAACTCTTGGGGAGGATGATCCGAAGGGTCTCTGGCTCCCGTGTACGGTACTTGTGGTTGGGCAGGGAGACAGCATGCATGTGCGAGGGGAAGCGGACGGCGAAGGGGGCCCGGGCTGGTGTAGGATGGTCGGGGGTCAGATTGCAGGTCGTTGGGCTCCGACGGCAGACCCAAGACCGCCAAGGAGCAACGGCAGAGCGTGCGCCTGAGCGGGAATGATGTTTGAGCGCTTTGACGAGATTGAGGAGGGATGTTGATTGAATGGTTGATGGGGGTTTTTAGTGGCGGCTGGGAGGTCTTGCTGTTGCGTGGGTAGGCAATGGTCCCATGCTCGGAATGTCATCATGGTCTGTTTGGAAGTACATGTAGACTACTAGTAGGTACCTTTCCAGCACATCGTAGAAGCTGAAGTACTAGGTAGGTAGCTTAGGGAAGGTGACAGGGACATTGTTACGTACCTTCCTTTCCCGGTGATAGTGGGGCAAATGATGTTGCTTTTAATCGCGCTCGAATGCATGTATCAATGCATGTATACGTCAGGTACAGTATGCTCTATCCGCCAAAACTTATTTCGTTTGCAGGGTTCCTAGCCCAGCAGCTCCTGAGATGCGATCTCAGTATGTACACTTTATCCTTCAGACCTGAACGCCATGCCGAAGCCGCATAATCCGAGTGTCCATGCCATCGTCATAAGCTCAACTGGTCCGCACTCACAGCGCCGATACTCCTATCCCGATCGCGCTTCACCATCCTCAATTGGTAGTATCTCTCCTCCCCTCCTGCGGTCCGGCCGCCCACGAACCACTTCTCCCCGCCCGTCCTGACTTCCCGAAAGCCCCCACTGCCGTCGCTGGAGTCGCTGCCTCTTCTCCTGCTGCTGCTGCTGGACCAACTCGATGTGGGGAAGTCCTGTGTCGGTTTGTTGGGCGGGCCGTACACGGGCAGACCGGGCGAGGAAGGTGAGCGTGGGAGATGTGTCTGTGGGCTCACGGTATGTTGGAGCGGAGATAAGGAGACCTGGAGCTGGCGATCTTGAGCGGCGGTGGTGGTGGTGGTGGTTGAGTAGGTGGTGCTCTTTTGGGTGATGGGTCTGGGACTCGTGGCTGCGGGCTCGACGGGTTGCGATGACTGTGTTGGCTTCGGAGGCTGTGCCGCGGACCATATGCTGGCTGTCGATGTTGCTGTGGCGGTGGAGGATATCGATGGGGATGGTTTGGGGAGTGTCTGAGAGTGCGCTCTGAAGGCTGCAAGGAAGTTGCTCAGAAATGGCCGTTGTGTAGGCATCCTGGCTATGCGGCTATGCAGCGCCTGTCTTGTGCCAATCGATCTCTTCTTCCTCCCAACGACTGCGCCTGAAGTCGATGCCAGCGTCTCTCGCACCGTCACAACTCCTTCGGTCCTGACAGTAGTCTCTCTGGCAGCGGGAGTGGGGGATGTTCTGCTTCTGATGATGATGTGGATCGCGGTCACTGCAAACGCGTGCTTCCCGATTTGCGCCGACGACACTCTTCTTCCCCACTTGGGCCGCTCTCTCTCCGCAGAACCAGCTTTCGGGCCGTGACGGAGGTGAAAGTCTGATTGACACGTGCACCGTGGAGATGTCTCCCACTTCGATCTTTTAAATGATGACGACCCTCATAAGACGATGAAGGTGGTAACATGCTGCACCGGAGGAGAGAGAGAGAAAAGGGTCACCTTCGACGTGCCAAGTCGTCCCCCATGCTCCTGCTTGACATCCAAAAGCCAGAATGTCCCTCGTGTTCGAGGACCGAGCACGTAGGCACCATGCCGCATGATTCTTACGTCCGGCATCCATGATGTTTGGGATGCCAGAGACGGCAAGATCCAGATGTCTGGACGGACCGCGGGTCTCTTCGGTGATGATGGCGCCGCTGACCAGCTTTCGCGAGACAACCGGGGAGCATGTCGGAGCACCGTAGCATAGATAGATAGCGCCGGCGCGAGGGGAGCAGATCGGAGATCTGATAGACAGCGTAATAATAATAAAGGTCGCGCATGCAAAAGGTACATGCAGCCGACCAGTCGGAACCTCAGGCTTCTTCAGCTGGAGACGGCGTTGAAACCTGAGGTAGCATCTCTACGTCGCAGCCAGCTGTAGGTCTGGAAGAATGGGAGACCAGAGTAGGAGATATTGCTAATGAAAACCAGCGAGGGTGGTTGAGGACCCTACACGTATTTCGTTCGATGCCTGACCCCGAAGCAGCGCCGTCATAGCTCTACTAGCATACTGACTACACAAATACTACGTATCTCGTGAATGGGAGAAACATGGATGAGGTGGTGGTGGATCGGAAAGGCTGGACCGCACCGGGAGAAGGCTCTGGCGACGGCATGGATGGACTATCCGCACTGCCTACTGTCACTTGCTGCCGACATGTTGTTCATGGCAATGACTACGGTGCAAATGATCCGAGGCGCCATCCGTCACCACGCTTCAGATCAGTGTGAGGATCTCGAATGGCTCTCGACACACCTCCGGATCGCTAGGTAATGGCGGTTTGGCTGCCATCCCTTCAGTTGGCCGCCCGCATGGATTCAAGTCTTCGCAAAAGGTGGTGAGACGATCAGTCAAGCTGGACTCGCGGCAGCCCGAGTACCTATGCAACGCTCCACTGAAGTGAAGCTATTGCAGGATCCAGAACTTCATATCTACACTTCGAAAGGCTTGCGAATAGGCATTTTTGACCAATACCAGCACTCCGAAGTCACCATGGTCTGTTTCGGGAATCCAATGGACTTCTGGTATGGCTTCAGTCGAGCCTTCACTCTGCAACTCATTGCCTGTGCGTATGCCACTGTACAGATCGGCATGTGACAGCACCGGAGCGTCGTGGGCTTCAAAGCCACTCGGTCTCACTTCCTTCTGCATCGACATCATCGTCCATCATCAACATCACTCAGCAGAGCACATCGCCAAGACCTCCATTGTCTACACGTACATAACGGGTCCACACATCACCGATCCAAGGAGCGCCTGAGGGTCATCGACAAGCAAAACCGCCAAGCATGGACGATATCCAGGTCGACGAAGTCAACCATGGTGACACCAAAGTCGATGAAGTCAAGGTCGACAAGGTCGAGACTGAACCCAGATCCGAAGAAACCCAACCCAAATACATCGAACCTGAAGCCCACCCTAATGATCATTCAGACCACGACAGGAACCTGCCTACGCAAGACAGCTCTGACTCCCTTTTCATTCCTCAAGAAGACGACACATCCAGCGGTAGTACGACCCAAGGCACAAAGCGCGAGCAAGAGGATGCCCCAGCGCCCGAGGGTCCTCGTCGCAAGAAGGCTCGCTCTGGCCGCATGAACCCCAATTTCGTTCTTCCGTACGATGTTGACAAAGAGAAGGAGTTGTCGCGGCTTGCAGTCGATCAGCCGTGCTTCGAGCAGGCAGAGAAGCTTGTGCGCGAGAGTTGCGACATCGTCATTGTCAAGGCTGAGGCACTCAAAGGGCAAGGGTACGCTGACGAGGAAATTGCGACGATTATCAAGAAGCTCAAGAAGATGAGGTTCCCGAAGTTACAATACCCTCAACCTAAGCCAGTCGGCTTCCTGGGAGATACAGCAGCGGGCAAGTCAACTCTCATCAACAGCCTCCTAAGCAAAGACAATGTCGCAGCTGAGAGCGATGAGGGCAGCAGCGGCACGAGCGTAATACAAGAGCTTCGTGTGTCAGAGCTGGATCAGATCGATGCATTCAAGGCTGAAGTGCTACTCCAACGCCAGCGCGACATTGATCTGACAATCGTGAAGCACTTCGAGGACATTTACGATTTCCTCTTCGCTGAGAAGGATCTTGATCACGACGAATCCACAAAGCTTCGGGACGACTACTCCACAGCCATCGAATTCTTCACCACGCTCTTGTGCCATCGCGAAGAGATCAAGGACACGACCACCGCAGCAGCTTTCTTCAGCAAGGCACACGCTCGCGATGATGCGGTCATGATCCAGGAGCTCAAGGAAAGCATCAATGAAATCGTCAAAGCGGCCTGCCCTCTAGACTTTAAGGCGAACTCCATAGCAGAGCTCAACAAGGTGCTTGCTAGGTTCAAGGGTCCGATCAAGACATCGCCAGCCTTGCCATCATTGTGGCCGCTCGTGAGGAAGATCATTACCTTCGTCAATGCCCGCATACTTAGCGAAGGTGCTATCCTAGCTGATATGCCCGGGACGTCTGATGTCAACAAGCTGCGAGTGCAGGCGACCCGGGAATACCTCAAGACTTGTGACGTTGTCGTCATCGCTCACCCAATACCGCGCATCCAATCTCAAGACTCCGTCTGGTCTAACGTGCTTGAGTGCGTCCGTAGCGGCAAGCAGAGCAACATCATCCTGGTGTGCACCAAGATTGACGATTTCAATCACAACAGGACCCGCGAAGCTGTCTCGGACAAGGAGGCAGCGTGCCTTCAGGAGCTGAAATACGCGGCTGACAAAGTGGCAATGGAAATCAAAGAATTGGATGCTGACATCGTAGATGCTGAAGATGATGGGGATAGTGAGCTTGGTACGAAGCTGAACAAGAAGAGAAGGGCTTTGGTACTTGAACGTGCCAAAGCAGAGGCCAAATGGCAGGAAGCCAACATCCTCATGCGCAATCAACGTAACGAACCTGCCTTGCAGCAGAAGTTCCGCGAGATCACGCGCTCCAATGCTACGCTTCGAGTCCATTACGTTTCCAGCCAAGTCTACCAGGAGCATATGAGAGGCTACGATCAGAACAAGCCACCACAGCTTTCTCTGGAAGCAACAGGCATTCCTGCGCTGAGGCAGGCTCTCTTCGAGCGCCCCGCTAAGCAGAAGATGGCATCACTCAAGCTCCTCGGGTCGAAGACGCTGCCTAGGGTGCTCCTAGCGATTGAGATGCAGTGCTCTAAGAGTCGCTTGGAGAGGAAGCAAGATGTGGAGGTCAAGGTCGTGGCGCCGTGCAATGGCTTCCAGAAGCTCGTCACTTCACTGAAGACTGAACTCAAGCGTGCGTGCGAGGATGTCCTGGACAATACCATCTGTGAGTTAGGAGTAACTGAACATTTTGACCAACACGAGCTGACCTTCGACAGTGCAGTGCGAGGCCGGCTGGAAGTCCGAGGCAAGGAGACATCATGACTCGTGGGTCAAGTACAAATATGGTGAGTTGATGCCAGTCAACGCCATTTCGATCCACTGCTGACACTTCTATAGCACGCTACGCCGCATTCCTCCGTAGAGACGGCGTGTGGAAGGCGCCGGGCAAGAAGGAAGTCAGCGACTGGACCGCTGCCATCAACGAGATCTCTGCGGAAGATTTCACAGCCGCATTCCGCGCCTTTTGGCTGCGTTACGATGGCATCAAAGTCGACTTCCTTGGCCATGCCGACGCATTGCTCCAGAATCTTGAGGCTGATCTCAAAGGTAGTTTGAATATTCCACATTCCGCGTGTATGGTCGCTAACACATTCCTGCAGAGAGCCCTGAGCTTATGGGTTTGAACCTTGAACACTTCTACATGATTATCGACAAGGTCCGCGAGCATGTCGCCGAGAGGACTGCTGAAGCCTTCCGTCAGCTCCAGGATCAGATCAAACACATCTGTTACGACGCCACGTCGACCCGAACCGAAGGCTCGTACTTCAGCCGCACTATGCAGGTCACGTACAACAACTGCAGACTCCGCAAGGGCGATGGCGTTTTCAAGCAATATCAGGGTGTGATGGTCGACAAGCTCACTGGACCGAAGAACGTCTTCCACGTCGTCAAGGACTACGTCCTTGCGGCTGTCGAGCAGTGCATCGATGTATGGGCGGCAGAAATGAGCAAGAAGGTCGGCCGCCAATTCGAGAGTGTCGTCCAAGACTTCCATCGTCGTTTCGACAATGTTGAGGAGGAAGATGTCACCAAGACGGCGTTCAGGAAGCAGCTTTCGAGCGCGGTGGAGCAGGCCATAGAGGTGGTTGAGACGAAGCTCAAGGAGCAGCTCGATGCTTGTGCGAAGTATCGCTGAGCAGGGGGCAGTGCTACGGGCAAAGGGCAGACTGGCACGTCTTGGAGGCTGGTGTTGGCTTTCATGAAAGTCGAAGTGGACTGTCAAGGGGAGTTGAGGCAGATCAAGATCAAGACTTGATTTGAGGCAGGTCTTGCCGTGAGTATTCGACAAAGAAGACATTTGCATGAGAGCTACTAGTAGTCACGACTTTTTCATTGTTGATCCTCCACAGGCGCCCTTGCTTGCTGAAATGCCGAGCCAGGCACATTCCTCGCTCACGCTGCCTCCACGTGTCTCAGCTGCACCTACCTTCTTGCAGAACTTGCCAGGCATACGTCGCGTTTCTCGAATGCCTTCTGGTAGGATTTGCTTACACTCACGTTGACAGCTATTCATAGCTTCTACTGCCACGTTCGCGCACCATCGCCAGCATTGAGCTTTGAGAGCATATAAACACGACAAACAAAAACCATCTTACTAACCAGCACCAACAACGAATCGATGCCACATCCCCAGAAGAAAATCCAGCCTTGCGAACCGGCCACCTGGATCGTCTAGTCCCCTCGCTCGCCACGGCACAGCATGTGCGTGATCCCCTACATACGCTACACAGGCTGCGGCTGCCGGATCCCCGGAGGAACTCAAAAGTGCGAAGATTTTGTAAGGACTGGGAGCTGCGCCTACCAGCCGGGCGTAGGGGTGGATGTTGCGACAAAGGACGAGAGGGCCACGAGGATTTGTAGGGGGTGCTTGACTGCATTGAGGGAGAGTGCGTATAGGCTGAGGAGTTTCTTGCCGTAGTCCGGCAGGCGGTACGGGGTTGGCATCCGCAGATGATGGAGGGCTCGATCTGGTGGCGGCGGAGATTCGGGGGTCGATGCGCGAGGTCGCGAGGCAGGCCGACGACTGACGGGTTTACTGGACCCCTGACTCTCGCGGAAAGCAGCGTCACTCGTCTCTGGGCTGAGCAGGCATCTAAGAGGTGGAATTCGGGTCACCCACGCAAGCTGAGGACGCGGCCGAGGAAAGCCTCGCCGCGGCCTTGGAGACAGCAGAGTTGGTGGACGAGGATGCGACGGAGGGATGGGGAAGTTTTGGAACGGTTTGTGAGGCAAGTCTGTCGCAGGAAAGTGGTGCCTGAGGTCCTGGAGAGGAGACCAAGGCGGCATAGGAGTAGGGAGAGGAGAGAGCGTGCCACGGCGAGGAGTGAACGGGGAGAGGGGAGTGGGAAGAGGAGGGGTTCATATTGGTGGGCCTTTTAGCATTGTTAGCGTATACAGTCGTTGTTGGAAAGGGTTTGTGTGGGGAGTGAATAGGATAAGACAGCTGCTCTAGCAAGCTAGTCACCTGGACGTCCAGGCAGCAACGTGCACTGCACCGCGTTCTGCACGCTCCTCAATCATCAGACCCGCAATCTCTTAGAGCCACTTTTCTCTGCATCCCCCTAGAAATCGGGACAGTTAAAGCCAATCTTGGGAAACACCTCCTTAAGCCCCTTGTTGATCTCCGTGCCATGATTATGTTCGTACTCAAACACCAGCTTGATCGCCGACCCCTCATCATGCGACTGGCAATCACCCCAGTCCACGCCATCGGATTCGCTCTGGACGTCCTGCTCGGGGATGCCGAGCGCGGTGTTCAGGGCGTCGTGGATGATCGGGCAGAGGGAGCGGGAGAAGGGGTGGCCGATGTAGGTTGTGTAGGTCACGGCGCTCAATACGTCTTTGGCGGTGCAGGATTGCTCGCCTTGGCTTACCGTGGTCGTGCGGGGCAGGATGGCGGCGGCGGTTGCGGGGGTGGTGGCGGTTGCGAGGAAGAGGGTGAGGAGGGTGGTGGTGGTGGTGGGGTACATACTTGCTGGAGACGTTCTGGAGGGATCGGGAGTATTCCTTTTCTTTTCTTTTTGAAAGGGTGAAAGACCGGCTTTCGGGTTGGGTAGGAGGGGTGAAGTGGGCGGCGAGGTGCCAGGGGAAGCGTGATGTGAGGTAGGAGTGTGTGATGGGAGTATTGTATGCGAAAAACATTCCGGAAGGTAAAGGGATGGGTACGGCTGTATGAAGATGGGTGGGGATGGGCAATCTGCGCAGCATTGTGGGCGAGAGCATGGCTGTTCTTTGTTTATTGTCTCGCTCGGGTCAGTGAACAATGCTAGTGCACAGATTTTAGGGGCAAGACTATTGATAGAAGAGTTGTTGTGGCTCAGCTTTTGGTGTATTCTTTATTGAGGTCCAGTGGCTTCGGGAGAGGAAATCTTTGGTGCAGGTGGAGTGTAGACGAGACTCCTGGCTGGTGAGGATGTGGGCACGAGTCATGAGGAGGTGGCACCGCGACTTCTGACCCAGCCGCCGAAAGTCAGACAAGCGATGCAAGAAGACATGTCCAGCCCAGCCCAACACTCAACCATCCTCCTTTATCCTCGTCGCCGCTCACTTGACATCTTCGACAGCGCGACCGGAAGGAGCGGAGGAGCAAGATCAGGTACTCACACATCAAGGTAGGCAAGATGCCTGGCGTCATAGCAGAGCCTCCGCCGGCCAAGGCACAAAAGCCAACCAAAAATCAGCAGCGACGCGCCAAGAAGAAGCAGCAGAAGAAAGAGGTACGCGTGGTCACGTCATCCTCGACGAGCCGTCGTATATTGACTGCGACATAGAAACCAGAGACACCTTCGAAGGCAGCAGAAACCACCACTGCCGACCCCTCCGAAGCCGACGCAAACCACCCTCTTGCGCCTACCGAGCCGGCGGAAGATGATCCAATCCAGGACGTCCCTGATGTTCCGAACGGGGATGGAGCATCATCCAATGATGCGCTCTATTCACAGTTCGCAAATGTCTTCTCCAAGTTCGCCGAGCCTGAGAAAGAAGCCGCGGTGAAGGAGCCCGAGAAGCCCGAAGTCTTCTACGACGACGAAGACAACATTCAGGGCGAAGACGAGGAGGAAGAGACTCAGAAGAGGTTGTCCAAGAAGGCGCGCAAAGCTGCCAACAAGCTATCGATCGCAGAGCTGAAGGCTATCGTGAAGAAACCCGAGATCGTCGAGTGGACCGACACATCTGCACAAGATCCGAAGCTGCTTGTTAACATCAAGAGCGCCCGGAATGTTGTGCCCGTGCCGAACCACTGGGCTCTCAAAAGGGAGTATCTTTCTTCAAAGCGCGGCATCGAGAAGCCGCAATTCGCTCTGCCCAAGTTTATCGCTGAGACTGGCATCAGTGACATGCGTGACGCGGTCCTCGAGAAGCAGGCGGAGGCGAGCTTGAAGCAAAGAGCGCGGGAGAGGGTGCAGCCAAAGATGGGCAAGCTGGACATTGACTACCAGAAGCTCTACGAGGCGTTTTTCCGGCGGCAGACAAAGCCACAGCTGACGCGGTTTGGGGAGGTGTATTACGAGGGCAAAGAGTACGAGACTAACCTGCGACATCTGCGGCCGGGTGAGCTCGGCGAGGAGCTGCAGGAAGCGCTCAACATGCCCCCTGGCGCACCGCCGCCATGGCTGATCAACATGCAAAAGGTAGGCCCGCCCCCATCGTACCCCGCTTTGAAGATTCCTGGTCTCAATGCACCTCCTCCACCTGGCGCTTCCTGGGGCTACCATCCGGGCGGATACGGGAAGCCGCCGCTTGACGATGCAAACAAGCCGTTGTGGGGTGGTGATGTCTTTGGCATGGGTGATGGGACGGATCAGGCAAAAGAGCAAGATGCAGTGGAACCTGTAGATAAGACGCTGTATGGAGAGCTCGCACCGATCGCGGATGCGGAGGAGAGCGAGGAAGAGGATGAGGAGGAAGAGGATGAAGAGGAGCAGGATGCAGGTGGTATGGAGACGCCGTATGGGGGAATGGAGACACCCGGCGGCATCACGAGCACAATACCCACTGACTTTGGTGGTACGCATTCGATGGCCGACGATTTCCAGCTCCGAAAACAGCGACGCGGAACAGAGACGGAAGAGTCGCATCACCCACGCGCAGCCGGTCAGGTCTTGCAAGAACGCTCGATCCGGGCTGAGGGGTTCTTTGGCGGCGAGAAGGCGTACAACCTCAACCCGAGCGTACCGCAGCTGGGGGCAGACTCAAGAGGCAGCAAGCGAAAGGCTGGTGATCTGGATGTGTCGGTGGATGTCGATGCAATGGGCGAGGGCAATTTGAGCAAGGAGCAGATGAAGCAGCTGTACGAGGAGCAGAGAAGAAGAGAAGGTGGAGGGGGGTGGCAAGGGGGGCAGACGGTGGATCAGGAGGATCTGAGTGCGATGATTGCGGAGGAGAGCGCGAAGAGGCAAAAGAGAGATGCGGCGAGACAAGCAGAGAAGAAGGGCGGCAGGAGATAGTAATAAGAGTGACGGGAGATGATTGACACGAACTGAGGCTGAAATACAGTCGAATGGAGCGAAGGGTGGAGGTGTACTATAGCCGGCAACATGGGTGACCGATCAAGAGACGTGGGTACGACCAACCCTGGAACAGTCTGTCGGACGGATCGGCGAAGGCTAGAATGCTGCCATGACAGCCAAGGTATCGAATATGTGCACAGTCATGTAGTTCTACTTCTCGGATCATGGATTGGCTCTTACTAACCCGTCAGCGCCCATGGGTTGAATCGTGTATATGGACTGCGTAGGTGGATGCTGTGCTCGAAGGTGGCGTCCTTATGGAGCTTGTCTGCAGTGACGAGGCCAACTCAGTGGCGGCTGGCCGGAAGAAGGCAGGTGCGAAGTGGCAGAGGCAGCGTATTGGAAGAAGTACCGAGGAATCAGAGGTGAATGAAGCATACATCAGCAGAAGGGATATGAGGAAGGATGATGGATGAAGGATGCAGCACGTGATGCAGGCTAGCGCCAAGCCCCGGTTGTGGATCTCAGAAGTTTGAACGCGGATCACTCTACTTGACCGTGAACACGCTCGTCCACTGCTACTATTCAGCTCGACTGCCCATATGCGTCAATAGATTCGACTGGAGCCCACCGGACTAACCAGGCACAGTTCTGGACAAGAGCCTGCGCATTCCAGGACAACCTCAAAGGCGCATACTAACCCATAGTGGTAGGCCGGTTGCTTGCAGTCGCCAGAATGGATAGGGATAGAAGGTATCCTGGACATGCTGTGTTGGGCTTTGGCAATGGAGGTCAACAAGCGGAGATGCGACAGTAGCTGACACGTTCATTGACCGTAGGCCTCCACGCCGCGACATTCGCGATGGTTTCCAGGACCAATTCATGCCTGGCAGTGCCGGCCAATCCTACCGCCCGGCAGCTCGCGATCGATCGCCTCCACGCGACTACCGCGCTCGATCTCCGCCAAGAAGAGATTTCGATACGCGATCGCCGGCGCCAAGGAGGGACTACGGGGACAGCTATCGTGGCAGAGACGATCCTCCGCCGAGAAGAGATGAGTACAGGAGAGCGAGTCCACCGCCGGCGAGATACAGAGATAGCCGAGACACAAGTCCGGCGAGATACAGAGACGGTCGAGATGCCAGAGACAGTCGCGATTTGAGAGGCGGCGACTCCTACCGTGCTCGGCCTAGGAGCCCGCCGCCCCGTAGGGAGGATCTGCCAAGAGACGATTTATTCAGGCGTGATCCAGAGCCAGCCAGATCATCGTACAGAGACGAGCGAGACTTTCGCGACGAGTCAAGAGGCGGGTACCGAGATGAGACGTCACGCGGCTTCAGGGAGGAGAGAGATTATCGCGACGATAGAGGATACGGCTCATTAAAGCGAGCCAGAGACCCATCCCCAGTTGGCAGCAGGGGCAGAGGAACTCCGCTGAAGCGCGAGAGGCTTGCCAGTCCTGTCGGCAGAGGCAGCAGGTACGATGACTACCCACCGAGCCGTGCTGCCTCACCACCAAGGAGGAGGTACTCTCCCGACCCGCGTGACCGCAGACCCGTATCGCCTCCTCGAGGTGGGAGAGGAGAGTACCGTCCACGCTCTCGCTCGCCGGTGCGCGAGCGCGTCGATCCT
Source organism: Teratosphaeria destructans (assembly GCA_010367425.1). Classification (NCBI taxonomy): domain Eukaryota; kingdom Fungi; phylum Ascomycota; class Dothideomycetes; order Mycosphaerellales; family Teratosphaeriaceae; genus Teratosphaeria; species Teratosphaeria destructans. Next base: position 358,680 of record WBMN01000025.1, on the reverse strand, counting down.
AGAGATGTCGATGACTGGCGCCGTCCGGCACGCTCCCCCGCTGATCGTGGCTATGGAAAGCAGCAAGATCACCCGACGGAAGACGCTGTAGCTTCTGTAACTACCTCTCGCCGCTCTTCGCCGCCTGTGCACCCCAGCAGGTTAGCTGCCCAAACCATCGACGACAGGTCAGCCCGTCCGCCACCATCCAGGAACGACCCGTACGATACCCGCGAGCCCTATCGCGCAGGTAACGAGCGCACTCCGTCATATGCCGAGGATCGCAACTACTCGAATGGCGCCGCCGAGTCCCGCTACGACGAGTCAAGTGCGACCACTCCTGCAAGAGCGCCGCCGAGTGGACCAGCAGCCTATCGTGCTCCCTCGAGCAGCATGGCTCCTCCAAATGGACCGTCGAGTGCGGTTGCGCCCGTCTCCACGCCCGTGAGGGCACCTGTGGCTCCACCGAGTGGACCGAGGGGTAGCGTGTCGGGTCCGGGAGATTCTGTTCGAGGCGGGTTCGGAGGCAGGGGCGATTTCGCCGGGCGAGGAAGAGGCGGGTTCGGCCGAGGAGGATTTCGAGGTGGGCGCGCTGGGTTCGGGGGTGATCGTGGTGGCTTCGTTGGCGGACGTGGCGGACTCAGTCAAAGTGGCGGTGAGACGATGAGTCGACAAGGTTCGTTTGATTCAACTGGTGGAGCACTGCCTTCTGGTCCTCGGGGCTCTTTCAGCCAACAACAAGGCTCGCAGCAGCAGATGGCGTTCCGTCAGAATAGCTTTGCCTCGAACGGTTCTCGGGGCGGTGGCGAATCTGCAGGTGCTCATGCCCGAAACCCGCGATTTGGATCTGTACCAGACGGACCATCACCATCACCAGCCCCGCCCACGGGCCCGTCGGCCGCATCTGGCACCACCCCGACCGGCCCTCCCACCGGACCCAAAGCCTTCCGTCCTCCACCTTCCGGTCCCTCCAACCGCTACAACTCTTCCGCTCAGGATCATTCCGGTGCCTACGCAATCCCGCCTGCTCCCAAGGCCCACCCGGCACTTGCTGATCTGCCAGCCATCAAGCCAGGCGGCGAAGCGTTGCCGCATTTGTATGATGCGAGTAAGCTATTGAAGTTGGAGCTGGAGGCCGAGACATTGCGGAGGCAGATTGAGGAGAGAGAGCAGAAGAAGAGGGAGGGGATGAGAGTTTGGGGGAAGCTGCAGAGGGAGGTGGAGGTGGCGAGGTTGAGGAGCGAGTTGGCTGAGGGCAGTCTGAGGGAGTTGGGTGGTGAGGGTGTGGGGTATGGGTTTGGTGGGTTCGGAGAGAGTGCGTTTTAAAAAGACTGGAGGTCGTGTTTGAGTGGGTTGGTTGGGGAGACTACGTTTCAGAGACATGTTGTGTTGGATTAGAGGTGACTAGGTGGTCGGGTGCAAAGCGAACGTGGCTGGAGGTTGTTTTGGTGTGTGCATTGATGAAGGCGGCGACCCAATGAGCTGTGCCTTCAAACGAGACTTGCATTCTGTCTGTTCAAGAGCGAACCTTGCTTTGTTAGCCTCTCTGCCCATGGCGCTTGGAGCACAGCATTCGGGTTCCCTTGAAGAGCGAGTCTTGGAAGAGCGAGCCCCGGAAACCGGGCTGGCTGCAAAACGTGTCGAAAGCGGATCGGGTCTAGCTTGGACGGACAACAGCGACGACATATAAGTCAGCACCTGATGTAGCGATACAGGGGAGAGATCTGATGTTCCTAACCCAAGCTCGACGGGCAAAGATCTCTGCACTCGACCGCTGTACGAAGCGGGCGGTCCTGTGAGTCACATAACCTGCTGTCGTGAACTACGACTACATGGCAAGGAACCAACGACGCTATCTGTGTCCTATGCTGACTGATCCAGCTGACCATCGTAACGACCGTCCAGCGTCGAGACCTTGGTCAGCAGTAGGCGCTCGTACATGCAACTTGATTACCTTTACCTCTTTGTCGTTGGTCTGACATGAGGAACAATGCAAGCTAGATTTCCTAGCATGTAGGCATGAAGCTTCTCGCACGCGCGATGGCACATCAGAAGTATATAGGTAGGTCTCATTTATCAAAGACACTCCTTCTCGTCCTTCACCCACCTCCGACACTTTGCGGACCAGTTTGGTTGCATCACTCATCCCATCCACACCTGGTACAATGGAGGAGACTGTCGCAACGCGATTCCTGGTCCTGTCCGACACGCACGGCGATGATTTTCACCTTCCCAGTGGTCAAACATACGACGTCGCGATCCACTGCGGCGATTTGACGGAAGAATCCAAGCTTGCAGAGTTCGAGGCTTGTCTCAAACTTTTGTGCACCATCGATGCTCCTCTCAAGCTGGTCATTGGCGGCAACCACGACTTCACGCTCGACACACCAATGTTCAAGAGGAAGCTGGACGAGCACTCACCTCCGCTTGAGGTCGAACTCGTCAGGAGAGAGTACGGCGATTTTGGTCACGCACGTGCATTGTTCGACGCAGAGGACGCACGTGAGAACGGCATCGTCTTCTTAGACGAAGGTACCCATCAATTTGAGCTGCAGCATGGCGCCAGGTTAACTCTTTACGCCAGTCCCTTCACGCCATCCAAGAGCGATTGGGCGTTTCAGTACAGACCTGCAGAAGGCCACACCTTCGACATGCCTGAGGACGTGGATGTAGTGGTTACGCATGGACCGCCCAAAGGTATTATGGACTACACAGATGCCAGGTACCGCGCCGGCTGTGCGGACCTGTTCTCGGCGATCTATCGCTCGCGACCTCAGATGCACTGCTTCGGGCACATACACGAGGGCTGGGGCGCTAAAAAGGTCCACTGGCGACTGGGGATTCCGGAGGATGACCAAACCCACTTCACGGCGATCGACAACGACAAGTCCGTTGTTCTCGAAAATCTGGCTGGCCTGCAATCGAGGAAGTTTGACACACCGGAACGAAAAGTGCAGAAGGCGACCAAGGCAAAGGAGTATACAGATAGGGGATACTGCTTGGCTGCCGAGACAATAGAGCCCGGCGAAGAGACTTTGTGCGTCAACGCTGCCTTGCAGGGTACCGATGACCACCAAATGCAGTTGCCCTGGATTGTCAAGCTTCACTTACCGAGAAGTCGCTCTTCGATGCCGACGCATAGCAGCTCGGCTACCATGAAGCGCAAGCTCTCTGTTGGAAAAGAAGGAGCTAGCAAGAAGATCAAGGGGGAACAGCTTACGCCTGAATGAAAGGCCGCAACCGAGGGAGTACGCAGAACTTCTATGGCAGTGGCACCGCCATGTCCATTGTGCTTGCGCCCATGTAAATAGGGGATCTGTATTGCGTTTCCCAACCGCGGTGACACTTACCTAGCCCGGGCTACGCGACAAAACCTTCCTGTTTCTCCCGTCGAGCATCTTTGGAAACAGTCAGGGACATCACGATACTAAGCTTGCGCTTACGTTTTCAATGGTGATTTGCTTCATCCTTCTTCTGTCTTCTCTTCTCATTGCTTCGCCAACCAATTTCTGTGAGCTCGATTTACCTTGTCTGTTCGAGGACGCCGAAGGCTGACTGTGTGGTAGATGAAGCATCGATATAGCAGTATCCACAGCACAGCAAACGACCGACCTTGCTGCAGAGCTCGAGCCAAGACCAGACACCTGAGCCCTGTCGTAGGTCTCGCGCGAACGCTTGTACGTCTAGGTCATGCTAACGTCTGCGTCTTTCTAGAACCCGTCAATCCCCAGCCGACTCCTGCTCGAACCTGCGAAACATGCCGACCAGACGCCACATCACCGCACCACACCGCGAAGCACTCATCCGCATGCTTCGTGGCGACCACCCGCCTAGTCCGTCCTGAACTGCGTCACCAAGTCATCCTCGTCGGTGGCGCAGCGAGCATTGCCCACTCCTCGGCCTAGCAGACTGAGGACGTGGACGTTGCTGCCTCTCCCGAAGCAATAATGGAAATCTGGGAGAGCGTTCAGAACGGCGCCCTTGACTTCAGCATAGATTCCGACGGCCAGATTGCGTTCGACGGAACCCCAGACTATCATGTTACTGTCGATGTTCTTCAGATCGGTAAGGGTTTCATCGAACGCATCCACGCCATGGAGCCATTGCACGACGGCTTCGTGGCGTCCAAGTCGGATCTACTGTTGCAGAGGGCCGTGACGGTGGTCGATTGTGGGGGTGATGGCGATGCTCTGGACTTCATATGGCTGTTGTCGGAGGTGGCGAAGCAGGAGTGCGGTCAGTTCCCAGGGATTGACGATGGAGAGCTCGGGTGTCTGGTGGCGGCTGTCGAGGCTTGTCTGGGGGAGGCGAGTCGTTTTGTGGTTGCTGCTATTATTGGCGGCAGCAACGCTGCAGCTGCTATGCAGCTTTTAGGCATCTAAACGATTTTTTATCTACGCATCGCTCATTCATTGTCCTTCAGCATCCCCAAAACTGCACCAGGTCGCCCTGATTAGTACCAGACCCCTGGCGCAGGGATTGAGTTGGTGTATTACACGATCCTAGGAATATCTCTTCAAGGCATTGATCCAAACGTAACGTACTACCTGATGCTTGTGCTGCCTCGAAGTCAAAAAGCGAGCATGTGAAAGTCTTAGCGCGATGTGGGGTCCAATGACGAACGTCTATGTACTCCGTGCAATGACTGCATGTGGATTGTCAACAATTCTCTGCGTTTGCTGTCTACATCCACTTGCACCATCGCTAGCACACCAACCATGTTCAAGAAGAAGCCGCAGATCAAGCCGGCGTCCTCGCTCAAGTCTTCCGAGCGGAGACGACTGGCGGACGAGCTCATCAAGGAGTACCACCTTGAACCACCCACCACAGATGATGCTTCACCAGAGCAAAAGGCCGAAGCGACAGCAGCTCGGACGTCGTTACGAGCGTCTCTACTACCAGACAATGTCCAGGCAGCGCGGTTCACGACGACGCACGGACCCGAGTTGAAGCAGGCGTCGGGGACGGTCTACATTGGCAGTCATGAGGGGGACGAGTCGCGGATCCTGTGGTTTCAGATCGAAGGGAAGGTGTATCCCTCCGTCTACACACTATGGCGTCATCCGGACTTGGTGCCGCTGCTGCACACCCCCGAGATGGTGGTCAAGAAGCTGCAGGGTGGCGCGGACCTGATGACGCCGGGGTTAGCGTTTGGACCGCCGTTTCCGGCACGAGCGAAGAAAGGGGCGGTGGCTGCGGTGGGCAGTATGGATAGGCCGAGTGTGCCGGTGGCGGTTGGGGTGTGCGAGATTGATGTCAGTGCGCTGGAGAAGGTCCAGGGCGAGCGGGGCCATGCGGTGGAGAACATGCATTGGTACGGCGACGAGCTGTGGAGCTACAGTCCGAGTGGGAAGGCTGGACAGCAGGCGCCGGAGCAGATTGACGGGTGGATGAGAGTGGTGGAGGGGCAGAGTTTGAGTGGGAGGGCGGCGGGACTGAGTCTCGAGGATGGCGATGATGAGGGAGGTGTGAGCCTGAATAAAGATGCTGTGGCCTCGGCGGAGGATCAGGCTGATGGTGGGCATGTGGCGGCTGGCGACACGGCAGACGCCGGGACAAGTGAAGAGGTGCTGGAGAAGGCAGAGGTCAAGGAGTTGACGCAGAAGGAGATTGACCAGGCCTTTCGGTCAGCATTTCTCTATGGAGTTCACCACCACAAGACCACGCAGGCAAAACAAAAGAACTATGGTCTTGTATTCCCACTCACACAATCCATAGTCATGTCGACCCTTGTGCAGCCGTTCCTGCCAGCTTTTACGCCCGAGCAGAGTCAGCAGCTACAGATCAAGAAGACGAGCTGGAAGAACATCAAGAAATTCGTCAAGAGTCTAGACAAGGAGCAAATAGTCAAGTGCAAGGATGCCAACGGCAATGAAGTGGTCATCCTCGACATCGACTTTGAAGACGCAGCCATATTGGATTTCAAGCCGTACAGATTGCCGAAGAAGGAGACCGCCGCTGGCACATCTCAAGGCCGCGGCGAAAAGGCCACCGAGCAGATCGACATGCGCGACGAGTCCGTAGGCCAGAGTCTGCAGGTGGTATCCTACTTCAAGCCAACAGCCAAGCTGGCACCAATCTTCGAGGCCAGCGAGAACGGCAGGAAACAGCTCTTCGCCCCGCCCGAAGTTCGCGAAATCATTACAGCCTACATCGAGCAGGAGCAGCTCATTTCGGAAACCAACAAGCGTCTTGTCAAGCTTAATCCAACACTGGGCAATGCAGTCTTCGACGGCAGCGGCAGTCTCGACAAAGAAGTCTTAGCAAAAGGCACTGTCCCCCGCGACGCCCTCATCGACCGGGTGCTACACGCCATGTCACCTGCCTACGCCATCGTCCGCAACGGCACCGACCCCAGCACCACAAAGACCAAATCCGGGGCCCCACCAAGAGTGCACATCACGCTCGAGACCCGCTCAGGCAACAAGACGGTCACCAAAGTTAGCGGCCTGGAACCATACTTCATTAACGCGAGGTTGCTAGCGGATGAGCTGAGGAAGGTTTGTGCGGGCAGCACGAGCGTAGAGCCTTTGGCGGGTGCGGCGAAGAAGAATGAGAGGGAGGTTCTGGAAATGGTAGTACAGGGACCGCAGAGGGATGCGGTGGTCAAGGCGTTGGAGAGGAGGGGCGTGCAGGGGAGGTGGGTGGAGGTGTTGGATAAGACGAAGAAGAAGAAGTGAAGACCGTTGTCATTGTTTAGCGCGAGGTTGAACATGTACGGTGCTGAGTGGTGGAGAGAGTGGCAAAGACGCAGAATGATGTGGCGGCTCTGAAGTATGCAATTGACGCGAGGAGATGAGTTAGCAAGGCGGTGCTGCCTCGAGGACTTCGAAGCATGGCGAATGCTTGCCGCCAGTAGCCACGTTCGTCGCTAGACTATTGATGTGCTGCAAAGAGGCCTTGTCATTCTGCCGCGGCTTCAAGCGGACTGTCATGAGGTTCCCTTACTCCTTTGCAACGCGCGGTCCTAAATATGCTGGCCATTTGCCATTTGCCACCGTCCTCGCTTTGATGACAAGGCCGTTGACGTGCAGCTCTTCTCCGCAGCGTTGGTTCTGGCTCGGAGCGAAAATGTGCGGCGATCATGCATGTGAGGCGAGGTTGCAAATTTCGATCGTGGCACCCGGTCTCTGCTCTGATAGCAAGTCTTTGAAATGTCCCAAGACTTTCAGAGCCATCTGCCCCGGGCCTGTCCACCTCCAGTGATACTTCGCACTGCTCCAGAGCGCTATTCCCCCCAAGCGCTCCACGTGATCCATCAAAACCCACTCTTGCCCAGACGACAACACGTTATGAATGACCCAGATCCACACGAATGCCATAACTACCAATTCTCCTCTTGCCCGCCTTCTGAAATATCCGCACGTGCTTCTTGCGATAGCCGAGTACAATCTTTCCTGCGCCCTTGGCATTCGCACCTCTCCGCGCCACCTTGCGCTGACTCCTGTTGGCCGTGATACGCTTGGACAGACGTCCTGCCGCCTCCACTCTCACCGACGAGACATGTGACAGCAGAATCGACTGCAAGATCCGAGCAGTATCTGTTCGCAGCGGTCCAAACGCCGACGAGCGCTCAAGTTGGCGAGACGCCACGACGGCGCCGGGCCGGATGCGCGCTTGTTGGAGTTGCGTGACGCTCCGCTCGGTGGGTAATTGTGCCTTCCATGCCGCGTCTCGAATCACTCTGCGTGGCGTGGACCTTCGATCGCGCAGTTTCTGGGTGACGACGGAGGACAGGATGTCGGCGTCGAGATGGGGCCGCCGGAGTCTGATGAAGTTGAGTTCGACGGGTTTGGAGTAGATGCGTGAGAGGAGCGATTGGAGGCCAGCGCTGTGTTTGGGATTGAGGAGATTGACAGTGCTCGCTGCTGCGCGAGGGTTGAACGAGGCCATGGCGGGATCACTTATAACTTGAGTCTTCAGTACACGATGGTGGTGTGGTGCGTCGGTCCGAGTCGTCTCGCTACTTTTGCGCTTACTATACCCGCCCTCCGCATTCCAAGGATGAGATATGCCCTCAGTATTACCCTGTGCATATCTACCACAGTCTGGGTCCTTGCATCAAAAGACCACCCATCATGGCCGCACCGTTGTCTTCAGCGCCCCGCGCAAGCTTTATACATCACTCGTATCAATTGCAAGCACTCCGCCGCCATGCCTCCACCTCACCATTGCATTCCGGTCTCTTCAAAGCTCCAGCAACAGTCATCGCACCCTGGAGATGCGTAGCCTCTGCACAAGAATGGCAAACGAGCGCATACCACTACAACAAGCAGACGTTGAAGACTCTCCCTACCGCACAAGCAACGACAAACAAACTTATACAAGACTACGCGACCATGTCCACTGACAACCTCGGCAACAGCCCAGAGAGCGCAGCGAGACGAGCAGCAGTCGCAGCTCATCGTCGCACGGCAGAACGTATCTACATTTCAGGAGCCAATGTCAAGGACTTTGGCGACCGCGTCGTGGTCAACGCGTTCTTGTATGATGCTGTCAAGGCCGCGAAGGAGGAGCGCCAGCGTAGGAGAGGATCGAAAAGTGCTCGACAAGGCGGTGACAATGCTGGACCAGCGGGGATACGGCCGGCTTTCAGGAGTGCTGGTGCTGGTGCTGGTGCTAATCGAGGACCGGTTGGGCGGAGGAGGTAGCCGCATCCTGGGGCGAGCAGGATGGGACGAGGGGGCCTGCGAACAGTGGGATACAGACGCTGAATTCTGGAAAAGGCTGAGTGGAGACACTGTCAAGGCGACGGGCTCATAAATGGGTTGCAGCGGCGACAGGCTTTACATCACTACGACATGCCAAGCCTTACGAGATTGACCACTGCCCGCCACATGGATGAGCAGGCCGAGGGGGCGCGACCCAATACCGCACAAGATTGTCAGGCGCACTAGGCCAATCTTTTGCCTCGAGTAATGCTCGCGCCTTGCGATATCAATCATCTATGTGTTTTCGACGTCTCGACGTCTCAACGCCAGTGTATTACATCTCGTGATTACCCCGCATGTTATACAGCTCAATGACATGTATCGACTGGTACATACACACATGCATCCTTGAAGCTCTTACCCCTGCTTATGCTGTATTTCCTATTACAAGCATTGTGATGTGTACTCCGTATATCGGCTTGATCACTATGTGATCGTCGAGAGCAGCTTCCTTTCTGGGCACTAGCGCCGACGTCAAAGCTGTCTGAGCTTTCGATCTGAAGTCCCCTCCTCATGAAAGCCATCATTCACGTTCTAGCACAACCATCATCAACCCCAAGACGTACACACTCCTTTTGACGCTTGTCACGAGTAACGAGAGAATTATTGTAAATTACTGTACAGAAACCTCATTTCAACGCGCAGCAGCGCTGGTTACGCCGCAAGCGTGTGCACTTGACTACCGCCACCATGGCTGACCTTCAAGAGCTCTTCGCGCGCCTCAAGGGCGAGAGCGCAACACCTGCCAATGCTCCCTTGGACATCTGGGCGCAACCACAGCAGCAACAGCAGCCACAGCCGCCGTATCAGCCGCCTTCAGTCTCGTCGCCGCTGTTCTCTCCGCCCATCCTCACGCCCAATCCTCAGCATCCATCCAATGTGATTAGCCCAGTCAATCCAGCTTCGGCGGTGGGCACACCTGCCCCTGATCAGGAGAGGACGAGCAATCTGCTCAATTTGCTGCGGTTCAGCGGAGGCAACACACACCAAGCTTCGGCGCCTCAGGCAGGACCAATGGCAAATCTGCAGAACGTCGGCGCTGGTCGGTCGAGCTCCATGAACGCAGCTCAGTCGCCCGTCACGCTTCCACTATCTGCTCAGGATCTGTTCGCGTCAGTGCGTGAGAGGTCTACCGGCTCCGGTATGCCGCCGTCGCCTCTGGCGTCTGCTGGAGCTGAGAAACCTGCGCCTGCGCCTGCGCCTTCTAGCAGTGGGAACGAGAAGGACTTCTTGCTGAATCTCCTGAAGAAACCGAATGAGCAGTCAAAGGTGGTGCCCAGCATCGAGCCGGTCGGCCGCTCAGCCAGCCAAGAGACGGAGAAGCAGGAAACTGCGGTGGATAGGCTGGCTAGGAGCTTTGCCGAAACCGCCCTCAAGCCGTCATCACGAGAGCCAACGCCAGCACGTCAATTTGGCACGACTGCATCCCGCGAGGGCACACCTTTTGAGGCGCCACAGCCGGCCAAGTCGAACAAATTCACGTACATCAATCCATTCGATGAGCTGCACACCTCATCACCGCTCAACAGGACACCAAAGCCGGAGACACAGGCACAGAAGCAGCCCGAGGCAAAGAAGATTGAGATTCTGAAGCACACACGCGAGGCGTCGGGCGCCAATGGTGACTCCGCAGCCGCCCCAGCCGCGAAGAGCAGGAAGATTGAAGACAACGCCTCACCTGCTCCTGCCACTACTGCAGAGCCTGAGATTAAAAAAGAAAGCGTATCAGAGGCATTGGAGGAGATTGGTGAGAAGGTGGACAAGCAGGTGGAAAAGGCCCTTGCTCAAGCAGAGAAGAAGGAGTCGCCTTCGACTGCAAGTACGAAGTTATCAGCAGCCAAGAAAGAACCCATCGACGACGACGTCGAGTCGAGTTGGGAAAGCGCGGAAGATTCTGCCAACGACAAGTTGCAATATAAGGTCAAGGTCTTCAACCTGCCAATGAAGCCGTTCGTGGCCATCACGATCAAGCCGACCGACCCAGCTCAGCCCGTGCGCCCGGACAACTTCATGAGCATCGCAAAGCTCAAGAAAGAATTTGACCAGATCGATCGCAACCTTGTCACGGCCTCCCAATCATACATCGTGTATGGTCAGATTGGCACCAAGCAAGGCAAGCACGGCCTCAGGATTATTCGTCAAGAGTCTGGTGTTCACAAAGAGGTGTTCAAGAACAGCGGCGAACGCATCTTCAGCGTTCAGCTCTGTGGTTCCGCTGACGCCGGCAACGACGTGGAAAGCGTGCTGGGTACTGGTGTCAACGGCTCTGTCTTTTGGACATCCCTCGCTAAGAGTGGCTCCGAGTACTTTGACGAAGATGACGTGGAATCCCAGGGCTTCATGATGCCTGCTGTGCCCACGCCGGAGGAGAACACGAGTAACTCGCCCGTCAAGACTCGAGCGAAAACTAGCTCCCGTCACCCCGCCTATTTTGCCATCAGCAGGAGCAAGATGATCTACATCATTGCACCTGAGATCGTTAGAGATACGCGGTATATCAACCAGGCTACGCGCAAGGTGGGCACCGAGAAGTATTTGGAGGAACACGGCTTGAAGATCAACACCGGCAAAGCTGGCAAGGACTTCACCTTCTCCGAGGACGATACGGTTATTGCAAGTCTGGACAAGAGCGGTGTCATCAAATTTTGGGACATCCGCGAGTTGACCGAGAAGGCGAACGACTTCACGGCCGGCCCACATGAGCCAATCGAGCTCACTAAACCAATCTGGAGCATCAATGCCTCAGCATCGGGCAGCAAGTCTGACGAGAAGCCGTCCGTGTCTTCTGTCACGTTGCTCGACAAAGATCGTGCTCACACCAAAGGCATTGCCACACGCTATGTCCTCATTGGTTTCAAGCAGAACCATATCCTCCAGCTCTGGGATCTGGGTCTTGGTAAAGCGGTCCAGGAACTGCGTCTGCCACATGAGAAGGACAGCGATGGCATCTGCAGCATTTCCTACCATGCCAAGACCGGTATTATCGCGGTTGGTCACCCAACCCGCAACAGCGTGTACTTCTTGCACCTTTCGGCACCGAAGTATAATATTCCGCACATGGAGCAAGCCCGCTACATTACAATGCTCGCGAAGCACGATCCAGCTTTACCTAAGCCGGACAGCACGGCCATCATCAGCGGGCTTAGAGAGCTCTCTTTTGCCAAGGTCGGCCAGCTTAGGAGCCTGGACATGTTGAAGACTCCTGTCGAAAATGCTGCGGAGAAAGGGACAGTGGATGAGACGTTGTTCGAACTGTACGTGTCGCACTCGAAGGGCATCTTCGCGATGGGCATTAAGCGCGCCGATCTGGGTTGGGATGTGCAGAGTAAGATGGTGGACCCTGTAGATGCGACGAAGGCTGGATTGATTGATGTTGTTGACTTGACTTTCGCGCCCCCGAAGACTGCGACATCGCAGGCCGAGCTCGGCAGTGAGACTGCTGGTCAATCCGCAGGCACACCTAGCAAGAAGAAGGAGAACAAGAAGCAAGAGGCTGCCAAAGCCACCGGTGCTCCCGCGCCGAAGAAGACCGAGGTAAGGGCGAAGGAGCCATCGCCTGCTCCCAAGGCTGCTGCCAACGGCACGCAGCTGCCAGCTCAAGCAAGTGTGGAAAAAAGATCCATGCAGGTTCCGGAGGCACCAAAGCCAAGCACGCAGAACCCCGTGAACCCGCCATTGGTCACGCCCGCATCTTACGCGATGGCTGCGCAGGTCATCAAATCTCCTACTAGAGAGCCTGCCCTGCCAAGAGCTGGCGAGTCGGCCCACCAAGACGCTTCTCCCAAGCCAGCAGTCGCCGTCGCTCGCGATGTTAGCCAGAGCCAGCCTGCAGGTGCCGCGTCTCACGTCAGGTCCGCGTCCGATGTCGACTTGCACGTTCAGTTCGACAGGCTTTACCAACGCCTTGATGCTGATAAACGTGTCTCAGATGCAGCAGGCGCAGCTAAGCAGGATGCCATGCTCCGCCTCGTCTCGTCAACTCTGACTGAGAATGTGGAGGCCAGCTTGCATAAGATTATTAGCGCAAGCATTGAGAACAGCGTCGTTCCAGCTCTGTCTGACTCTACGGCCAAGCTGATTAACGCCAAACTTGAGAAGAGTATGCCACAGCAGGTCAGCATAAGCGTCCAGAGGGAGGTCAAGGCTGCGTTGCCAAACGCGATTCAGACCGCACTCAGGGACCCGCAGGTCCAGCGCGTGGTTGCAGAGACTACTGCGAGCCATGTTGCGCAAAAGGTGCAGCAACAAGTGTCTGGACTTCTCCAGCAGAGCTTGCCGAATATGGCCACGCAAGCCACTTCCAAAATGGTGTCTGACCTTGAGGCTCGCACCCAGCAGCAGCTTCGACAGGCCGAAGCGCAGAGAGCGCAGGACAACGAGAGGATCAGCCTGTTGATGACGATGATTAGAGGCCTGTCTGAAACCCTCGAGACTGTCGCGTCCTCCCAAGCATCACTCGTCCAGCAAATTCGGGAGCTGCAGGCCGAGAGGACTCAGCACCAGCCAGTCCCGAGCTCCGCGTCAATCACTGCGTCAGGCAGCGTTGCCAAGACAGTTATCCAGCAGAAGTCGCCAGAGGAAGAGGAGATTGAAAGAATCACGCAACTGTTGGTTGATCGGGAGTTCGAGCGGGCTACGATGGAGGTAAGTTGTGCTGTCAAGCAAGAGCTTGGACACGCACGCCTCGAAGTTTACTGACATTGTTTACGCTGTAGTGGCTCCAATCCCCGAATCAAGCCTCTCTCTTCGATGACCTCTTCGTCCGCGTCAACCCGCAGTACCTCTCATCCGTCTCACCGCTCGTCCGACTCTCCGTCTCCGCCGCCCTAACTTCATCCTTCGACACCAAAGTCGAGGAACGCCTCGCCTGGCTCGAGACTGTCCTACACCAGCTCGACATGCGCGACTCGGACATTGCCGACGTCGCGCCACGCATCATGGATGTGCTTGTGCAGCGCTTGCAGGGCGCTTACATGCAGGTGAGTGAGACTCGTGCCCCAAGCAAGGATGCGGTGATGGGGAAGATTAGTGCGGTATATAGGCAGGTGCATGAAATTAAGAGGGTTACGGGATGACTAGCTGCGGCTGAAAGGTCGGGGATGTTGTTCTGAGGAGGCTTGCTTGACATGCGTAAGCCTGGGAGTTGGAGCGTGAGATGGCTGCAGCAGGTATTGGTCAAGGTTGAAGTTATGCTGGCTAATGTTTTGTAATGTTGTTGCTTGTGGTGGTGGTGTGGGTGCTTGATGCATAGCGTATTGGCGTTCAGATCTGGCGCCTATTGTGCTGTACTATAGCCTCGTGCGGATGTAGCCAGCCTCATGTACACTGTGATGCTTTTCTTGTCTTCAATGTCGTGCTACACAGTGACTCCGCCAGCTACAGGGACCCGATCCTACTCACTTACTGCTCAATCGACAACATGAATATCCTGGGCAATGAGACTTCGCTGGCGGCTATCAATGGCCTTGGTCAACAAGATGACGATGCAACGATGCATCTGGCCGCAGTCCACGGTATCATCAGGCAGTCTCCGGCGATCAACCTCATCGTTCGAACAGTCAGCCGGTGGACTGACGTGAAGACGTGCTGACCTACTCTACCAGCATGTTCTAGTCCATGCACGTCATGCACTTAGAGGATCGAACAACAGCACTGTATATCGGTGTACTGAAAAGCTGGGTCCTTGCTCTAGCTGCAGGTGTCTTGGACCCAGTTTGGCAGTCACGGCGTTGGAAGTCTCTATCTTACGACCATGATGTGCAGGACTACACGTTTCTCACGTACCGAGCTAAGCAGTCCAGACATCAAGGGCAAGAGCATATCGAAAGGACGAGATACAGCAATTCCCAGACTGAGACTGACACATGCAATAGAAGAATTCGTAGGCAAATGTTTCTCGTGGCTATCAAAGCCCGTGATGATTGTTTCTGTTGAAAAACGTCCTGTACATGCCATCTAGATTCTGTCGATTCATAGTCATCCACAGATCGTCATCAGATCTCCCCTTTTCATATCGCAGCTGATGCCAAACGAAACTGTACAAAAAAAAAACTCGGCCGCCAGCGCCAACGCAATGCCGGAAGTCACCCAGATGCCCCAAAGCCCTACCTACAATGCAAATGCAGCGACGCCTACACCGACGCCGAGCGCGCCAAGCAATGCCTGATCATACCCGATTGCGGCAGTTGGCATGGCGGAGCTCGACGACGTCGTACCCCCGATTCCGTTTAGTCTTGCGCCTCCAGACGACACGGCGACATTGGTCACAGCGTTGGCGACGGCGCTCGCGCTTGGTATCGAGGTGCTGTTCGTGATCTCCAGGATGTTGTCCGAAGTGCTGTTGAAGTCCGTCTGCGCGAGCCCGATCTCATTGTTGTAGAGATCGTAGACCACGTATGCAGAGCGCAGGAATGTGTCACCGAGCACGGGCGTGGTGCCCCCGGCTGGACTGATGCCGAGGATACAGATTTCTTGACCGCGGTCCTCGCCGGCGACGATGACCAGCTCGCTCATGGCGATGCGGATCGTGGGCGACGAGAAGGTGAGGTCGATCGTTGCGTCTGAGTTGGCGAGGTCACAGGAGACGAAGGCGGCGCCTTCGCTGGAGTCGTATTGTGCGCCGAGCGAGTTGTAGATGCTTTGCGTGATGGAGTCGGGCAGGTACATCAGACTGGTACCTGAGTCAAGGAGTGCAGGGGAGTTGACATTCTTGGCGATCGACCCGGACGTCCCGTTCTCGCCAACGGCTGTCAGCGCGATGATGAACTCGGCGTATATACCATCCTCCTTGATGATCGGGAGAGATTCCAATGAGCCGGTGTATTTGGCAGTGTTGACGCCACCAAACAGGATCGACCCTTCGGAAGAATCCAGGTCGTTCAGCCACAGGCTGTATGCATTACTCTGGATGTAGCCTTCCTCAACCAGCTTTCGGGGCACGTTGGCATATTCTAGTTGGCTTCCATATTCAGTCGCTGCTTCATTGATAGCGTAGCCAATGCCGATGACGCCTTCACCGGAGCTGGAGCTGTATCCTATGCCGAATTGCTGGTTCTTCAACGATATGCCTCCAAATGACACTACATCTGTCGCGTAGTCCCCCACTGCTCCGCTACCATCCTCGTAGGTAATGTTGAAGTCGCTGTTAAGGTATTCGTATGTTGACGAGGAGTTGGGCGCGTACGTGCCAGCCGCTGCGCATGGATCCGAGTTCTCCTCGCACAACTCACTCGAGGCCGTATTAACCCACAAATCGCTTGAGCCAGTGTCAAGATGCAGTCGAAGGCGTTGTTCCGGTGTCCCGATGGTCGTGTTGATGAAGTAGAGCGTCTCTTCATTGTCCAAGTCGGATTGTACCGTCCCACTCGCCCTCTTGAGAAGCCGCCTCCTATCGCGTTCCACTATGTTGTCGATGTTGTTCCGCTGGATGGTGTGGTGCACGACCTTTGGCGCACTGGAGTCTCGTGGGTGGGCTAGTTGCAGAGAATTGGTATTGCCAAGCATCGCCGCTGCCGCTACCGCCACGGCAAGCGTCCTTGCTTTCATGCTTCCCTTGTCTTGATCTTCGGTACCTCACGATCGCCAAGTGTTGTAAACGCGATGTTCCTTGCAGAGCAAACCGAAAGGCAGTGCGACGTCTTTATCTATTGATTTCAGAGTGAATGAGGAGCGTGATGAAAGGGCACGCCGCAGACTATGACGCGGCTTCAACAACGATTTGACAACTTATAGTCGGTAGAAACATGCAGAGGCGCCGTACACCACGACGCTAGGATCTCTCGGCTGCGCCTTGGCTTACGGCTCTGCTTGCCGAAGAATAATACTGCACTGGATTGGTGTCGGTAAGAGTCGCAATGGACGGGAGGCGGGGCGTATGGGTGGCACGAAAGGGGTGAATGGACGACGCATAAGACCACATGCAACAACAGAATAATCTAGGAAACGTGCTGCTGCGTGCGCGGCCTCGAAAATCCGGGATTACGCGTGGCTGCGGCAGTGTCGATCGACTACTACCATGATCATCATCATCATGAGAAGGGCCAGTACCGCGTGGCCGGGTGACGGCATCAATGATCGTCACCAACCTAAAAAACCTCCCTCATCACTCTGGTCTGCCCTCTCTTTCATCAACGCGTCGTCATAAGAGGCGGCAACTCGCATTGTTTGGCTCTAGATTATCAGTTGCAGTGCCACAACACTGGATCTGACGTCTAGAGCTTTACTCAGCGATTCCCTGCCGTTCCCAGGTGTGTCAGCCAGACGTGTCAGGCTATTTCGGTGCCTCTCACCGTTTGCGCTGGCAATACAGTAATAATAAGAAGGGCAGACAGCTGTGACAGAGGCCTTGGTTTTTGCGTTTCCACCGAGTGCCGATGAAGATGCTTGTTGTGGCTGTGTGGAGCTTACCCTGATTCCTGGATTGTGGTCTCACGCCAGAGACAAGCATTTATCCTTGGTAACAGTTGCGCTGTACCCCGACCTGGGAGGCTCAGGTTCCCCCATGCGGGGCCATCAGCATTGCGTTTCAACCACCCAAGACATAGGCGGACTCGATTACATCTGCGAACTATACACTAGTCGACTGATTTGGTGGTTCCATCAGTCGATGTTCAGATCCCTGGTTGGCAATTTCAAAGTGACTTTTCGATCGGTATGCTGTCAACACACGATCAGACGCTGATTTGAGCAGTTGACTTCGCTTCTAAAACTCATCATTATCAACAAGTCAACCGTTTGATTGACTGATTCAACCACTAGACTGACCTAGACGCACCCAACGATCTGTAACTGACCGAGAGTGAAATCTTCAGGACGTTTCCCAAGGCTGCCTCTGCCCTCTCTTCCCAACGCATATACCTTGGCAGCCGCAGCCTTGCACTTGTCGAGGCCAAACTGCTTCATGGCGGCCTGACGCATGCTGACCAATCCAGGATTCTCGAACTCCCAATGCCAGAACTCTGACTCCTGCTCGCTGCGACCATCATCTAGCACAAGCTGCTTGATCTTCACATGTCTAAAGCCGACATTTTCGAACACCTGACGCACACCAGCTTCATCACTAGGCCAGGTGCTGGAGGAAAACGGAGCCGAAAATTTCTCTGGTATGCCGAGCTCTTCGTACACAGCTCGGTAGAAACGCTCAACGTCAGCATTATTCCAACTGCCGATGCCGAGCATGAAGGCTTGGGAAGGGTCTGAACAACGCGCCTTGAACGCCGCAAGTACGCGATAGGCTTCCTGAATTACTCTCAAAGGGTCGCTGCAGAATTGGATCGTCGCAGTCGAGAGGATATGGGTGAAGGGCGCTTTGCCCTCGGCAGGCTTCAGATCGACAGCGTCCAGTTGCATCAGGCTCACTTGAGGAGAGATCCCTAACCTCTTGACCTTCTCGAGCATACCCTCACTGATGTCCGTCGCCAGGATTGGCGTGTTTGGAAAGCGATGCGCTAGTTCCATCGTCAGGAACCCCGTACCACATCCTAGCTCCAGGACTTTCGCAGATTTGCCATCCAAGGGCGAGAGCTGATGTGCAAGTTCGACCATAGATATGGCTGGAGGCCTCGTGAGCTGCTCGGTTCTGTCGTAGTCATGGGAACCCCAGCTGTCTTCCGGATTTGAGCTCATGTCGAATGCTCGCGGTCATCGGCGACGCTGAAAACGCTGCTCCAGCAATAAGACAAGATTGTCTGTGAGCTTTGCTCCGCGCACAAGCTCAACAAGCTTCCAAATAACCGCGCTCGTCAGAGCGCTATGACGAAGGGCGACCATTGGATCGTCCAATCACTGTTTTCGGTAATGCAAAGGAGCAGGGCCAGGCCTCGGTTTGGCAATAACATCGTGACGGCCTTGCTTTGTAAGCAAACAAAATTATGGCGCTTGGCTGAGTAGTTATCCACCGAATTTCTCGCTGGCCTCGTGATCAGGTTCGACCAAGGACGCTTTCCCGGGATGAGAAGAGCTCCTGTACGCCACATACAAGATGGTGATGGACAAGCAGATGGGAAGCACGGACAGCGTGCCTGCGGGCGCGAAAGCGAGCCATGGTCCCAAGCTGGTACCCAGAGCGCTGAAGAGTTCCATGATTTCAATTGGACTCATTCGCAAGACCGGCCCCCCAGTGGTGTGGGTTTGATGGACTTTTTCGGTGAGGTCTGAGAGCAGAGCCGTCTGATAAAGGTTGCTGAAGAAGCCTGGGATCGCGTTTTCAATCAGCTTTAGAAGCCGCAGAACCCGTTCATCATCAGTACTTACCAAATGAGCCCAAAGCCATTGCAATACCAATGATGCTACTATCCTGGCGGAGGCGATCATATGCGAAGGAGACTGCGGAGACTAGGATGGCTGCGAATGCGCTGCCCATAATCGCACACGGCTCGGCACCATAATCTTTCACCAATTCGCCATACTGATGGCCCAAGCCCATCGGGGCATGCATAACCAGAAGCAGGAATGCCATGTCGATCGCAGAACGTTTTTGGTTTGGTCCAGCCAAGGTTACGAGATAGTATTGAAATGCAATAATCACGACGCGTATTGCGACAAAGCCAGAACTCGTGCGGAAGATAGCGACCGGGTGAGAGATATGCCAGGAGCTCAATTGCGAGAGTTCGAGACTGCCCTTGATCTGTTTGACGTCCACAAGCCGCCCTGGAACCCAATCCCCAACAGAAGCCATACAGCAGATCAGAGCCAATCCGTTCAGGACCACAGTGACTATCACGACATTCTGAATGCCTGCGGCTTGCGCAAGCAGAGCGCCACCCAATGCTGAGAACGCGAGGCCTATGTTAGACACTGCGATGAGATGTTGCAGATAATGCTCGCCGTCCTTTTCTCCGAACCTGGCAGTCGTCGATTTCTGGACTGCCGCCGATATCATGCTGCTAGAGATACCTGACAGCATACGGTTCAGCAGACACCGCCAAATGCTTGCCCTGCTTATGTTGAATAAGAGGGCCGATCCTTGTGCTTGCAGTATCAAGCCGATATACAGCACCATCCTTCCCGACATGGTTCGAGTGCATAATTTCGACAGAAAACATCCAAGAAGCTCTCCTATGCCAAAGGCTGTGAACAGGAAGGCAATATAATATCGTTGAGCACCATCATCATCTCGTGGCAGGATGGTAGGCCATAGCGTGTTGAGTAGGCCGTATGCACAAGCGTCCTATGTCAGGATTAGCGCCACGGCTATTAAAGTGCCTCCAACGAACGGTGTGCCCACAGATATAGCGGCAGAGACGACTGTAAGCGCGAAAAGAGCACCTGAAGAACGCAATCGAAGTGTCAGTGCATTGTTGTCGTGAAAAGTCTGCATTGCTGAGATTCGTCTGCGCAGCCGGCAGGACGCAGCTGCAAGCATAAGGTAGCGGCCGGTTGCCATTGTCTTATACACGCCTTCAATCGAAAGATCCGGAGCGGTACCGTTCATACCGTGAGATACCGTCGATCTGCCGAATGGTCGCGGCCTTTGGGCCTCTGGCATCTGCTTTCAGGACCCGTTGGACTATATAAATGCTTCTGCTGATTGGTCGCAAAGGAGTCTGCTCCTAGGAGCCAGTAGAAAAGATATGGTTGCGCGGGCCACAGCCGCAAATAAAGTTTAAGTGCTACCGCAAGGTCCGATCATGCATACTTGTCTTGATTGCAGGCCACATAGCCGAGATGACAGCTACAGCATCAGCTTACAGTCAAGGCATACACGAAACGCCATTGCCTCAATGTCCATCCGACCCGCCAACGAAGTCGGACACTTGTGGGCGATCCTGCTTTCCGGGCACGTCATACACGTGCCAAGCAGCAAGTCGCCAGCGCTCCTTGATTGCTCCCCACGTCCCCCAGGGGGACGTGGGGAGCAATCAGTGTGTACATGTACACAAACGATGGCGCATTTAGAGAGCTACTCTGGACCCGAATCCATAGCCGTTCAACATATGGTGACTTTTGTTTCTCACTCGCAGGATCGACGAATTCCTCGCGCAGACCGGCGTACGTCTGAATATCGCTCGATCGTATCCAGCCGGACGAGACTGCGAACCGTCCCTGATATGTAAGGACTTGGAGATACTTCACAAGACTTCGCCGTCTTCATACTATCAATGCCCGCTACACGTGCTTCAATCCGCGACAGATATTGCCGGTCCAGGGCGGCGAGTAGGATCCGGATCCATGCCGGTCCAGGGCGGCGATCAGAATCCATAACGGTCCATAGCGGCGGGCGATCAGGATCCATCAGAATCCATGCCGGTCCAGGGCGGCGATCAGGATCCATACCGGTCCAGGACGGCGATCAGAAGCAGTCAGCCGCTACTGACACGTCAACCGGTTGATTGACTGATGCAGTCATCGTTCACAGGTGGGCAGAGACCAGTTAAAGGGTTTGAAGAGGGTCCGCCTCAGATGGGCAGACACCAATCTTGAATGGTTTGAAAAGGGTCCGCCTCGAATGGGCAGACACCGAATCACAAGGGTTTGAAAAGAGTCCGCCTCAGATGGGCAGACACCGAGTCATAGGGGGTGGGGGGGGGGGTGGTAACCAGGCACGGCGTGAGCCAATTGATGTTGGCCCACGCTGTGCTGGCGAGGTCGTATGCGCCGGCGAGGCGCGAGCGGAGAAGTATAGATAGACAGCGGGAGGGTGGTGATGTGCTGCTGGTGATAGTACTAGCGGTGGGAGTGACAAGAAGAACAAACGCGAGCACCAAAGCAAAAGCTTGTGTGCCAAGACTTAGCTCTCCCGCACTTCCCGCCTCCCAAGTAGTCGGGTCTGAGTCCTAAGGTATCTCAGCTACCTGGAAATGATGTCCTTTGCGCCTTGACACCTTAAAAGATGCACTCATTTGCGTTCGAGTCGTCATTCCACGCATGTGGTACAACCTGGGCCATGTTAACGGAACGTTGCCGCGTGCATCCCCCCCGTAGATGGCTCAAACAGCTTTCCCGTATGCCGGTCACCGTATCTCAGCATGCTGCCTACAGTCATTTCTGCTGCCTGAGGAGTGCGATATGGGCGCCTGCCTTCACCGTTTCTCCGGGTTGCACCAG
This sequence comes from Teratosphaeria destructans, assembly GCA_010367425.1. NCBI lineage: Eukaryota > Fungi > Ascomycota > Dothideomycetes > Mycosphaerellales > Teratosphaeriaceae > Teratosphaeria > Teratosphaeria destructans. Next base: position 336,946 of record WBMN01000025.1, on the reverse strand, counting down.
AAGTTTTTCGATCTTGCCCCCTTTTGAGACGTCGTCCGGTACATTGACGTTGATCTCCAGTTTCATGGCCTCTAGAATGCACAGCACTTGCTTAGGACCAATAAGGGCACCTTCCTCGACCACGACCTTCCAAACGTTCGCATCCACGGGGGCATCGACTGCAACGATATCGGGATCTGTACACAGGTCTTAGAAGCAACGAGGACACGAATGAGAGGCTGAAACCTACCGTTGAGCAGCGCGTCAATTGTTCCCACGTCAGGCTTTTGCTTCTCCTTGTCTCTGCGCCATCTGGCTAGGGACTCATTCTCGGCCGCAATCATCTCTTCTTGAACCTTTGCCTGCTTCGCGCGGATATCCTGGACTTCAGCGGCTGTCACCTCAAGCATCTTGTTATGCTCGGCCATGTCGAACTCGACATCTTCCCACTCAAACCGGCACTGGCCGGACCGAAAGAGGCCAAGCTGTTTGTTGAAGTCTTCTTCGCTGATCTGGTAGAATGTCAGGATATCAAAATCTTCGAATAGCCATGTTCTCTCAGGCGAGAAGCCGGACTTGAAGCCCAGCGTATCAAAACAAGGAATCGTTCGACCGAGCATCTGATATCCTCCTGGACTATCGACTGGATAGATCGAAGCACAACTTCCTCCCCAGCCAAATGTGCCCTCCGGAGTGAAAACACGAGAAGGATTGGCTTTCGGACAGGACATCCTTTGTCGGGGATCTACGGGGAGCGAGACAGTATTGCCGCAGAAGAAACCAACGCATACGGCCATGAGCTCACCGGTGAGCATGTTATGCTTCAGCTGATCGCGCGTGAAAGCGTTGTTCCTGGCCACAAAATCGAGATTGTCCGGCAGGTATGGCGCATGGGGCCGCTGGGTCTCCATGTAACGTTGGGTCGCTTCGGTCTGTTCTTTGCTTTCGAAGGACAAGGGAAGCTTAAACTTTCGACACGGCACTTTGATCTTGGACAGGTCGCCAAGTCGATCTTCGAGACTCTGCAGGTGGGAGATGAGCTTGTCTCTTGCTAGCTTTGAACCGTCGTAAAATAACAATAGCGATGTGCAGCAGCTCACGGTATTCCGCAGGTTGTCGGTGAGCCATTTGGGGGCTTCTTGCTGCGTCAAAAGCTTTGATAGGGCGGTAACTCTGCATTTGTGATTGATATCGAACTGCTCATTGCCATACTCGACAAGCAGATGATCGTCCCCGCCTTGCCTATACCGAACTTGAGGTGTATTTGACTGCGCCGGTCGCTCCCAGACTACTGCTCTGCCAAAGTCTCCTGACGGCGTATAGCTTAGGTCCAGTGGCGCGACACTCTCAAAGGAGCCCTTCTTAATGCCTGTCTGAATATTGGCAAGAAAGGTTTCTAGATTCGAGCGCAGCTTGAGTGCTTCTTCCAATGACACGCGCCTGTACTGCACGGTGTTGCCGGCCTTGATCTGACCAAGCTTCCACCAATCGGCACGGATCGTAGTCGTACTCGAAACAAATCCACCAAAGTTAGGAGCGTCCACGGGGAAGATACAGGGGTCATCACCAGTCCAATTGAGTGTGCCTAGAGGATATCCGTACTCAACAAGATTTGAAGGGTGAGAGCCGCCCTCGCCGCCGTCTTTTCGCGCCCACTGGGGCGTTTTGGGGGGAACGAGGCGAATGCCACTACGGCTAGCATTGTGAGAGACTCTATGCTCGCTCTCGTAGATCATCTTGACATCGTCGTCTGTGAGATACCCTTCTTGATGTGGACCTGGCATTGCCATGATCTCCCATGTCTCGGTGTACTGGGGGCGAAGATGCTCTGGTAGCGAAGGATGTCCGCCAAGGCTGTCCGGGGTGTATTTGCTCATAGTCAGGAGATCACCAGGAGCCAGCGCTCTGCCTTGGTAGCCACCTATACTGACTAACGGCGAGGTGCTCTTCGATCCAAAGTATTCTGCTACAGTAGGGAACCCACCGTAGACGGCGAGGTATGCTCGGCAGCCACCACTAATGGTCTTTCCAATTTTCAGCCGTTGGCCTGCTTTGATGTGCTTTCTTGTCCACATTGGAATTGGGTCGCCATCAAGCGTGAAATCCATCGGCGCACCAGTCAATGCGACTATCGCTGGGCCAATGAATCTGAGCTCGGGACCACTAAGCGTGATCTCAAGGCCTTCGCGGCCTCTATCGTTGCCGACAAGCATATTAGCGACGCTCAAGGCAAGCTCGTCCATAGCACCGCTATGGGGAATTCCTTTCCCTACCGTTGGGCGGCCTGACAGGTCTTGCACCAAAGTATACGCTCCGGCGCTGATTACGTCTATGGCATGAGGCGCATATTTGAAGCCGCTCAAGAAGCTCGTCAGAGTATGACCGGATTGGAAGGTCTCGTCGTGCATGATGGCGGCTAGGAAATCCAGGTTCGTGGGCGGACCTGAGATCTTTGATCTTGAGAGTAGCAATTGCATGCCCTTCAAAGCGGCCGTCCTGGTCTTCGCATGATTCATGACTTTGGCAATTAACGGGTCATAGTACGGAGAGACTGTCGAGCCTGTAAACACCCAGGTGTCGATTCTTGCGCCCTCGAGATCCGGCCACAATACTTCTTGAAGCAGTCCAGGCGACGGCGCATAGTCCCGCAGAGGATTTTCAGCGTAGACTCTTGCTTCTACAGCGACACCCCATGGCTTCGAAGGCTGGAGCGAACGCAGGAAGTCAGCTGGTAGACCACGTTTGCCTGCCAGCTCTGCATCGGCCTGCTTCAACATAAGCTCGACCAGGTCTACATCATAGCAGAGCTCGGTAATGCCATGCTCAACCTGCAGCCGAGTATTGACCTCGAGAAAGAAGAAGTCTCCAGTGCTGTCATCAACAATGTACTCCACTGTCCCAGCGCTACCATATTTGACAGACCTTGCAAGGTCAGCCGCCGTCTGGCACAGTCTCTCTCGCAAACCAGGATGTGTCTCGACGAACGGGCTTGGGCACTCTTCGATGACCTTCTGGTTGCGGCGCTGAATTGAGCATTCGCGCTCACCAAAATGGATCGCATCACCCTGTCCGTTGCCAAATATCTGGACCTCGACGTGATGACCCGAAGCGATATATCGCTCAACGAACAGTCCAGAGTCTCGCAAATGCCATCAGCGTTTTGATAGAGCCGGCAAAAACAGCAGCAGACTTACTCTTGAACAGCGTTTCTCCCCTCGACCTGACAGTCCTGAAGCCATCTCTGACTTCTTCGGCTGAATGACAAACGACAAGACCCATGCCACCTCCGCCGCCCGTAGCCTTGAGCATGACCGGGAAACTGATGCTCTCGCTTTCCTTTACAGCATCCTGTTCGGACTCGACCAGACCTTTGGTGCCCGGGACGATGGGCACTCCAGCTTTCTCCGCGAGTCCACGAGCCACGTGCTTTACGCCGAAGGCTACAACGGCTCAGTATGACTTTCATCTGTGGACCTCGTCCTCAGGAGCACCATACCTTCAATGGCTTCAGCACTGGGCCCGCACCAAGCAAGCCCGGCCTCACCGACCGCACGAGCAAAGGCGGCATTCTCACTCAGGAAACCATAGCCCGGGAAGATAGCATCTGCCTTTCTTTCCTTCGCGATCTCGATGATTGCATCGCCATCTGTGTAAGCAGTGGCGTTGGCTCCTGGAAGGAGCACAGCTTCGTCGGCTTGAGACACATGCAGCGATGCCGCGTCCGCTGAGGTGTAAATACTGATCGTGCGGATATTAAGCTGCTTTGCAGTCCTGATGATGCGGACTGCGATCTCCTGGCCCAATTGTCAGCGAGACCGGACTAGCAACCCCAGCTCTAGGGTATTTAATACACCGCGGTTGGCGATTAGTAACGTCTTTAATTCCTCCATCCTGTTTCTTGTCTAGGGATCTACCTAGGTATCCATTCACCAACGCTCTAATCTTCTCCAATAAAGCTCACGTCGCGTTCTCTCCTTGCAACCAGGTGCGTGGCCGTCTGTATCTTATCAAAGGTCATCTACAAAAGAGAACCCTTAATCCGACATTTTGCGATAAGCATTTCCCCGCCAGAAGAGATGAGGGGCACAACTGCAGGAAGGACATGATACCTCCTACGGCCAAGCACTTGAGTTCAGAGTGCCTATCAGATGAAATCAACGGACGGCCGTGACTCCGTGAGCTCCGAAGTAAGGTAAGTGAGAGAACCTGGAAGCTTTGGGAACACCTTCTCAGGTCCTCTCACCACCGAGCAAGAGCATTATTCCGAGAACCATAAATGCCATGGGCCCCATCAAGAAGAAAGTCCACATCAATGTCGACCTCGGCGAGGGCTATGGAAATTTCGTACGTCTCTCCACGACAACCTCAGCAGTCTTTCACACAACAAACCAACTCACCACTCCAGCCTAGAAATGCGGTCCCGACGAGGAACTGATCCCTTTAATCGACCACGCGAACGTCGCCTGCGGCTTCCACGCCGGCGACCCCCTAATCATGCAAGAGACTGTGCGCGTCTGCAAGCAGCACAACATCGCCATCGGCGCCCACCCCGGCCTCCCGGACATCCAGGGTTTCGGACGACGAGAGATCAAGATGAGCCCTGAGGAGCTCACGGCAATGGTCCGCTACCAAGTCGGTGCTCTAAGAGCGTTCCTGGAAGCAGAGGACGTCCCGCTGCATCATGTCAAGCCGCACGGCGTGCTGTATGGGATGATGTATCGGGACGAAGCAGTCTGTCGTGCGGTGTATGCGGGCGTGCCGAAAGGGGTGCCCGTCTTTGGACTAGCCGGGACCTACCATGAGAAAGTCGCAAAGGAACTCGGGCTCCCATTCGTGGCGGAACTGTACGGCGATGTCAAGTACAATGCTGATAAGACTCTGGTCATCGACCGGAAAAAGAAGGCATGGACGCCGGACGAAACGAAGAAGCACATTTCCTCTCAGATAGAGAATTCGTCTGTGACGACGGTCACAGGAGAAGACATCGAGCTGCCTGTGGGCGATCATAATGTCTCGCTCTGCTGCCATAGTGACAGCCCGGGTGCAGTGCAGATTGTGACGGCGGCCAGAGAGTTGGTTGATGGGTTCAACAAGAAGCACGGATACGTATGAAGTTCAAGTTCACTACGTTGACTAGACCTCCGCTCTCGCTAGCTGCATTCTTCCAATTCGACCACATGCCAGCGATCAAGCTTCGAGGGGCTTTGTTTGAGGCAGCATTAGACAGCGTTGACAGTGATTCCATTAGTCACCCAATCGATCAAAATACTTGAACACTTGAACGTGACTTATGATCTTTGGTCATACCTACCTAGGTACACAATAACGCTGACGGAATGTCGTTGCAGACAATAGATTACAAAGCCAAGTTGTATGTATAATCATCCTCCATGTTCTGGCTCACCCAGAGTACAACGGAGCTGTGAGACGGGTTAGTGGACGAACGTACGGCGGACACTCCAGCGCAGCAGACATACCTCAACATCACAAGCGCATTCGCAACCACGTTGGCAACACCAAACCACAGCGCCGGCCACTGAGCATCCGCGACCACGTATTTCAAGACCATCACCGTCACTCCTCCCGCCAGACCTCCTGCCATTGCCGCGAAACCCATGAATAGCACCACTCGTGCTTTCCACGCTACTCCGTCACCAGAATATGAGAAGCTGTCGGCGCTCAGGCGCGTCTTGTCGATGCTGTTTATGATGAGCATGCCCAGGAAGGAGAAGATGCCTGGAACCCAGTCGACGAAGTTCATGTGGAAGGTGCTGCCGTTCAGGTGCGATTTGGAGAAGGTCGCGGCGTCGATGAGGGTGAACAGGGCGATGGAGAACTGTGTGCTAGGTCAGTAGACTACAGATTGCAGTGTGTTTAGTTGGCTATGTCCTACCAGAGCTCCAGAAGCGTAGACGCCAGCCGTGCGCGTGTTGGCGCTGTTGAGCCATTGAGGCTTTGGGAATTTGAAGAGTCGGTGGCTCGACATGTTGTCGATATACCAGTGGAGTGCGACAATTCTAATCCCTAAGCTGGTATGCGAGTGTCCTATGAACAAGTTCGTGTCGCATGCAAGAGCTCCGACCACTTCGAAGCCTCGCAGCGGCAAGATCCGCGGCGCGTGGCCTTCACTCTTAACCACATTGAGACCAGCCGAGGCTAAAACCACCTCTCTGCGATAGATGCTCGCCGGCGACCGTGCATAAATAAAACACGCGGTCATTGAAAACCAGCGTGGTGGGTATTCCGCTTTTACTGTCGCTCCGCTGTGCTCTCTTACTTCTCGAAATCTCTTACCAGGTGTCAGTATCAAGGCTCCCCCACGATGGCAGGCCTACTTTCCTCCCTCTTTTGCTGGCCTGGGGCCAACACAATCACGTTCACGCACTCAGAGGAGCCTTTGATCCTACCTACCAAGACCGGACCCAAGCGTACTCTTTCTGAAATAGCCAAGGACAGCACGCCTCCGTGCAACTTGAACCCTTTCCTCTGGAACGGTCACTTGCAGACGGCGTACACTGCCGTCAAGTACCCAGGCCCAGCGATTCATTACAAGAGGAGAACCTTTGAGCAGGAAGATCCAGCTTTCCAAGGTCACTTCACTGTGGACTTTGTTGTCGCACCACCCAACCCAAAAGATGAGATCAAGGGCGCCGCCGAGGACGGCCAGGTCGAGGACAAAGGTCTCCGCGAGGACCCCATGGGCGTTGGGCACACTCGCAGCCCCCCCCGGACGACGTACTTCACGAACAAGGAGTTCGAGAATATCGGCTCCGACGACACCAAACCTCTACTAATCACCCTGCATGGTCTCTCAGGCGGCTCATATGAAGTATATCTACGACATGTCCTCGCACCCCTCGTCGAGCAATCTGCCAAAACTTCTGAGCAAGCGGTTCACGGATTAAGTGGCGGCGAGTGGGAAGCGCTTGTGATCAACAGCAGAGGCTGCGCCGGGTCGAAGATCACGAGTAGCATGATGTACAATGCGAGGGCGACATGGGACATGCGCATGATTGTCAAGTGGTGTCGCAAAACTTGGCCAAACCGACCGCTCTTTGCTGTGGGTTATAGTCTGGGAGCCAACATCCTTACGAATGTAGGTAGCATTGCTAATGCTACGCAACGATCACTATCACTTGTGCTAAGTTTTCTATGTTGTAGTACGTCGGCGAGGAGGGCAAAGATTGTTTGTTGAGTGCCGCAGTCGTTGTCTCCAACCCATGGAAACTCGAGGTCTCGAATGCTGCGCTTCAGCGGACTTACTTGGGCCGTGAGGTGTACAGCAAGGCTATGGGTAACCATATGCGAAAGCTGTTCGAGACGCACAGAGAGCAAATTCTGAAGAACAAGGCGCTGTCGGAAGGGCGTATACTGAAGCTGAAGTATCTCTACGAGTTCGATCGGGAAGTACAATGTACTCATGTCGCCCTTATATCCCCCCATTCAGGTGTCGTTCTGATCCTTATTCACAGGCGCGACGTGGGGTTACCCTACCGAAGGTGCGTACTATCGCGACGCCTCTTCCTCTGACTCCATTCTCGCGGTCCGCATTCCTCTCCTCGCCCTTCACGCCATCGACGATCCGATTGCCGCCGACGAAGCCGTTCCATATGAGGAGATCCGCCAGAACCCTTACACCGTCATGGTCGCAACGAGCGGAGGCGGGCATCTGGCGTGGTATGAGTTTGGCGGTGGCAGGTGGCATGCGAAGCCTATTGTAAATTTTTTGAACGCGATGGCGAGAGAGGTCGACTTTGAAAAGATGGAGCACCCGGAACCACAGGTGCATGGGCCAAAGGGCGGCCATCAGACGCCGTTCGCGTTTGGGCCTATGAGGCGCAGGGCGCATGTCGTTGGAAGTAGTGCATTCCAGGCTCCGACCGTCTAGTGATGCTGGCCAAGTAACCGTGATCTCGGTACAGCGGATTCCGCTCCCAGAGACAGGCAATAGTGCCCCTTTCAACATAGCTTATAGTGCATCATATCGTGTAGACCATAGACTGCGCGAGCGTTGGAAGAGCCTCTCATCCGAAGCTGACCTTCTTCTTGGACTTCTTGGCCGACTTCTCCTCGACCTCTTTCGTCAGCGCCTCGCCATCACTGCGTCGTTTCTTTCCCTTATTTTTGATGTCTTGCTTCCTGTCTTCCAGCCCCGCCTTCTTGCCCTCCGCCCTCTTCTCCGCCTCCGCTCTTCTCGCCTCCCTCACTTCTTCAAGCTGTCTGGCCCGCATCATCTTACTTTCAATATTGCCCTCCTTCTCCGCCATGACCATTGCCAAGATCGCATTCATCTGGTCCTTGTCGTCGACGAAGTTCTTGCCTTTCTTGGCATTTGGTGGCTTTGACACGCCTGCTGGGACGATGCCGTTGAGTTTGGGTATCTTTAGGTCCTTCTCAGAGTAGCGCATGTGCGGTGGCTTCTTCTTCGCTGAAGTTGACGCAGCCGACCTTGACTTCTGCTGGACAGGCTTCGGCTTGGGTCCGGAAGGCTTCTTGGATTTGGCGGACGAGCCAGAGCCTGACAAATTGGTTGACCGCTTGCTTGCGCCTTTCGTAGCGCCTTTCTTGATCCTGGAGGGCGCCATGATATCGTGTCCCGCGCAATTTCATCAGTGTTGCGAGAAGAAATTCCAAAAGTGTAGAAAGTCGCATCGGGTGATTGACGGGCCGATTCGCGCGTCAATCACGCGACGGAACTGGAACACAGGTAGTAGGGAGGCAGTTGGTGATGGCGAGGCAGTATCGCAAGCAGGATCCCGCGGCACCAATGTAGAGGAAAGATGCCGTATCAAGGTGAATATAGTGGCTATGGCCAACCGCCACGCCAGAACCCATATCACCAGCACCCTATGGTTGTGATACCTCCTCCCCCAAGTCATACCACTCCTCAGCAACATCAGCCCTATCAGAGGTCTGCCGCAACGCACTACGTGCAAACGCCTCCGCCTCAGGTCCAGACGGGATATCTACCGGCCCACCATCCGACACAGCAGTATTACGCACCACAACCAAACGCGCCAGCGCCACATCATGGCTATTTCCAATCAAGCCCAGCTCAATTTCAGCAATCATATCAACCAAATGTGACGACTTTTCATCAGAACAATCACAGGTCGTCTCAGCAATCATTACTACCTCCTCAGCAGAGATCGCAGTCTGGAGATGGCCTGCCTCCCCCGTTTCAAGCCCAGAGGCAGCAAGCGCGACCACCTCAGGCTTCACCCACACCGAACAAGACCCAGGCGTCATCCAGCAACGCCCCATCAAACGCACAGCAATCGCAACGTACGCCACATTCAGTCACAAGAATGTCATCGACTCTAGAGACTTCAGATGAGTCGGTGGGTGCCCCTCCCTCTTCGCAACAGCGACTCGCCTACGTGGAGATTCCTCGACAACAGCTTTCGTCGGGTACGAATGTAGCAAATGTGGCAGCGCCACGATCACCGAAGCGGAGAAGGTCCAACAATAGCGACACGATCGAGGTACATCATGTGCCTAGGAGACCGGTGCCACAGCACCCTAGCACGTCACAACGCGTTAAGCAACAGCCTCTACCAACATCATCTCCCTCGACAGTATCTTCGCGACTTCCTTCAGCACCGGCGCCCAATGTGGATTATCAGACCATCCTGCTGGCTCTATCAGACGAGTATGTGAGCGCCGCCTACGAACTCGGCGCCACTTTGTCGCCCGGGCACGCCTCAGACGAGGCAATCCATGAGTACCACAGCCTCATGAGCACGGCTATGGGATGTCTTGAATCCGTTCTTAACAACTATCGCCAGTCTGACGCCTCCAAAGAGGCACAAGTCCGCTTACGGCTGGCAGCACTACTGCACGATGAGACCGAGAATTCGGAAAAAGCGGAAGAAATTCTCACCAAAGGCATTGCGGTGTGTGATCGGAGTCGACTCGTCGATCAGAAATATGCGATGCACCACCTGTTGATAAGAATCTGGGCGAAGTCCAGCCCCAAAGCGGCCATGAAGGCCGCTGAAAAGCTCATTGCCGAAGTCGAAGCAATGCAAAGTGTGCAATGGCTTTACGCCTTCCGGTTTCTGCGCGTCTCCTTGAGCGTGCAGAGCGGAGGACAAACGGAGACGGCCAATGCGCTCAGGCACCTGACGGCGATATCGACTACGGCCGACAATTTCCGGCATGTCTCGGTGCAGATTGTGGCTGCCAGCCTCGAAGCCTTGGTGCACATCATTTCGCCGGCGCCAGACGCGCTTGACTATGCCGAACGCGCGTTAGCTGCTGCACGAACACATCAACTGTCGCCCGAGATGCAATTCATGCCGCAGGTCAAGGCATTCATCGACTGTCTCGATCTGGCGTGCGTACTAGTTGCGTGCAAATTCGACCAGATCGATGGCAAGATGGCTCAAATGGACAAGAGTTGGGATACTGGCGCGAAGCATGCCAGCTGGCGACATGATGGCGTGCTGTTTGTGCCACTGGATGGCGAGGGTAGACCAGACCTTGAGACCGACACAGGTGGCGTGCTCAAGGCTTCAGCAAACAATGGAATGATGCTAGCGCTCCAGTGGCTTCCGCGTCACGACAGGTATTCGCTGAGATACCTACTGAATGGCATCGCCCAGATGCACAAGGCAGCTCACGACGAGAAACCAACGATATGGCTGAAAGAAGGGTTGAAGACAATTGGTCTTGCGTCTGATGCTCATTCGCAGTCCTTCGCCGCTCATGCAGCATCTGCCGAGTGGCAGAGCGTGATGCGCGCGCTCATCCATTTGCAACTCGCATTTGCTCACTGCGCTCGGAGTGAGTGGATGGACGCCCAGAAAGTGCTGGAGACGATTAGACTGAATACCACCTTCGGCGACAATTTCTCCAATGCCCTGGTGACCTACCTGCAAGCCACGTGCAACCAGGCTCTTGGGAACTTGCAAGGGGCGATAACTCTCTACCAGTCGCCCCAGCTCACCTATGCTGCCGACAGCAAATGCCCCAACGCCCTGAAAGACCTCAAGGTGCTCGCCACGCTGAACACCATTTCCATACTCCACAAAGGAGGCCCGGAAGAGACTCCAGCAATGATTGCAAGGGTGGAGCAGCATTGTATCAAGCACTCTAATCCATCTTTCAGGTCCGCTTACAACCTCGTCAAGGCAGCCGCACAGCCTCAATCGGGCAACACCATACTGAAGACCAAGCAGTACCTCCAGTCTGCGACACAAAATGCGCAAGTTGCAGCCAATCATCAACTAATGGCCATCTGCATCAACATCATGAGCTGGAGGTATTTCCAAGGCATCGTCGTCGAGCAGGCGCAGAAGTCTGTGAAAGCTGCAAGGACGTTGGCAAAGAGGGCGGGCAGTACGTTGTGGACTGCTGTGGCAGAGAAGATGTTTGCTAATACGCTTGAACTTTGTGGTGAGCATAAAGAGGCCCAAATTGCGAGGGCCGCGCTGCAGAATACCATGGCTGCGTTGCCACAGTCGTTGAAGGATGTTTTGGCGCAGGATATGGCGGCATCATGAAAGGACGCATTTACATGACATGATACAACCTCAGTGATAGACTCGCTCGCAGGGAAGGCTTGCTGGAATCTCGCTAAGTTGCGCTCCTTCCTTTTACATGCCGCTGACGTAGCTACATTTGCTCGTTCGAAACCTAATTTATTTTGAGCTTCATATTGACTTCCAGGTTGCTTCACATATTTTCTCACAAACGAGGTCAGCGCCCGCCTTGATCCCACTTGTTCAGGCGCTCGCCCTGCAATTCTTGGGCCACGCCCGGGCAGATAAATCAAGGTAGCAATGCTTGCTGATCGTGTCTTGTGTTACGAGTGAATCGACGGCACAAGACCTCCCGACTAGCCCAGACACTTCTCGTCCTCATATTCCAATTATACATGCTGTGACTTTGTCTGTTAACAAAGACAGCAGTACTTCCGAAAAATCAGACTCACACAGCTACTGCGAACGATGTACAGCAACGCAACCACGACTTAGAACGCCCGCAACCGCCACCAACACTCCATGGACTTTCGAACTCTCGCTGCGCAGCACAGCGAAACAATCGATAATCTCAATCAACAACTGACAGCGCGCGACAAGGAGATCGGGCAGCTTCAATATCGCCTGGCCGATATCAGTGAGCAAACAAGGCTTTCTGCCAAGTCTGGCTATGGCGGGAACGAACATGAGCTGCACAACCTCCAGATCCGTGTGAAGGCTGCAGAAGATAGGAGCAGTGATCTGGAGCGTCAGCTGCATGACGTCGAGGTCAGGTCCGAACGCAACCTGCGCCGCTTCTCAAAGGTCGAGGCGGAGCTGGACCAGCAGATCGCAACATTGCAGGCTCAGCAAGCGGCTGAACAACTCGCCACTGTAACCGATGCAGTCGATGCCTCAGCTCATGAGCGTGTCCAGCAGGAGCTCGCCACTATGCGGGCCCAGCGCGATGATCTGGGCCGTAGGCTGGCGAATTTGCAGAGGCAGTTTGAAGAGGAGAAGAAGTCGAACAGGAGAAGGGAGTTCGAGCACGATATGGAGAAAGCGATCAATCGCAATGATTACGATCAAGATGACGAAGAGCCTCGACTCCCTGGCTATTCGCCACTACCTCTGAAGCAAGCCTATAGGCCAAATAATGGATCGAGTGAGGATGCCGTGCGAGCGAGTGTTGGCCCGAGCTCAAGCGGTAGCACTCTCGCTCCGAAAGCCATACCAACTGCCAATGAGCCGCCGAGGCCAGCTCCTACCAGTACCGCCACGTCGAGAACTGGAGCCAATTCATCACAACGGGCCGCCTTCAGAACACGTCTTCCGAAGCCAAGCCCACAACTGGCCGCGAGAATTTCTTTTGCCTTGCAGCGTGTACCGGATATTAATTGGCAAGATGCAGATGGCAGTCACAATGGTTTGCACGCTGCTGACATCAGACCTGCCCCTTCGCAAGCTTCTTTAGGCAAGATCGCTGGAGGATGGAATCGGAATTTCAGCTTCACAGCTCCTGCTACGAGCAAAGCACCAGTTTCGCATCGGCCGACACTTGCAAGCCGGGGCTTGACAAGCAATGCTTATCAGCCAACAGTGGACGTAATGAGTTCTACTTATGCGGCTGAGCCTGGTGTGCCTAGACCAAGCTTGGTTGTCAAGATATCGACCTCTCCAGAACCGGCGAAGCAGTCAGAGCTCAAATCGAATTTCGTCGTAGGGCTACCATCTCCTCCGATTCCAGCGCCGCGAACAGACTCGAGGTCGAGCTTGACTGGCAGACCAAAGCCTACAAGCCAGTCTCCAAAGCGCAAGAGGAAGCTCACCCAGGAAGAGGAGGTCGAAAAAGAGTTGCTCGAGCTAGGAGCCAATAATCTCGAATTGGTTGATGAACCCCAGGGGACTTCCACCAAGCGACTGCGATCCGCCAGAACCAGTACTTCAGTATCGTCGCTCTCAAATGCCACGTATCCTAGCGTGTCCAGCCAGTCGACAACTGCAAGCATCTCAAACTTGTCCAAGAACGACGATTTTTCATTCGAGTTCATCGCGATCATCAGCTACGACTGCGAGGGCAGGGTCGACAGCCACTACCTCTCCTCCGACATTGCCAACGATGTCGGAGAGCTCTGGGACGCAATCCACAGCTTGAGAGACCATTGGGAGGACAAGAAGGGCCAAGACTGGCAGTGGGAATTTGAGAAGCCAGGCTACAACTTTGCGGCCAGACCGTGTGTGACAAGGAAGCTGGAAGCTAAAAGGACGTACTGGAGAAAAGGATGCGAAGGCAAGTATGCTTGCACTGATTGCGTAGCAGCCAACCGACCGTGCTTCACGTTCGCGGGAGAGGAGGAGGCTAGCGTTGAGGAGTGGAAGTTCTGGCTCTTGCCGTTGCATGAGGATGATAGAAAGGTGGCAGTTGAGGAAGGATTTGAGATCAGGTATTGGCTGAATGCATAAAAGGTAGCATAAGCGCGATGCTGAGCACCAGCTGAATGAGGTGAGCAGGTGACTGGGTCTCCATCGTGGGCTTCAAGGCCGGAATCGTCTTAGGACATTACGAGGGTTCAGCATAACAGCAGGCCCTATCAGTGCTCAGTAATCCTGGTCACCAAACGCCGAGCGTCCCAAATACACCTCAGCCGTTTGACTATTCCTCACCTTCGGTACCGAATCAAAGATGACTGGTTTTCGTGGCTCAATCGCCTCTGGCAGAGCATCAGGCGGAACAGAAGAGATCGAGATCTCGGTCATTGCCACGCTACCTGGGCGTAGATTGGTGTTCGCAGTGTGCAAGGTACCTTTCATAGCCGAGAAGTTGTAATCTGGAGAGATCCGAGTCAGCCAATTAGTCCTTCATGATCGCCCGAGTGAACCCGACGGATGAGTACGCAAGAAAGGGTATGACGCGCTGGTCAAGTGAAGAGAATCCCTGCAGTCACCCGAGATCTGCTCAGCTGTGAACACAAGTAGTAGTGCAAAGCAGCATGCTCGCACTGCGATCGCCTTGCTCGACTATCGCACTGGCTCCCTCGTAACAAACAACATGGTCTGCCTCTGGCAAGCCCTCGCCGCTTTACTTACCAGCACTTCGATTGCCAACGCATGCAGTGGGCATCGTCAATGTTACTACGCTTCTGGAAGACACTGCTGTGTAGGTCCAGGGCCTCCAGACTCCGGGACTGGTACTAAATGTCTACAGGGACTTCCAGACGACTTCAGTAACGCTTCGAACTGTCCAAGAGCATGCGATGGGGCCAGTAATGGCCATCCCCCTCGATGTGTACAATCCTCCTCACGGCACTTGTATGTCACGCTTGGCTGTCTCGCCGACGCCACTCTGTTGGGTTGCAACTAAGAATATGGTGCCAGGTGCAACTGCTATGAGTACGAGCATGTCGTCGATTGTGTTGTATAAGCTGTTCCGCTTCGGATCGGATCAGATCACCCGGACGCTCTACTGTACGATACCTCTGCAACGATCGCTTCGGCCTGAGTCGCAGGGACACCACCGATTCCATCGGTCAATCAACCGGTTGACTTGTTGATAAAGGGTGACTGCTGAAGGGCACCGCCAACTTCATGATGGCACTCTTGTCTATTTGATCAGACTTCCTTTGTTAGATCAGCGGCTGATGATGCGTTGACAGCGTGATGATCCAAAAGTCACGATCAAGTAGTCAACTAGTTGATCGATTGCTTGACTGATGGAATCACTGGGAAGCACGCCGTCTCTCACGCGTTGGGGATCTATACTTGTTACAAGCCACCGTGAGGTGTGTTTGCTCATCTGAAAATTTTGCTTGATACAGGATTACTTCTCTGTCACCAACGTGCTTTCACTGTGTTGGGTACTGACTAGACGTTCGCGACTTGGTGGCTGTCTGCCCTGGGCCGTCTCATCGCTAGCACTTGCCACCTGGCTCGCGCTCGGCATTGGACTTAATCGCGCGATCAAGTCACTCCCGAGCCAGGGGACACTGCCCCTCCAACTTTTGCTTTTCCCTGCTGTTGGGCGAAGTGAGTTCCCTTGAGCTTTCTCGAGTTCACCTGCACGATATCCAAGATGCGCAGTGGACGGACCCAATCCCTCTTCCCTTGCCTCCTTATCATCATCGGCAAAGGTACTAGGCACGGCTGTCATCTCGCTGTCAGAGCGATATTGCTCGATTGGGATGATGTCCCCAATGTCTTGCTTGTAGTGTCCCACTAGAGGAGAAGATCTTGAGCTCCCAGCTTTCGAGCCGCTGATCACGCGTGAGTAGACGCCTTTAAGGGTGGGCAGGCATGCCATGAGGATGATCGTGTTAATCTCGGCTGTCGACCAGATAGCAATAGGACCATTGTTGTAGAAAGGGTCTTTCGAGGAAGAGAAGACCCAGAGAAAGTACAAGCGAGCACCTGTAACCACTAGCGGCCGCATGGGCACACGTCAGCGAATCTTCTGGTCGCAGCCTTGAGCTTTGTATATGAGACTTACGGCAAGTGATTCCACCCATTGCGAAGATGACCATGAGAGCTATCTTCTTTTGTTTGGAGATCTTGAGTCGCGCAAGGACGGGCAGGGGAAGAATGGCGATCGCAATGTCGGTGACGATGGTGATGCCTCCGTTGACGTACCAGACGGTAAATCTTGGCTGACAATGGCCAGGCTGAGAATCGTTCCAGTATTTGGAGACTGGTATGCAAGCAAGTATCGATCCCAGTACTGCCTCGATGCCATAGAGACCGACGACGACCATCAGAATATACAAGCAGATCCTGAACCATTTCTGGACAAACACACGTCGATACTGGAATAAGATAGAGAGCCGGCCGGTGAAAAGCGTTCCATTGTAGGTGAAGATTGCGACCCATAGGGCTTTCTGTGAAAGGATCGATTGCTCCTGTGTCACGAGCGAAGTATGCACTCCGACGGCGTAGTGCGCCTCGAAGCAACTTGCTATGCCCTGGGCTATGCTGAAAGCCTGCTAGGTTTTAGTGGAGCTCTCAAGCACGTCGTTGTGTTGGCTTACCAGGGCGATGGTGATGAGCGCATCATCAATTCCGAGGTTATGGGCTACCGCCAGTCTGTACGACAGGCGCAGAAAGACAATGACAATCGCAGAGGCAGTCAAGACTATGTTAGATATGACGACCGCCGTCGCCGTCGCGTGACCTCCAGGTGCCATGGCGGCGTTTGTTCCCAGATAGTGGAGGTCGAGGGCGCCGCATACTTGGAAAAGCAGAGCTTTGTATATATAATAAGTATATGTTCTATGGTGATCTCACACGACATCTGAGTCGTCCGTGCCAGCCATCGCCATGTCATGGTTCCAGATGCCCTGAAGTTGTGGAAACTATTTATCCGTGCGTTTGTCGATCGGACCCTAGAAAGAATCGGTCCCCATTCTTTCTTTTTATGAATCTAGGATGGCTTCCGAGATTAGACATCTCAAGCATCCAAAAGTTCGATTCCATGTTCTAGAATAGCGAAAAAGTGATGTTCCAAAGCCTTACAGCCAAAATTGTAGGAAAAGGGCGGGAGCTGCCGATCAGCCCGGATCTTGTGCACGGATCCGATCCAGCAGATCGACGCTAGAAGCACAATTACTGCAGAGCATACTGAGTAAGTTAGGTGTTGGTGACGTGAACAGCCCTGTGGACCGCCGCACCGGCGGGCCACTGTGATCAACATGCGCACCGACATACAGACCATGGAACGGTGGCTTGCCCGAGCATGAGTCGTTTCGTGACTAGCTTGAAGTCTATCGCGTCATGTCCAGTATCAATCATCATGGTCTTATTATTATATGCAGAAATGCAAGCAAGCTATCAATCAGCCTAGAGCTCGAACAGATCTAGATACATCTGTTAAGTCAAAACACACCTGCTAGACATAATTTATGTACCTGCTTGTTGCGACGTTACTATCGCGCTCTTATTTGTAGTAGTCTATTAGACTTCAAAGAAAGGGCACTCATATTATTACAGCTTCACTAGGGCAGTAGAATTTAGAGCATCCATCAGTCAACCAACTCTTCAATTAGTTGACTACTTGCTTGTAGCTATTAATCTTTCACCCTTTAGACACTTAGTGAACTATTGATTCGAGCAATGAGGTCGTAGTATGAGAAAGTCAGTAGTATCATAGAGCAGTCAATCTTGAAATGAGCCGTCAGCGATACTAAGCACTCAACCGGCTGATTGACTGATAGAATCTCATTCGAGCTGTGTAGGATAACAAACACTAGAGTTAGTATGTTTCTCTGTGATATAGCAGTCATAAAACCAGATGGTGACGATTGTAACGATAGTAGTGTGATTGCCTCCTCAAAATCTTTTTCTTGTCTCTTCATCTAGCAATTACCACCCTCAGATTCTGCACGAGCGACAATGTCCCTTCACCAAGTCCGTAGTAGTATTATTGCTGCTCTAGAGGACCAAATGCTTAGCAAGCTTATAGATCTGCTAGCTGCAGGATTACTGAGCAGTGTAGCCGCCGTCACTGTTCTCTGTCAGCTTTTGCTTAAACTGGTAGGAGTCATCACTACTTACATTATCATCGAGTGTCCAGTCATCCAAGCACTATCGCAATCAGCAGGAGTTGCATCGAGGTCGACGTCAACAGGGCACTCACGCTTCTTCCGAGACCAGGAAAAGAGCAGCATTGGCCACATCGTCAGGGTGGCCGAGCTCGCCCCATGGGTGTTGAGACTTCAGCGCCTCATGGGTGGCAGCATCCGCGGTCAGGTGCTGAATCATAGGTGATTTGACAAAACCGGGTGCCACGGCATTGACCTGTTCCTTATTAGCGAAAATGCCATATTGGAGCTCAACCGCCACGGCATACATGAATTTTGTCCTGGGCATAATCGAGCGCCATCTGTTTTGTCATTCCTAACACCGCATGCTTCGATGTCGTGTAAGCCACCGCATGCTTTAAGCCAATGACACCAGCGATCGAAGCAGCATTGACAATCCAGCCTCTCGTCCGGTCTCCTCTCGCATTCGGCTGGCGAGGCTCCTGTGCCAGCATCTGCTTTATGGCGTACTTGCAACACAGCCAGACGCCCTTCACGTTCACCTGCCAGGTCCAGTCGAGCAATTCGGTCGGCAAATCATGAGTCCTGTGTTGAAAGATAGTGGTAGACTCTGCCGCGATGCCTGCATAGTTGCACATGATGTCTAAGCGTCCGCCCCACTGCACAGTTTCCTGAACAAGGCGTTCAATCTGTGACTCCTCTGTGACATTACATGCGATGAACACCGCGCGCGATTCGCCATGCTTTTCCTGAATCTCTGCCTCCGTACCTGCAGACTTGATATCTGCACATACCACGCGAGCCCCTGAATTGGCAAACTTCAGTGCAGTGGCCCGACCAATGCCGGAGGAGGCCCCGGTGATGATCGCAACTTTGTCCTGCAAGCGAGGGTCCATTTGGAAGTCCTTGCTACACGTTGAGAGCGTAGGTCGTCAATGAAGTGTGGCGAGTTGCATAGATGGTCAAGCAGGCAGAGCACACTCCATTGTATATTGAGTGCCGGCTTCGTGCCTTGAGCAGCTACTACATCCCGGCAGTCCTAGCGTCGGATCAATCCACATGATTCGGTCTATTCGCCGTACTGTTGCAAGGCTGGCAAGTAGAACCAAGCAAGACCCCGCAAAACCCCGCTCCGCTTCGGATAGTGATCTCGTGTATGCCGAGCCTAGATGTACAGTGTGGGAGCATAGTCAGAACTCCTGTCGTTGACCGTCCATTTGTTCGCATGGAAATCGATTAGCATAGAGACATAGAGCCCGTTGCGATGGATGTACTCATAGGCAGAGGCCTCGATCGACGGGCAACCGGACTTGGTATGCATCAATATACCGGTGTCTGTGCCTCTTTCCGTCGTACAACAAGAACAAACATCTCTCAAGGACCGCCATGCCATGCGAGGGTATGTAGTATTTCGCACCTCTGCTCGCTTCATAGCAGAGACGATGCTAAGCATGTCGGACATTACAACCGGGTCATGTCATAGCTTGGACCCCGACACGACTACGTTGACCGGCTTCCCAGCCGCAAACGCCTCCAGGTTCGTTTTCACAGTCGCAAGTGTTCCCTCAATAGTCTTGGACGAGTACCACGCAATGTGCGGCGAAAGGACCAGGTTCGGTATCGCCGGATCCAGCAGCGGGCAGTTGTCCTTGGTCGCGGGCTCGTGCTCATACACGTCAGTGGCAGCACCGCCGATCTGACCATCTTTGAGTGCCTGCGCCAGAGCCTGCTCTTCGACTGTGGCTCCTCGACCGACATTGATGACAAAAGCAGTAATTTGCATAGCTGCGAACTCTGCCGCTCCCATCATCCCGAATGTGCCGCCATCTAAGGGCGCCACCAAGATGAAGACCGTCCCTCGTCCGAGGGCTTCGTGAAAAGGTGTTCGCCCTGCACGGACTACCTGGGCACCTTTACGCTCAGCTATGAGCACTTCCATGCCCAGCGCCTTGCCGATCTGCTCGACCTTCTTGCCCAGGGCGCCGTAGCCCACGACGACCAGTGTTTCTTCGCTGTTGGTCCGTGGTGGCGGACCCAACTTGGTATGCAGCGGTGAATTGCTCCAGGTGTCGCCGCCCATGGTCAGCTCATGCATGGGCAACAGGCGCCTCCGCAGACCGTAGTATAAGGCAAAGGCGTGCTCGCTGACGCTCTCGGTGTTCTGAGCAGGGACATGGCATACTGTCACACCTCGCTCCTGAGCAGCCACTTTGTCAACGTGGTCACTACCTGTTCCATTGATGGCGATGAGCTTCAGATTCGGCGCTGCTTCGATCCCGGCGCGTGTCACTCTGGTCCCTGATGTGGTGACGATAGTGGCATTCTTCATCCGCTCCGGCAGTTCCTCCGGCGTGGTCTTGTCGTGTACCGTGACATCGTATTCAAAGTTCATCGGCTCTGGTTTGACCTGAAGTGGGTTGAGCAAAGGTCGCCAGCGACGCGCGGATTCGAGGAGCTCCTCACCCAGCTGTCAAGGGCTACAATCCTGTGCCTCGCCATCGCATCAGCTTAGTAAGATCTGCTGGATTATTTCTGCGTGAAGTCGTCTTTTATGGCAGGGGTTTATGCCACCTTGGTAAGAGCACACCTACATAACAGTTTAGAGGCGGATTTCCCAGGCTATGACGTACGACTTCCAGCCTTTGGCGCACTACATGTGTATACGTATATTAAGTACTTATCTAGGTAGGTACTCCGTACCCCTAGCACGATACACTAAAGGTTTCCGTGTACATGTAGTGCTCGTACCAAATATCAAAGCAAACCTACATGTAGTCATTCTGTCGAACTCTAGTGATGTCAGTTAGCTGATCAATCAACTCTTTAACTTGTTGATCATAACTTATGGATTATCACGCTAGCAACACATACCTTTCGATGAGCCGCTGACTCAAGTATCTAACGTTGTTTGTGCCTAAGAAGCAGTTGACGGAGTTACTAAACAGTCAACACTATACTTACATGATATTTGCTATTCACAAGTCAACTAATTAGTTGACTAATAGACCTACTATCTAACAGTCTGCATATTCGTGTCTATATGCGTAGGACCTGGTAGGGCTAAGGGCCTGGTAGAAGACAGTGCTAATTCCGACATTGTAGAGGGGAAAATGCTTCGCTAGAATCACGAGAATGGAGTACAGATTGACCATTCCCCTTGAGCCTTAACTCTCGGAGACGCCGCACGGACCACCCGCCGTTTAGACCTGCCACATCCGTACACGCTCCCAGATACACATCAAACGTCAGTAGGTAACATGGTGGTGATAGACCATTTGCGTGTGAGCATTGCACCCAGTCCGTCACTACAGAGTCCTGTTCGCATTTGGAAGGGATCTATGGTTCTACGCTCGCGTTCGAATTGAGATCATTGAGGCACTGAGATCTGCAAGTTTCCTGCAGACCAGACGTTCAACCATCAACTCGAAAGCAACAATGTCGAGACGACCGGCCGCCCAAGGTGCCGACGCGGCAGAACGTAACCGGGCGACGCTCAAGCAACTGGTCAAGCTCGAAAGCAACAAATCGTGCGCTGACTGCAAGCGCAACAAACACCCGCGATGGGCATCGTGGAACCTGGGCATCTTCGTCTGCATCCGGTGCTCGGGCATCCACCGCTCCCTAGGCGTGCACATCAGCCGAGTCAAGAGCGTCGACCTGGACTCATGGACAGATGAGCAGATGGCGAGCATGCTCAAGTGGGGCAACAAGCGCGCGAACCGATATTGGGAACACAAGCTGGCGGAAGGACACGTGCCCAACGAGTCCAAGATTGAGAACTTCATCCGCACAAAATACGACAGCAAGCGATGGGTGATGGACGGGCCAATGCCCGATCCGTCGACATTGGACGAGGCAGGAGACGACGACGACAATGTGCCGCTGAAAGTGGTGCAGGAGCGTGCGCGAGATAACAGCGGAAGGAACGGCAGCGCACCTGCCGCGGCACCTCCTGTTCAAGTCAGAGCCAGACCGCAAGACGTAGACCTATTCGGAGACTCAGTCAGCTCGACTCCTCCGCGACCAAGCACTACCGAGCCAGCCGCCGCTCGACCGGGCCCGCCGAAAGCCTCCGCCGCACCTCCGAGACAGACACGCCCGGGCGAGAGCCTGCTTGGCCTCGATTTCTTGGGCGGCACCTCGTCTGCACCGCCCGCGAGACCATCCAGCACAGGCCCTGGATCATCTGCAACGCCGGGTCGGACAGACTTGAAGCAGTCAATTCTGTCTCTATACGCCTCCAAGCCAGCTCCTCCTCCACAGCAAGCGTCGTCAAATGCCGGCATGTTTGGTGGCATGCAGTCACCGCCACACACGTCACCTACGCCGTCCAACGTTCAGGCCCTCGGGGGTCTTGGCGACGCGTTTGGCTCCTTATCTTTTGCTTCGCCACAGCAAGCTCAACCCAGACCAGCCCCCTTCTCTGGCCTCGTATCTCCTACTGGTCACTCACGGCAAGGCTCGATAGCGAAGCAGAATCCCTTGAGCGGCGGAAACTTCTTCGACAGCAAGCCTGCTGCAGCATCAGTACAGAATTCAGCACGCAAAGAGAGCTTCGGGAATGATTTTGGAGACTTCTCGTCGGCCGTCACATCACCAGGGCCAACAACGTCTTCCATCAAGAGCTCAGCAGCCGCGAGCAGTAGTATTGGTGATCTTTTCAGCATGGCATCCCCGGCGCCTACGCTGCCACCAAAACCTGCTGTCGCACCTGCGCCGCCTGCAGCCAAACAGCCGCCACCGATTCAGGCGAGCAGCTACTACAACAGCACAGCCTTCAATCTATCTCAACCGACGCAGGCAGCGGCATCAAAGCCTGCACCTCCGCAGACAAGCACAATCAGCAACGTCGCTGGGCTGAGTAACCTAGACGCCTGGGGCTCGAATGATGCCTGGGCAACTTCGGACCCAGCTCCTGCGCCTGCGCTTCCAGCACAGCCGCCTCCGCAGACCCAAACGAGCGCTTTGAAGCCCGCAGCTCCCGCTGCCGCACCAGTGATTAAAATGGAGAGTCCATTCGATTCCGGCTGGGGTGACCCGGAACCAGCGCCTGCGAAGCCTGCGACCGTATCCGCCATCAGCAATACAACTGGGCTAAGCTCGCCGAGCACCGGCTTCGGGCAGAGCGCGAGTGGGTTCAACGTGCAGCAGGATGAGGAATTTGGGGGCTGGAGCCATGCCTCGCCTGTGGCAGCGACTTCGGGGCCTAAACAGGGTGGGTTGGGTGGCAATCAGGACGATCTTTTTGGTAATGTTTGGGGTTGACGTGGCTCTCCCTTTAGATCTGCCCAAGACTTCAATTGTAGACCGTCATTATTGCATAGCGTCAGGTGTGTAGCGCATGAGGATGGACGCAAAACGGCAGCTACAGGTCGTATGAGGCAATCATACACCCTCTCATCAGACTCTCAAAGAATCTTGGACCACTCGATGCGAGTCTTGGGATCGAAAGAAAAAGCTAAATGCAAGCCGTAAAGATCGTGCCATGACTCATATCGACGCATCTCTAACTACCAACCCCTATTGCACCAGATCACATTCAGCTCTCCAGCTCCTGACTCGGACTGCCGTCATCAGCTGCGCTGCCTTTCTCAACGAAATTGTCCAGGCTCGGATCATGAATTCCCATCTGGCTAGTGTCGTAGCCATTCTGCTCCAAGTATGCTCTGAACTTGGCGTCCTCCTCGTCAATCGTGTCTTGACCAATGTGCGGGAGCAGGAATAGAGCAAGGCCGGCGCTCACGACGCAGAGCGCGGAAGAGATGAAGAACGGGACCTGGCCAGCTTTCACTGCGTGCCCGGCGTTGTAATAGTCGTTGTACAACAGGATCAGCGTCTTGGAGCCGACGAATGCGCCGATCTTGCCGATGGCAGCGCAGATGCCGTAGTACTTTCCACGGATGGCAGTGGCGCTGGTCTTGGATGCGATCAGACCGATGTTGTTTCCCGGACCCATCTCGCCGAGGGCGATGAAAATGCCGTAGACGACGACGAAGGCTCCGACGTACTCCGGCTTGGCGAGATAGCCGTAGACGCCCGCGAAGATGAAGCCGACGATGGCTTGGGCGAGCACGACGTAGCCCAAGGCGTTGCGAGGACCCCACCAGTCGGAGGTCCAGGCACCGAGGATGCAGCCGGGCATGTAGAAGAGGTTGAGCAGCGTGTTCCATCCGAAGCTCACCCAGAGACGGCCGTCGTCGCCGAGGAGGTTGCTCAGCAGCTCGCTGGAGAAGATGCCGAAGGAGTAGGAGGAGAAGTCATAGATGAACCAGATGGCGCCGACGATGCAGAGGCGGAACCAGTAGAATTTGATGGCCAGAAGCCAGGGAGTCTTGGCGTGTCTCATGCAGTTCTTCTTGTACGCCTCTGGCTCGTTGAGCTTGAGTCGCAGGTAGAGGAGGGAGAGGGGGGGGATGATCCCGATGCCGAGCATGATCCTCCATGCGGCGCGCAAGTGGGACTCGGTGGTGCACAGCACGACGATCATCGGAACGAAGGCACCCAGCACGAAACCGAAATCGATCTGAACGTTGGTGAAGAGGCAGAACCAGCGGTTTCGGGTCCCAGACTTGAGCTCACCGGTCGACTCGGCGCAAGCGACTGACCCGGCTGGATACTCGCCTCCGATTCCAATGCCTAGGAAGAAGCGGTACGCAGTCAAAGCTGCGACTAGGCCCCCCAATGAGCCACCGGCACCATAGGCCGCAGTACCCAAGATTGCGAACAACAGCAAGATGATGGTGCTGAGGAAGAGCGACCATTTCCGAGACCAGTGATCCGAGGTGAAGCCGAAGACCAGCTGGCCGACGACGGTTCCAACGAAAGTGATGGATCCGATGTTGCTGATGGCCGGTGAGGTCGAATACCGCTCTCCGTAGATTGCCTTGAGACACGTGGATACAGAACCGATTACGTTGTTGAGATAGCCTGTGACGATACGTTAGTGAAGGGAAGCAACGACGCGGCCTGGAAGGATCTCGTGAGATAGTGACACCTGAGGACTTAGAGCCCTACAGGGCCTGTAAAGTCTAGACTCGCTGCCACGTGCACTAGTAGCCTTGTGCACATGCTGCTGCCAGTGATCTTGATGGTTTGGATGGCTGGATCTTGACCGTCCACCAGATCCGATCCGCATGGATGTACAGATAAATGGCTTCAATCCATGGACGATCTATCCATGTCCACTGATGTCTTTCCAAGCCAAGGACGTGATTGCTATGATTGCCCCATCTCGGACAGCGGGGTCATCAAAGAAACAGCCACGAGTGCCTCTCGATGACTGTAAGGCTCAGTTGCCTTGAAACAGGTCCGCCAGCAAGGATACAGACGAATCTCAGACCTTCATCAAGTCCATGCACCAGCTGACGGTAGTCTCCGGATGGATCAACGACTCAGATCCAGTGCAAACCACTAGATGGATGGATAGATAGATGGATTCAACAACGTCCAATCCATCAAGATCACTGGCCGCTGCGTACTGATTCGATCTGAGATAGAAGCATTCCTCCTTTCCACTCACCGTCAGAGAAGAGTCCAGCACCACAAGCCATGACAGGCCATATCCGGTCCCAGAACGATTTTCGTACGTCGGCGACGGATCCGCGGCGCTGTGCGGTTGCCTGTTCCGTCGGCTCGTGGGCGACGCCGAAATGCTTGTCGACGGCCATGATGTGGGATCTTGCTGTCAAGCCGACAAGTTCGTGGAGTCTTTCAGGATGAACTGGTCGCACGTGCTTGGGTCTTTTCCCAGCCGCGCGCAGGCGAGAGTCGAGACCAGAGTGGGGCTGGTGCGACGCCGATCGTTGCTTTGGCCGGACCGCTGAACTGATACCACACGGTCGCTTGATAGGAGGTAGGCGGTGCTATCTGCCTTGCTCGAAATATTATTATGATCATTATTGCAACAGGCGGAATGCGCGCCACCATTCGCCTTTATTACATTTTCTCGCCCGGCAGACCGGAGACTGTAGCTCGGGCCAGGAGGGTGCTGGTCGCAAGGCCAGAAGTCAAACTCTTTCGTAGTCACCGAACGACAGGGCAGTCCAACCCGGATCCCACGGCACATGACTGCGAAGACACGTCGACGGCACGTGCATACGATCGCGCGCCAAGATTCGCTTGGAGGCTCCCGCGGCTGCTCGCACGACTTGACTTCCAGGTTTTTATTTAGCTTTGCCATGTGCAGATCGAGCTACTACTCTTCACGCGATATGTCGAAGCGAATCGTGTCACATCACATCTGTGCATGTCATGATGGGGAGATGTTGGTGCCACGTGCTTTCTTCCCTACCTTTTACGCATCTTCTGACCTGAGGTCGAGGCCAAGCTTCGTCAAGCATTTTTGACCATGTGCTGCGGGCCGTGCTGCTGCACCATACAGTTGATCTACCTAGCGTGCTCATGATGATGGAGGCAAAGGAGCATTCACTACACTGTGAGCATGCACACCCACAGGTTCAACAAGCATTTTCTGGACTCCCTTCAGCGTTCTACGAAAATGCCTCGACTTGCGAGAATCTACAACATCCTCCATATTGGGGGTCCGCATCAGAACCAATGGCTCCAGTCGGCGTGATCCGCGGAACGCCGCGATCAATGCTCTGGAATCATGCCTGTGACTGCTTGAGTGCTCTGTGGCCTGGCATTGTCTTTCTTTCAGAAGCTGCTGACCCTTGAGACTATAGCACATGGACGCTGAGATCATTGGCACACAGCTATCTGGAATCAAGCACACACGAGCTGATACCCCAGCACCAGCCCCTCATAGCTCCTGAGCAACAACTTCCCAGCACGAGCCCCCCTCCTCCCAGCATGCGTACCGCGCAACACCACATACCTCCACACCTCCTCCTCCAGCCCATGCGGCAGCTCAAATTCTACATCCTCGCCATCACCCAGATTGATCACGACCAGTATGCCCTCGTTCCCCGGCCCCTCCACCGGCTTCCTGAAGTATGCGAACACCGGTGACGACCCTGTGTCCACCGGATAAAAATCGCCGAAGCATAACGTCTCTTTATGCTGCTTTCGAAACCTCAACATCTGCCGCCAGAAATAGAGCACGGACTCGACGTCTCCTTCCTGCTGCGAAACATTGCAGACTTCAAAATCCGAGTTGGGTCTCTCCCACGGCGTGGGGCCGTCCGTGAAACCCGCAAAGGGGTGACTGTTATCCCAAGGGAACGGCGTACGAGTGTGATCTCTAGCCTTGAGACGAATCTGCTCAGCAACGCCCTCATCCACCGTCCGCAGCCTGTTCGGCGATCCCGCCTGTCGCGAATCCAAATGCTGTTTCAGGAAAGCCTTGGTCTCAATATCCGAGTAGCTCTGCACCGGGACGTCGAGCCCAAGGTTCACCATCCCCAATTCCTGGCCCTGATACACGAACAACGTGCCTCCCAGCGTCGTCCCGAGAAGCGCCAGCATCTTGGCCACTTTCCACCGGTTCTCATCCTTCCCATCCCCGAACCTCGAGACCGAGCGTGCGGAATCGTGCGTCTCGAGGAAGAAGGTCGGCCAGGCTCCGGAGGCGTAGCTGAGAGCATGTTGCCATCTTACGATCCTATCCCTGACGTCCTGCATCGACCACATGGCTTTTGAGAATTTGCCGGTAGGACCAAAGTCCACGCTGAAGACGTCGTATTGGAACACCATATCCAATTCCGCCCGCTCGGGCTCGACGTACTGCCTCACGGCCTCTGCGGTATCGGTGCATGGGGTTTCGCCCACGGTCATGGTGTCGGGGTAACGATCCATGACTTCTCGTCGCATCTCCTGCAGGTAGTCGTGCACACGCGGACCGTTGTAGTAGAGATGCTCAGCTGGCTGGTACAGCGATCCTGCATCAACAACATCCGCATCTGGAAAGTCCGTGGGCTTGGAAATCATATTGATGACGTCCATCCTGAACCCCGCGATGCCCTTCTCGAGCCAGAAGCGCATCATTTCATATATCGTTCTACGCAACTCAGGGTTCTCCCAATTGAGATCCGGCTGGTTCGGCGCGAAACAATGGAAATACCACTCCCCTGTCCCCTCATCGTACGTCCACGCGCTCCCGCCAAACTGTCCTCGCCAGTTATTCGGTGGCTGCTGCACCCTCGTCCCATCGGACAAGGTCACCTGCCTGCCTGGACGCCAGATATACCAATCCCGCTTCTTACTCTCCACACCGGCTCGCGACTCCAGAAACCAAGCATGTTGATCCGAGGTATGATTCACCACCAGATCCATAATGAGCTTCACGCCTCGCGTCCCGAGCGCGGCGATTAAGACATCGATGTCTCCGAGCGTCCCAAACCGCGGATCGATGTCGCAGTAATCACTGATGTCGTATCCATTGTCGACGTAGGGACTCGTGTAGCACGGCGAGAGCCACACCGCGTCGACCCCGAGGTCGGCAATGTAGTCGGCCTTGGAGATGATCCCGCGGAGGTCGCCCCAGCCGTCGCCGTTGCTGTCTTTGAAGGACGCCGGGTAGATCTGGTAGATGGAGGCCGTGTGCCACCATTTGCGCGGCGCGAGAAGGTTCTGGGGTTCGGTGTCGTTGTTGGTGGTCTGCATGCTTGGCCGAATTCTTCACTCCGGCGGGAGTAGGATGATGTGGATGACAAGGCGAGAAGTCTGATGGCAGAGGCGGTGTAGGGAACCAGCTCTCGCTTGATATACGAAAAGTCAGTTGTAGGGCCACTTCAGTCGCTCCTGCCCTCGTAAGATTCACGGCAGTCTGGCCATCACGCTGTTTGCATAATCACATCTCGCTCGCGTTGTGCACAGCCAGCCATGGCGTCTAGCGAAGTGAAGTGGGAGCACTCACTGCTTACGCGCCGTCGCAGCTGTGCGTCACTGACGACGAATAGCAAAATGGGCAAAGATGTCGATCGGTCCGATCGCTGTCGTGAAACAATGACTAGACGGGCTCTGGTATCTGTACATCATGGAATAGCGCGCGTGTCCCGTCAGCACTGCT
Organism: Teratosphaeria destructans; assembly: GCA_010367425.1. Classification (NCBI taxonomy): domain Eukaryota; kingdom Fungi; phylum Ascomycota; class Dothideomycetes; order Mycosphaerellales; family Teratosphaeriaceae; genus Teratosphaeria; species Teratosphaeria destructans. Next base: position 308,006 of record WBMN01000025.1, on the reverse strand, counting down.
CTGTATCCTCCCCGTAGCATCTTCACATCTTCCGGAAAGTATTGCCACTGGCACTCCGCCTCTCCTTTCCGCGACTCCACCCCCCCTGATCAAATTTGCTCTCGTTCTGCTTCTTCTTTCCAGACGATGGTATGAAGCTGACGCTTTTCTCGCCGACTTCTTCACCGCGACGACCGCCACTCTGCTTCTCTCGCGACGGCAGTGACGAAGCCAAATCTCCAAAACTCTTATTCTGCCTCTCCTTTTGCATTTTGAAAGCCTGTTTTGATGACGACACGCGCATGGATGGCTGCTTGAATTTATTCGTTTTGCCCGCACTTGCATGTTTGTAGTTTGCGTTGCCGATCCGTTTCTTGCTATCCTCGGCATCGGGCTTCTTGTTGTCTCGCCGTGACTGCTGTCGCGCACGTAAAGCTTCGATTTCAGCTCGTTCGTCTTCATCTTCGTCCTCATCGCTGTCATCGTCCGAGCCACGGCGTTCGTCTAACTCATCTTCTTCCACAGCGGTCAGACCCCGCTTCCGGGTCACACCGTCGGCACCGGTGGTAGGTTTCGTGGATGGGTTGAGCAGGGCGAACTCTCGGCTGGTCTCGTCGATTTCAAAGTCTTCATCTTCGAACAATTTGCCGAATCGGTCATCCTCCAACAACCTCTTGGGTCCTGCGGCAGTCGCGGTCTCGTTCATCTCAGCGTCCTCGTCGCCAGCAGATGGGGCCTTGGCCTCATCGCCACCTTGTCGGAGAACTCTCTGGGCTTTCCGGCGCTCATTGGCTTCTTCCCGAGCCGCCAGTTTTTCAGCATACCTCCTGTTGACCTTGACCGCCACTTTCTTGCTTCCGCGGATGCGACTCTCACGTTCCTTGTTGATGCGTTCCTGTATTGACTTTTGACGTTGCTCTTCAGCGACATCTGGGTTGACTTGCAATCGCGCTTGTTCGTACAGTTTCTGCGCGACAAAGTAGCCGTGCATGTAGGGTCTCAGCATGTTTGTTTGGCCAATTAGTGATTCCAGCTCCAGTTCTTTGAGCTGCTTCATGTCCAAGAATTTGTAGTTGTCGTAGACCTCGCCGGCTGCCGACTTGCCTGCATTAAAAGCACTTGGATCCTCAGCATCCTCCGCCATTTCCTCAACCAGATTATCCAGGAAGGCGCACCATCGCGGCGCTGGTCCAAGTTGTGGAATGAAGAACGCATGCTGTTGTCGTCCTTCATTCGCTGTCAGGATCATGCCTGAGTCTCGAACCCACTCCACATGATTCAAGTCGACGGCAGGCTCGACAGACGTCCAATGGTTCCCGGTCTGGGCATCCCAGAGCTTGATCGCTCGTTTGTCTGAACTCAGGATCAAACTCTCGGAATCTCCAGACGATGACCGGTCGCCGGAAGGCGTAAGGTATTTCAGATTCTGGATAGGGTAGTCGTAGCCCTGATCCTTCCTCAGCAGCGGCACAGGCGATCGCATGTCGTAGGTGTGTATTATGCCATTACTACTTCCGGTCGCGAGGTTCAACCCAGATCGATGAAATTCCAAGGCCGTGATATCTGGCCTGAAATCGGAGTCGGAATCTGACATTAGCAACGAGGTCGGCGGACCCAAAATGTTGACACGATTTCGTGATCGCGAATCCCAGAACTCGACCGTGCCCAGACTTGTCCCGAACGCCATCAAGCCATGAGATTCCTCTGCGATCGCCGCACAGTTGACGCTCCCGGTCCGGATTCCGCCCTGCAACGCGCCACCGCCCATGGAAGTCATGTCATCCCCGCCCACGTCGACCTCGTAGCCTCTCATAAATCTTCCCAATTCCAAGTTGAGCCTGAATACCTCGCCATCACCCTCAGCGTTGACGCCGACCGCCGGGACCAGAGCCTCGGTACTTCGCTTGTTGTACTTCAAGTCTCGTCCATATCGCGGTATGCGGGTGGTGTAATGTAGACCGCCTGGGGTGTGGAACTCCAGAAAGCGATCAGTCTGTAGATGCAAGCTCTTGCTGTAATCACTGCTGAGTAATACAAATGTTTGGTTGACGGTATTCGTGTGTCGCGCGTAGCTCAGCGACAGATGAGGGAGATAATGTGTGTGGATTTGGGGTTTGTATGTGCCTATGTGATGACACTACTATCAGCTACATCAGCCTCGACTGCGCGGACTGTAGAAGCGCCACTTACCCGTACTCATCACCCACTCTCCGTCCTCGCTCACGCGCACACAACAACTCGCCTCCTCGAACTCGAAGTCCTGCAGCAGCTCGACTCGACTCGCATACTCCGAGTCCTTCTTCAGACTGCGCTTCCGCTTGCGCGCCAGCCATTCGGGCAACGGCCGGGCAGACGATGCGCCGGCGATGGTGTAGACCGGCACCGCCGATGGATTCGAGAGCTTCATGCTCAGTGTTGCTTATTAGCAGGGCGAGTCGTTGCCGCTTGCAACTTTTCTCAAAACGAGATCGGCATCTGCAGGTCTCGGCGGATGTGGGACCGGAAGCTTAAGTCGAGCTGATCTCGGGCCGCAGCGCTCCGACCGCTCTGCCGGGTCGAAGGCGCATCCAATGCTTGCCTCGCTTACTAGGTAGTCTCTATGGCCGAGCCTCCACTGCCACTGCCTGCTCATCACACGTTTGCTGTCAGACACCTTCCACCCGGCATTATTACACCTTCCTCTCATTGATGAAGTCTTCACACGTGAAAATCCCATCTCGCACTTCTCACCTCATCAATCATTGAGCGCCGATGTGCCGCCGTCGCCTCCAAAACCCACCAAGTCATCAGCACAGCTACCATCGAAACGTTCCATGACGCCCCGACGAAAACGAGTTGCCGCAATAGATCATGGACGTCCTCCGGCACTGCAGAACAAATGTGCAGATATGCGAAGACATAGAAAATATCCCCTTTGCCGTGTACCAACGACCGCAAGGTGGTCAAGATCAGTGTGGTTGGCTTCAGAAGCTCGTTGCAACCCTGCGAGCCACGGGGTCACTGTGCGCCAAGGTCGATAACGAGCTATGGGTGTTCGGCAATGTCAGCAAAGAGGCAGGAACGGCGCTCGAAGGGCTCAGCGTGCGGGTGGAGCATACAGAGGAAGGCGAGTTCGAGACAGGAATTGTTGAGGCTGCGGATGGTAGCCAGGCCAGGGAGATAGTCTTAGCTGCCATCCAGGGCTCTATAACGTTCAAACTTGCCCAGTCATGTGGTGTTCTTCGCGTAGGCGACTGGACCTGGTTGTGCCCAGGTGGCGGTGAAGACGAGCAACCAGGCGCCATCTTGCTCAAGCTTCATCTCAAGATGAATGAGAACCGGAGCTTATATGCTATAACGACGACCGAAGAGTCTCACCTCTCTACTCTGTCTCTGGCCTCCCAGGCCAAGGCAACTGTGAAGCTCGCTCCCAGTGGACTGGTTGCAAGTGTGCTGGAAGCCAGTGATGACGACCCTGATCTCATATCTGGCGATGCTTGGAAGGCTATGGTGGCTACGGAACTTGCCATGGACTGTGTGGAAATACCTGATCAGGCGGTGTGGGTGCCAGTCGCTCTCTTGCGTGGCGATATTCCAACGAAATTCACCTGGCCGGCTCAGTTGTGCTTGAGCTACAGGGATCAGCGTCAGCGACGTGGGCTGGACATAGCCGACGCGGAGTGGAAACATCTGTTCATTCCACCCGAGCACATTGACGGCTTCAAGCATCCACTCACCTTTGCCGAAGAATGGTTCAGCGGCAAGGATGATAGAGAGAAGGCGCTCGGACAAACGGCCGCACCGATGCTTGATTCCGGACTCGGTCTGGAGGAAGGGACCATAGCGACCGCTGGAAGCGAGATGGAAGGTGTGGTCGCAAGATCTTCGCCATTCATCCAACGCTTAGCAGATCAGCACACTGCAATGGCCGGCATATACCCGACTCCGGAGGACAACCTGATGCCATCCAATGCGTCGCAGCAGCCCCAACAACATCAACAAACCGACCACCCGGCTACCACAAACCCGACAGACGCCCATGTCACTGGCGCTGATACAATCTCAGGAGGTGACACTCAAGACGCTCTTCGGCATACCTCCATCTCGAATGGACCTGTATTACAGCACATGCATGATGATTTATTCGAAGACATTGGCAATGACATGGGATTTGGCGGCGGCGAAGTTGGGGATGCTGATTTCGACTTCTTTAATGAAGACATCGAAGCCGCGCCGGAGAATGCCATTGAAGATGTCCCAATGAACGATGATGCTCAGGAGAATGTCGCCGCACACATCGCTATGGATCGATCACAGCAAGACTCTACGGCACCCATTGGGACTGAGCGCTTGGGCGGTGATCATCAGAGCGATGTGAGATCATACGGAGATGAAACAGTCCCCCTTGCTCAGTCTGCAATCCTCGATCACGCTGCTGACGCAGACCAGCAAAGTTCTTTGCCGGTTGCGAATGACCAAGCCCAAGAACAGCCGGTACAGGAGCCCGAGAAGCCACTGAGCCCTTTCGGCATTAGAGAGCGTTTGCTGCCTCCACCAATTCCAGCAAGCGCCAAAGCCCCGGCGAACAATGGTATCGGCCATCAGAACAGACGCAGCAGTGCTTTCGACCCAGTCACGTTCAGAGACGGTCTTGATCTCTTCAGCAGATATACTCACCCTCTCAATCGCAGCCCTCCCCACGACCGTGACGCAGGCAGCAGAAATGATATAAGCTTGCCGCCGAAGAGGAAAAAGTCAAAACCGAAAGAGCGAAGTGAAGACATGCTCTCAGATGTTAGTGAGAGCGAGGAAGACTCCTTCACCACCGCGACGAGCATGAGCGAGGATGAAGTGATGCCAAAGCTGTTGTGGCATCCTAACAAGCGGAAGCGCGACGACGCGTATGGCTTGGCATCTGGCGATGACGATTGCTTGTGGTCACAAGAGGAGAACGCGACAGTCACTCGAGGAGCTACCGAGGAAATGGCCGATATGCTCAAGTACCTTTCTTGCGGCAGAAGCTTCCCTGCAGCGTCCGACGACGGTGATTCGGCCGCAAGGAATGCAACGAGTATGATCAGCACTGCTAGCCATGGGCTGGAACTGACAGTACCTGCTATCCAGGACAGTGGTGACCTCTCGAAATTGGATGTGGTCTACATTGCCCAGCTGGCAAGCGAGCAAGCTATTTCTTGTCTTCCGACTATGGTACAGGAGTTGGACACAACGATCGCCAGAAGCAACGAAGAATCGTTTGCGGCGAGCACTGCGCTTCAACAAATAGTCGAGCAATTGCTGAGTATGTCCGTGCCGGGTACTGCAGCTTGCAATATATCCAACCTCGCCATGATCCGCGATGCACAGTCTGCCCGCGCGCCATCTTCACAACCGTCCCGGCCTGGTCTACCACGTCCGCCGCCTCAGCGTAACGAAGCCGCTGCACCAGGACCGGACCTCCTTCCCATCGCCCCGCCATACATTCGAGTCCAGCGAGGGCATGATAAATATGAGATGCTGCCGCCCGCTCTCGGGTTCTGGGAGCCTCTGAGCCTCGCGCCATGCAATGGTCCCAAGAATATTCGCGCTTTTTGTGTCTATCCAAACAATGAGGACCTTCGCAGGCTCATGGACATGTTCATGAGCGAGCTCGGTGGTGTGTACGAGAGCTGCAAGCTCGGCTCGCATGTTCACATCAGAAATGTCAACGATGACGATGAACTCGACGACTTTGAGGACGGGTTAGCCGCCGTCAGTCTTGACGAGGAAGCTCCTGTGACTCTCGAAGCTGCGCTCAGAGCCTACCAAGTTACTTGTACAGAACTGGGTACATTCTTGGCCAACGTTGGCCACCTAGAAGGCGAACGTGACCGCACGATGGTAATCTATTTGCTGGATGTTTTCCCTCGACACCCTCGCATCCTCCATCACCTCAGCGCTTGCTTCTGGCTGCTGTATAAAGCTTACAGGGACAACCTGCCAAAGGCTGCGAGAAGTGTACAAAGATGCGACATCGTGCTTCAAATTCTCCCAGTGGGACTGGTCGCGTCGGCCGACACCCTCATATGTCTTGACAGCAAGCAGCTTGGTGCCCTGGCGAAAGAGGTATACGATCGCTGTCCGCCATGCTTCAATCACGAACTTCACTCTGCTTTGCCGAACTATGCAGCACCATTTGTCGAATTGGCTGCGCCGCCGCCGAAGAGGATTGGCTTTCAGCTGAGTGCCGAGCCGCCCAGTGATCTACTACACGAGGCTTCGAGTCTACATGTGGCATATGCCATCAGCGCAGATGAACAGTGGCTGACAGTGAGCTGGGTGGACAATACAGGCCGGTACTCATCGATCGCCTCTTTCTGTCTTCGCGGCAAGATGTTTGAAGAAGTAATCGAGGATGTCTGGGATCGAACACGTGATATACTTGCCGCGAGAGGTGTTAGCTGGCGTGTCATCATCGTGACTACTAGCAGGGTCGAAGAAAGCATCAAAATGTGCTGGCGAAAGACCATCGAGAAGCCGAGGAAGCAGCCATACTCCGTCACGCTGCTGACCGCTGATCTAGATCCGAAGCTTCGACTCAGCGCCCCAAATCAGTCAAATTCCTCCGACGATCCAGCAGCCTCGTCCGGCGCTGCTTTTCTAACGCCTGTCTCCACTCCTTCGGCGCAAAACATCACGACAGTCACCCCCGAAGCCAGCACGCAAACGAGCAACGCCCCACCCACTCCCGCACCTTCCGACTCCTTCGCCAATGCCGCGGCAGCCCTCGACGCCGACCCTGATGCCCACCTCGTTGACCTCACAGACGAGAGTCTCGGCATCTTATTCAATACATCTTACAGCAGCGTCACAGCTTCGTCGTCGGGGACGCTGGCCAGCGGTGCATTGATCAAGCGGGGGAATGGAGCGTCACGACATCTGGAGAGCATGAGGTTGGATCTGCTGTGGACGGTGCAGGTGCGGCCGAATGGGACTGTGGATGAGGGTGGAGCGAGGCACGCGGAGATGACGTTGAGAGAGGTGGTGAGGGCGTACAGGGCTTTGAGTGTGCTTACTCGGGCGAAGGGGTTGGATGGTAGTGGTTCGGGTGGTGCTCAGCGGTTGGCGGTGGCGCCTTTGCACTTGGTCAGTGCAGTTCTTGGTGTTCAGGCCTTGGAGGGGTTCCTCGGGTGACTTTGTGTGAGCTTTGGGAAATTGTGTTGCAGCCTTGGCTTCTACATATCTCGAGGTGTCTCGTGAGTCCTTAGTGAGCATTTTGGCCTCTGGTATTGTGATATTGGTCCTCAGTGAGTGTGAACCCTTGCGTTTCTTCTAGGGCATTGGATATGGTGTGTGAAGTTGAGTTTGGTCAGGCTCAGGAGAAGTTGGTGTGGAGACTCGAAGTTCACTCGACAATAGGAATCATTTTCCAAGGTGATTTTCTTACTCGGCACAATAGATGTGAGTTTTGGGTCCATGGTAAACAATTGTACTGAGTGCTAGCGTCTTTGCTATTGTGGTTTGAAAGATAAGAACTTCGCGGTTTGCTCCTCCAATCTTTTCTTCTTGGACAGATCCGACTTTTTGCTGACTTTGAACCACCACCACCCACCACCACCCACCAACCAACCGACGCTGGACGTCGCAGCACCATCACCACCACAAAGTCGCATCACCACCACCATCACCACCACCATCATCACCATCATCATCACCACCATCATCACCACGATGACGCAAGTCATCCTCATCGTCGCCGGTACCCTCGCCGCCCTCGTCGCCAACATCTTCCTGGCGTTCATCGCCCTCTACTTCCTCTCCCTCGATCTCAACGGCCCGGTGCGCCCTCAGCGTCACCAGGTGCCCGCCATCACCGCCTCGCCGCCGTCACCGCCGTCACCTCTTCTGCCCGGTCGCTCCTCCGTTGACGCATCAAAGGGTGCTGGTCATCCGATGATGCGTCGCGAGTGGGACTGGGAGAAGAGGGAACGTCAACGGGCTGACGCGCGCGCCGTCCGCCGCCAGCAAGCCGCCATCGAGGCTGCACGCCTCGACCAGGCACGACGACAAACATCGGCATTCCGCCAACCGCTCCTCCTCCGCCCGGCCCTCACCATCAACCGCCCTCGTGTCGCCGTCACCACCGCTGCTGCTCCTCCCGCCGCCGTCAAGCCGACGCCAAAGCCCGTCACCGGTGACGGCAAAGTCAAGCTCACGGCCAACGGCTCGTTGTTCCCTCGCGGCTTCGCCATCTGCCAGGTCCGGCACGCCGAGATTGACTCCCAGCGTCGTGAAAACGCGCTGTGGCTGTCACGAGGCTTCACGATCCTCCTCCGGGCCGTTGTGCGCTGCCAGCGTTGCGGGTACGACGGCGTGACTGCGCCGACGTCCTGCGGCATCAGCATGCCGTTTGCTGTCAGCCTGCAGCCGCCGCCGCCGCCAGCAGCAGCAGCCGCCACCGCCGCCAACCCACCGATCCTGAGGCAGCCGCCACCGGTCAGTAAGCCCTCCATCACCATCACCGCGCCGTCGCCCGTCCAGCAGCAGCAGCAGCCAGCAGCCATCACGACCATCGCGCCACCAGCAGCCAACAGCACCCTTGCGCCGCCAGCAGCCAGCAGCACTCTCGCGCCGCCAGCAACCAGCACTCCCATCGCGCCGCCAGCAGCCATCACGACGACGCCGACGACGACGCCGACTACGACGCCGACGACTACGACGACGACGAAGCCGCCAGCAGCAGCCGCCGCCAAGCCCTCACCCGCCCCCGGCCCCGAGGCACTCTTCGGTCTCGCCACCGCCGACCAATGGGGCGGCCGGAACTGGCTCGTCACGCTGACGAAGAACGACGACCTGTTCAAGGCCAAGATGCTCGCCAAGTCCTGGGGCCACCGCTGGCTCGCCCGCAGCCAGGACCCAGACGTCTGGCAGAGCAGCGGCGACAACGAGACCAATGGCACCATCTGGCTGGCCCGCCTCGCCTTCGACGCCAGCGCCCTCCAGCTCCTGCAGTCCGGCGCCAAGGAGGCCAGGGCCACGGCCAAGTGGGTCGAGAAATTCGCCGGCTACGAGCTGAGTGAGCTCGACCTCCTTGGCTGGCAGGCGTGGCAGGCCGAGAGGCATTTGCGTCTCGGCTTTGACCACGTGTCGGCCATGGGCGGCGGCGAGCCCGAGCAGCTGGCGGCGTTGCAGGACGCGAAGGAGCAGTTTGGGCTGCTGCAAGAGGCGGTTCGGCGTTGTTTGGGGGCCGAGTATGAGAGGGTCAGGCAGGGGTGGCGGGCGAAGGCGGGGTCGCAGTGAGAGGGTTGGGGGACGGTTGAGAGTGGGTTGGTTGTCTCGTGGCGCTGCGGCAAAGGCCACATCATGATTGCATGTATGATAGGTGAACCATTTTACGACCAGCCCGCCTTCAGGTGCTCAACTGCTTCATCCTCGCTCACAACGTCGGCCATTTTGGCATCCATGTCGAAGATGTTCGCATCGTGGATTGCCGCACTGCGATCTCCACATGCCGAGCCGACCACCTGAACATCACCACCAACGTCAGCGAAACATTCGACCGAGGCGAAAACATTACACCGGAGCAAGGAGTTCTTAAGAAAGCAGATGCTCATGGAAATAAAGGCGAATAGCCAGCCAAAACTCACCATGGGCCGATAATTATAACACATCGCATCCAGAGTGCTGGCCCTGACACAGCCACTCGTACTGACGCCACAAATCACCAAAGTATCAACATTCATCAAATGCAACTGGCTCGCCAGCTCCGTCCCAAAGAAAGCAGACGGATGCTTCTTGACCACAACCTCCTCGCCTTCCGCCGGCTCCAGTCCAGGCACCAGGGCATCGTACCCACGAGTATTGCCTGCCTCCCAGACATCCAGGGCCCGAGACTTGCTGTAGAAGAGACCGGCATCCTTCATGCCCTTCTTGTACGACACCTGGGTCCAGATGACCGGGACCTTGGACTCCCTGGCCGTGGTGAGGAGACGCTTCATCACATCCAATGATGCGACGGACGCTGGGTTTGCTGAGGTGTCCAGCGGCGATCCCGAGCACCAGTATGCCTTGCAGACATCGATTAGCAGAAGTGCTGGACGTTGACCCCAGCCCATGCGGCCATTGAAGCCGGAAGCCTTGTAGGATGCAAGGTCCGCGTGCTGCGTCGAAGCCATCGTGTGTTGTTAAATAGGTTGCTATTTGATGGCGGGGTGTATGGACAGATCTGCCCCGTGTCGTCGAAGTCGAAAGACTCTTTTGTATCTCGAGACATTGGCAGGCAAGTAGGCTGCCGATAGGCCAAGCTTCGGCCAGCCACAAATGGGTGGCGAATGAGCAGTCAAGCAAACGTGGTATGTCGAAACGCACTCCTCAGAACAATACAGACTGCCCATCAGGATAAGTGAAACGCCTTACGCTCGGCTGGTGTATTCCACATAAATTCGCAATGTGTCAGTCGCTGGTACAGGTAATAGCAACCGCGGCCGCAAGAATAACGGAGTGGAGCCCCTCTGAATACCGTCAAAGAATGGTCTTGAGGGGAATCGGATGATCAGCCTCACCCGGGACCCGAGCTGGATAGGCATTTCATATTGCCGGACGTCAAAGACCATCCTGCTACGCGGCACCCATTGGCACGATCGGCACAGCAGTCACGGTACAGTTGCCTTCTAGGATTGCGAGACCAGCACACTGGTGGAAGCCAACCATGGCGAGTCTTTTGACACGATGCTTGACGTGAAGTTGCTGGAGCACTTGCTGCAAGACCTGACCGTCACCTGAAGAACAAAGTCACATGCATCTGCGAAAGGTGAATACGGCACTTGCAGCAACTCGTCGCAGGCCGGTCCCAGTGCTTGGTCTCATTGCAGTCTTGATGAAGCTCTCCATTAAACCGTGCGCATATCAAAGACAAAGGTATCACATTGGCACTTGTTATGGCCTGCCATCTCGGGATCTTTAGCGCCGCGTTTGCCCATGGCTTGTTGACTACTGATCATTACGGCAGATTCTGGAACTTACAAAGAATTTTCAGGCCATACTGGTCTTGTAGCAGTTCATCGGGCGGCGCAATTCGGTCGAAATTCCCTCACTGCCACGCTGGATCTGAGCGCCTCCTGGTCACTCGTGTCGATAGCTCAGCGTGCGAAAGGTCGGAACGCAGCTCAAAGACTGCGTCGACTCAGAGCCAGGCACTGTGAGCGTCGGACCACCGCATTTCGATGCTGCCGAGACATGGCAGTCTGCCAAAAATCCCTCATCGACGTGAGGCAGACCCGGTGCAGATTGTTATGAGCCAGGCACTGTGAGCGTTGGACCACCAGTAACACGCTGCTCGTTCTGGCCGTGCGCGACTATGGATGCTCGATGCTCGCATTTCGATGCTGCCGAGACATGGCAGTCTGCAAAAAATCCCTCATCGACGTGAGGCAGAGCCGGTGCAGATTGTTATGGCGACGGCCATGCTGACAAAGCCTCGCCGGCTGTTAACTTGTTCCACATTGAGGCTTTTGTATACCTGATGCATGTCGGCTTCGGGTCAAGACGGCGTAGGAAGAAGCTGAAAATTCTGCCTGTGGCGGAGCAGATGCAGGACATGGACAAGATAGGTAAGTATGCAGGAGCATCTGCTTGGAGAAGACATTGCGGCTGGGAATAAGTAAGGTTGATGTAACACGGCCAGTCTGATGCGTCTGATTATTATTGATATTATCAGCAGGCGCAAGCAAGGAGGAGGAAGCATGATGATGATAAGTGCGAGCTTGTCATCATCAGCTTCTTCAGCCGCGAGTGAGAAGGCGGGTATGGAGGAGGTGTAAGCATTCCCCGCCAAGCCGCCTTTCTCCAAACGGTGGTCTGTATCCGAGGCGGCGGCGCCCGCACCCGAGCCCTTCCAGGTTGTCCTTGCTCTCTGCCGTGGTGGTTGTTGCACACACGTCACCAACCTTGAGAGGAAAAAGAGCAGACGGGATGCCATCACCTCATCATCCCACGTCAACGACTGTCAGGACCGTCAGACACAGCCAGTAGTCGAGCAGTCCGCTATCGCAGGGATTTCTCGCCGCCGTCGCCAGAATCATGATGCTGCGTCCAGGCGTCGGTCCGAGCGTGACACGCGACTCCACCCTCCACCAACCCAGCATGGGAAGTTGGTAAGAGAAACTCCCCAAGGGCCCGCTATATACGCCGCTACAGCATGTTTAAAAGCCCGGGCATCCTGCGCCCAGCTCATGCGCCCACATGCGCTCGTCGCCCATTCCTTGTGTCACGGACTCACTCTCTCTCGCGTGGACCCCCATCATTCTTCTGTGGAGCTCGTTCGACGTCAGTCTTGCCTCGTCCCTTCCGAACTGGCCTTTTGACTCCTGGTCGCTGCATTTGCGTGGCCATCCCAAGCCCTCGCGACCATGTCCCAAACCTCCCAAGACAGCCGGTATTATGGCGACAAGGACGCTGAGAAAGTCGGGGAACCCGAGTACCCGATCCAGGAGGGCGCCGTGTTAGACCGCGAGACGACCATCCATGAGGGCGAACAGTATGTCAAACACCTATGAGCTCTCCTAGCACACCCATGGCCGTAGCTGACCTGCGCGCACAGGAAATTCCACAAGCTGGGCTGGAAACAGCTCACGGTATGCCTGATCGTCGAAGCGATCGCGCTGGGATCACTCTCGATCCCCAGCTCATTTGCCAAAGTCGGCATGGTCGCCGGTGTGATCATGACGGTCGGTCTGGGTCTCATTGCCATCTACACCTCCTACGTCGTTGGGTAGGGCACCGATCACCGAATGTGCTGAAGACCTTCGGAGCTGACCGCCTTCCAGCCAAGTGTACATGAGGTATCCTCACCTCAAGGATTATGCAGAGGCTGTCGCCCTCATCTGGGGCAAGTTTGGCTACGAGTTGACTTCGGTCATGTTTGCGTAAGTCCTTTCACATAGGCATCCGTGCCGTCTGACAAAAATGTACTGATGTCCGGCACAGCGGCTTCTTGATCTTGGTCGTTGGGTCGCATGCCCTGACCGGCACCATCGCCTGGATCAACATCGTCGACGAGCCTGGAATCTGTGCTCTGGTTTGGTCGGTCATCTCGGCCGTCCTTCTGTTCGCGCTGGCCCTCCCGCCATCCTTCGCCGAGTTCGCCATCCTCGGCTACATCGACTTCGTCAGCATCGTGGTCGCCATCCTGATCACCATCATCGCCACCGGCGTCCAGGCTTCCAACTCTGCGGGCGGCTTGTCGGGTGTCGACTGGTCCCTGTGGCCACCGGAAGACATCACCTTCTCCTCTGCGTTCCTGAGCGTGACCAACATCATTTTCGCCTACTCCTTCGCGGTCTGCCAGTTCAGCTTCATGGCTGAGCTGCACACCCCCAAGGATTACGTCAAGTCCATCTGGTCTCTTGGCATCATCGAAATCGTCATCTACACGCTTGTCGGAGCCTTGGTGTATGCCTTTGTCGGTGCGGACGTCAAGAGCCCAGCATTGCTGTCCGCCGGCGGTGTGGTGTCCCGTATCGCTTTCGGTATCGCTCTGCCAGTCATCTTCATCTCCGGCTCCATCAACGGCACGGTCGTCGGCCGCTACCTGGTCCAGCGCATCTTCCCTCACGGAGCAATCAAGTACACGAACACCAAGATGGGCTGGATCGTATGGATCGTCATCATTGCCGCAGTCACCGTCGTCGGGTGGGTCATAGCGGAAGCCATCCCGTTCTTCTCCGACCTGCTGGGCATCATCTCTGCCCTTTTCATCACCGGCTTCTCATATTACTTTCCGGCTTTGTTCTGGTTCTGCCTGATCAAGGAGGGCCCGTGGTACAAGGGCTGGCACAACATCAGCTTGTCGCTGCTGAACGGCCTCGTATTCCTCATCGGCATTGGAACTTTGGGTATGGGCACATACGCTGCGGTGCAGGACATCATCGACTCTTACGACTCTGGTAGCGTGCGCGGGGCGTTCACTTGCGACTCCAGCTCGTATACTTGAGTTGTGTGCGGGTCAGATGGGCATTCTAGAGCCACATGTGATAGAACTATATAGTACAGGAAAGACGTATGCACCGTAAATACTGCCCCGTTTGCAGACGCCTGTCTCGACTATATAGTGTGTGCATCTTCGACACGGCCTTCCAACTGGTACTGATGTGGATGATGAGAGTTACCCTCCACAAACCGGGTATGGTACCGGCACAGACATGCGTTCTTGGTCACAAGGCCGATTTGTTTGACATGATTCGATCCAGATGGACCACGATCAATGTCGAGGATCGTGCAACAGGGTTGGCCGAGCGCTTGCAGGACTTTCCTGCTCCATTTCCTGGTGAGACCTTGTTGGATTGAAGGTGTTGAGGCGGAGCGGTGCCCGGTCAGAACACGATCCCGCCACCATCAATGACCATATCAGCACCGTTGATATAGCTTCCAGCCCTGCTCGCCAGCAGCACGCACATGCCATCTAACTCGCCCACGGCCCCCATCCGACCCATCGGGTTGCGGCTCGCCCAGCTCTCCCGGGCCTGCTTGATGGTGCCTTCGCCCGCATTGAGGATCGTATCCATGTAGCCAGGCGAGATGGAATTGACGCGGATCCCATGCATGGCCCATTCAGCCGCCAGGCTCGACTTCAGCGCCACGAGGGCGGCTTTGGAGACGTTGTACGCGGCCTGCGGCTGCGGGTAGTTGACTCGATGCGCGGAGATCGAGGCGGTGAAGGTGATGCTCCCGCCGCCTGTGCCTTGCCGTTGGATCTGTCGCGCCACGGCTTGCGCGCACAGGAAGGAGCCGGTGGTGTTGACGTCGATGGTCTTGCGCCATTGCGCATCCGTCATGTCGATCGCGTGCGCGACGCCGACGATGCCGGCGAAGCAGAAGAGGTGCTCGATGCTGCCCAGGGTCTTGACGGTGTTCTCGACCGCCTCGGCCACGCCAGTGGCGTCTGTCACGTCCACGCCGATGCTGAAGACTCTGGTCTGGGGGAAGTCTTTGGCCAGCGCCACGACATCGCTCTGGGAGGAGCGCAGCGTGGACTCCAGGTCCCAGAGGGCGAGACCCGCTGCCCCGTGTTCGAGGAGGGCGCGAGCAGCTGAGAGACCCAATGTGCCGGCTCCTCCCGTGACTATCGAACGACGTGAGTGGTGATGAGATGGCGTTGGGCCGAGAGTCTGACTTACCGACGACGTTGCCTTCCACCGCGAAGCGTGCCAACGCTCTGCCTTCGGCGTTCAGATAATGTGGCAGCGGCGGGGGAGGGGCGGTCAGAGATGAGGTTGCGCCATCGGAGAGTTTCATGAAGGGAATGTCACGCGAGGTGAGGCTGTCCCGGTCGGCCATGCTCTCGCGTCGTCTTCTACCCTGTCAAGGTGTATGTGAGGTATAAGGATTGTGTTGGTGGTTCAACACGATGCGATCGGTCTGTTCGTTCTACGGATATCTACCTACTGCTGAAGGTCCTTGAAGCCAGCGCAGCTCCCTGCTCGGCCAGATCACTGCTGATGCCAACCTAGGTGGTCACCGGGGCGATATACGGTACTTCCAAGGTAATGACATGGTCATTATGAACCTCCAGAGCTTTTCTCTCTTCTTCCACTTGTTCCATGTCGTCAAAGCTCCACTTGTCTTGATGGGGAAGGTGAGGCGGGCAGGAGGGGAGGTCCGATCGTGCCGGATCATTACACCTACATACTGTACCTGGTAATGTAGCATTGAATGATCGAGAATATTCCCACGCCGGTAAGGTAGAGATGTCAGGGTTGACTTGTTGACAACTGCGTCGGATTTAGAACAGGACGCAGCGCGCAGCCTCGGTATGTCCTTTCCCACCGGACCGCTATTAATGACTCTCATGTGTCCTTCGCTTGATGCCGACTTCTGCCATTCGGACCTAGAGAAGTTGAAAGAGTCTGGGCGGGAGAAGGATCCTCCCTCTCACCCTGGCAAAAGTTCGAATCGCAGTAAGATATTGTGCTCACCAATGAAGTCTGAGATGACTAGCGGGAGCGTGCATACTTCTTCTTACCGTAGGTACCCACGGCTAGGGTCGGAGCACGAGGACGACACTCTTATTCGGTACGAGATTCTGCTGCTCACTTTTCTCTTTGCCTAGATCATGAACAGCGAAATATCGCTTGAACGAGAGACATGAGGAATCCGCATCGCACTTCAAGCCCCTCCAGAACATCCAGCGAAATCCATCCAAACACCACCCTCCCCACACCAAAGACAAAACTGCATATGGATCTACCAGTAAGACCTCATACCCTCCGTCATTGCCCACAAGAGACCCCAAGTGGCCGCTTCACTGCAACTTGCTAGCAAGATCATCAAGGTTGAAATCGACTTGGTAGCATCCATTATCCAACTGGTTCAGGAGCTCGCCTCGCATCCGCGCCTCAAGCCGCTTGCACAAGCTGTCAAACCCAATCTTCGCAGCTACCGCCTTGTCGTGCATGCTTTTCTTGGTCGGCGTGTCGAAGGAGTCCACCTTGAACGAGAGCGGGTCTGAAATTCTCGTCACGTATCCCGGAGTGGTCTGATATAGCCTACGTGAGCGAGGGGACTAGAGTGCGGAGTGTTTGACTTACCAGGGAGATATAGTGAGCTATGGCACCCCCGTCCGCATCGTTGAATGGACGCGGGTCACTGTTCGCATTGTCGGTAGCCGTCTTGATAGCTTTGTTGAGAGCATCAAAGGCGGTCAGAATGGGGTCAGCGGTGAGGCCCTCCTGCCATGCCTTGACCTCCGTTTTTATGTTAAACAGGGCCCTGCCGATGGCTGTCATGTCGTCGGTGTATTTGGATCTCTTCTCGAGCTGTCCAGCGGAAGGCTGCACCGGGGTGGCTGCTGCTAGTGCGACAGACATCAAGATGAACAGGATCTTGGAGGAGACCATTTTGTTAAGTGTTCCGGAGGATTAGCTTGGGATCTTGCAACAACGGGAAAGAACTTGAGAGATGCTCGTGCTGTAAATGTGGACGTCCACAGAGGAGTGGCGATAGCTTTATATCTATGCAAGAGACGCACATAGGCCTATGAGTAGCACAACAGGACAGTCGAGGATTCGTGAGCTTAGCACCCTTGTACATAGGACCATAGCCACTAGAGACTCGCCTATGTCATTAATATGAAGCTCCCTCACTTCCGGCCCGTATAGGCTCCGCCGCAGCCGGACACAGCCTCTGTTCTGGCCCTCGATTTTGATACAGCACCCGCGAACGCCGGTGATATCAGACTGTGGACGGAGCCCTCGGAATGTTCGTTATCGAGCTGTCAGGAGTGTCGCTCCAAAATTGGCACGACGCTAGGACTTTACGGGCTCGTTTCCAAGTGCCGGAAAGCTTTTCTCGCTGACATAGCGACTTGGTCAGCCGTAGCATGTGGCATGGCGAAACATTCCACACCTCTCCCATACGACTGGCCCTAAGTATGCCGAAATAGACACCGTCTTCGTGCCTCCACTGTGTCCCGGACACGAGCTGGCGCGCAACCTCGTCGGCAGGCTGATGATACACGCGCCTTGATCGCGTCCGCTCTCCTATCAAGTATGAATTCGATTAATCATTACTGCATTGGGTGACTAGGTGGTGTACCTAGGAGTTACACGAAGTCGATGTCGAAATCCGCCTTAGAAAAGCCTCAGTCATGAAGGCTTGCTCTGTATTCCAGCAAAAGTCTCAACTGCCGCATCCACTCACGTGCTCGACTGTGTCGCATCGGGCATCCTATCGAGCGCCTGTGGCTCCCATACTTATGGTTTGCGAAGATCATGCGATTCGAGAACAACATCATCCAGGCTTCGAGGCAGCAACAATTCAAGATCTCGAAGTGTACTAGCCTGAAGTGTATGGATCCTAAGCCAAGTCATCTCACCAGCATATTGTGGGTATCTCAATATTGAAAGCTCGTACGCACTTGTTTAAAGTTAAGTGCTCTATGTTTCTGGCCCACCATCGTTGAGCGCGCATTGTTCCCATTGGAAAATGCCATTGAAAGCCGTATCTCGGTATGCATTTTGCTGCAGCCATCACGAGAAGTAGCCCGGAAATAACCAGTTCAGCTTCTTCACAGCCTCCGGCGACCGCCCGGCTGGTGCCGTGATGCCACCTGCAAACTTGACCGAGCCCTCAAGATGCTTGGCCGCAACCAGATCGGTGTGCTCTTCCTTGCTGAGCTCGTCAAGCACAGCACCAACAAACCGCCTAGCATTTTCGGCATTGGCCTTCATGTTTCCCATGACCATCTCGACCGTCACGTCCTCGCCCTCACGCCAGCAGTCGTAGTCAGTGGACATGCAGATCATCTGATAGCTGATCTCGGCCTCTTTCGCCAGCTTCGCCTCAGGCAACGCACTCATATTGATGACGCTGCCTCCCCACTGACGGTACAAGTTGGACTCCGCGCGAGTCGAGAACTGCGGTCCCTCCATACAGACAATCGTGCCTCTGTCGTGAAGGACGATGTTCTCTCCTTCGAGACTGTGCCCACATTGACGCACGAGGGCGGCTAGAGTCGGGTCGAATGGATCCGCGAAGCCGACATGGCCGACCATACCGCCTTCGAAGAACGTGAACGGACGAATGCCCTTGGTGCGATCGATGACCTGGTCCGGGACGACAAAGTCGCGAGGCTTGATGGCTTCTTGCAGCGACCCGACGGCTGAGAAAGCGATGATGGTGCGCACGCCGATACTTCTCAGGGCAGCAATGTTGGCACGTGCGGGAACCTCATGAGGCGCAAGTTCGTGGTGGAGGCCATGTCGGCTGAGGAAGGCGATTGGGATTGGCTTTTGAGTCGATGGGGATGGGTGGTGAAGCACTGATATTGGAGACGATGGCTTGCCCCACGGTGTGTCTGGAGTGAGGGTGGCGACGTGTTGGAAGTGAGGCAGATGCTGCAGACCCGTACCGCCAATGACCGCTATCCGAACAGGGTCTAGAGAATGTCAGGAGAGAGAGTCGGGTCGATAAAGAAGATTTACATGTAGTACTGACCATCGTAGGTGCTGGCGATATTCGCCATCTTACGGAAGCCGATGTGGATGTCTCTGGTGGGGTGTATTGCAGACTTGTAAGACAACGGGATGAGTGACGATCTGTACATGTAATGACATACTTCCAATATTGAGGTCGTGCTACTCAAAAATTTGTCGACAGCGGTGCCCCTCCCCCTCATCGCATCACGTGCTCACGTGCCGTGACGCGGTCCCTTCCGTGTTTTCAAATTGAACAATAATGTCATGCTTTACCTTGATCAACCAAAGAGCCACAATTCATATCTTCTCTTCCACTTCTCCTGCGTCAGCCTTCGCTGCCCTCGAGCCAGACATCTCACCGTCATGCCATTTGTCTGTTGACTGTCACTGACTGCTGACTATGCATCAAGCAGACAGTGATGCCGAGATCTGCTCCATTGCACCAACTTGCTTGCTCATGGCCCCCATGAGCAATGCAATGTCACGACCGGCCATCGCGAATCTGTCGAATCAACACAAACTCAGCGTGTTGATCATGTGCTCGGACGACAGACTTACCGTATGCAACTATGCCGCTTCACAAGGGCTTCGAGAATGTCAGGCCTCGACTCCAGACCACCTAGGCCCACGAACATTTGGTTTCGCTCCGCCGCGATTGCAATCCTGTCGACTGTGGTATGAAAGACTTCGGCGTCGTATTGACCTGGAATGCCAAGCTCCATTGTGAGGTCTGCACAGCCTATGAAGAGCGCATCTAGTCCCGGCACCGAGGCAATCTTGTCCACGTTCTCAACCCCTTCAACAGTCTCGATCATGGGCATAATCAGCACAGCATCGTTGACGACCTCGGCAACGGCCGAGTAAGAGAGGCGAGTCTCATATTGGGTCATCGCCGTTACCATTGTGACTGACCGGTGACCCTGGGAATATATGAGTTTTGTCAGATCTGGGCTTGTCGGTCTGCCGTACCAATGGAGGGAATTTGGACGCCGCAACACACATCTGGGCCTGCTCGACATTGTTCACATGCGGAACGATTACAGTCTGTGCGCCAGAGTCGAGGCATCGAGATATCCATTCTGGCGAGCAGGTCGGCACAACGACGGCTGGCGAGATGCTGCGAACAAGTTCAGCAATGATATATCATCCACGCGCCCGGAAATCCTACCCAACATTCAAACAGCTCACAGCAATATCTTTCATGGTCTCCATGCTGATCGCCATGTGTTCCATGTTCATCAAAACTGCAGAGTAGCCTGCTCGTTTGGCGATGAGCGGCATCTCGGTTGAGAATGCTATCCGAAGTCCAAAGGAGTAGGCTAGCTTGTTGGATTGCATGAGCTGCCTGACCAGATTTGGGCGGCAGACTTCGCGGGCCAGTGCAGTCTGGTCGATAGCGTTGGAGGCCATATCATAAAACGGGGATCAATCCCGATTGCGCTGCTCAAATGTCGCGATTTGGTTTGGCGGCGAGAAGATTGGGTGCTGATGTTAGTGAGAAAGCACTGGGAGGTTATTCGCACGATCTCGTACCTGCCTCGCTATAGCAGAGATAGGCCGGTGAGGTATGGTCGCCGCTCATCGTCCATCAGCGGCCAACGCGTCATGTCTCTGGCCGTTGCCCGAGTCACATCGCCCGTTCCGGCGTCAGTGAATGGACGCATGGGATGGCAACCTCAGTGACGGTCTCAGCTTGCCACACTACTTTAACCAAATTGGGAGACAAGTCAGCGGCATGGACTGAGTTCTTGAAGTTCAAAATGACGTGACTGCAAAGAGATTTCGTCGACGGCTGGGATCGCAACAAGGAATTGGGTAGGTCACAATTGCTTCGAGTGCTTCTGCAAATCTGCATGAACGCTACCTGTCGTCCTGAGCACGTCCTACGCCTATAAACATACCCGCATTACTGTTGCCATCTCATAGACAGTGGCAAGCGCGCTGCGCTGCCAATAGGGAGGCCATCCAACCTACTGCGACATTGCCTACGCATCCGTACGCTCTTCCCTCTTGGTATTCGTCAACATCACCCGGCTAGCCGGCTCTTTTCTGTCTGAGATCTGGTCTGCATTCTTGAACGCTGCGACCTGAACTGTGCTCTGGACCCTGTGGTTTTACCTCCAGAGCTTGGTAGGAATTCAGGCTCGTCATCCAGGCTCGATGGCAGCGATGATAGTGACGAGGACAAAGATGATTCATCGTCTTGCTGGAAGTCATCATTCGCGGACGGCCCATCGCCAGCTCCTCCCTGCGCGTGATCGCTGGCTTCATCGGCGTCCCATCCATCCTCACCAGTCGGATCATCCGTATCCCCAGCATCCTCCTCATCCTCCTCACCCTCGTCCGAGTAATCGTAATACCAATCATTCCCGTCATCTTCGTCCTCGTCAACATCAGCCATGATCGTGTCCTCATCACCTGGTATGATCCGACACATGACGGTGATCCAATTCTTGCTCCGTTCCACCTGTGTGTCCTGCACCCACGTTTCGAATGCGATCTTGTTGTACATCGCTTCCAGAACCGAGGTCACCTGGGCGATGTCCCTCGGGAATTCATATTTCACGGTCCACTGCTGTCCTCTTGGCCCAAGCATCCATCCAGGCGTCAAAATGACGTTGCCTGCGAAGGCGAACCACTCTGGTAACGCTCCGAGCATGGAACAAAACCGAGTCATGATCTGGGGCAACAGCTGGTTTCGAGTATATGGCTCGCGAAGGTAGATGGCCAAAATGTAAAAGAAGCTGTTCTCTTGCAGAGCCTGGGCTATGCTTCTTCTGAAATTGCGCTTCGGTAGGGCAGTCTTCGGACTGTACAGAGCTTGGACGACCTTTGCAATCTCCTGTCTCGTGCCAGGTACCAGGTCGCCTAGGTACTCCATCTTCCTGAGATCCAGCCTCAGGTACTCCTTTATCCACAACGGGTCGACGTGGGCATGCTTGGCAGTCGGTCTGGATAGCCGATAGCATTCAAAATGACCAATCTCGTCGTCTTCGACGTCTGCGCCGTCGGCTTTGTGCGACAAGTATATGCGCAGCTGGTAAAAGAGGCGAGTCCTGTTTGAATCCGGGTCCTCGATGATGCGCAGCGCTAAACGTAGCCTGGCGTCCTTGTCGTCCTTGAAGGTTAGACCACTGTACTCTTTGACCTGGTGGAACAGGTCTCTAGAGTCCGGTGTCGTTCTCATGCGAAGATCCTCAAGTCCGCCATCCGCTCTGACGAATCTTGCATTCGCCGTGGGTGGCTCTGGGATCGGCTTGCCGCGATGCTGCGGATGAGCAATCGCTGAGACGGCACGACCAGTAGGAGCTTTTCTCAGATTGCCTTTTGCTGTCTTGGTGACCGGCACCTTGTTCTTCGACACTTTTTGCACTCCCGTTGGAAGAGCAGACGATTCGGTGGAACGCTGGCCTGATCGTCCTCCAGAGCCAGTGGAGGACTTCCCACCTTTCTGCTGCTCTCGCGACAGAGGCAACGTGGGTGCCATTCGGGACGGCTATAGGAGTTTGGAGACTTTAGAGAAAAAAAAAACAGCTAGGAAACGCGCACGAGTAGAACGAAGTGAAGATGAACGGGTGCTCATCATCGGCTACCTTATGTGAGCGCCATTTCAGCAACTCAAGCACCAAACAATCCCGACATCGACCTGCAATTTCATGAGGCTGATGTTCAAGGGCTAACAATGAAAATCTGAGTGACTTCTCAATGAGCATCGGACAAAGCATCATTATTTCAAGCACCGTGGCAACGGTGGCAGGTCGAGGGTTTCCTTTGTATGAGCGTCTATTCTTGCAGTGTCATCAAGGTTGCTGAGGCCAGACGGAATCGCGTATGGACATGTCCGTCTTGGTGAGCAGATCTTGCCGCGTGGTAAATGCGAGCTCACAATTTGATCCGCCATGATATGGGTGGCAGCTCGAAGTACCACCAGGGAATGAGACAGCCGATTGTATGCTGCTTCCAGTGTCATTTGAGGCAGCCGGCGATCGTTTGGAGCTCGTTTTGTCAATGACATGGTAGATCGCATATATCTGAACGTGAAGGTCGGACCGGCAGAACTGGAAGCTGAGGTGAATTTTGCATTGCTCTTCAGCGCGAGGCGATAGCAGAAATTTGTCATTGGAAGGTCATAATCCGCAACTCGTCTTCTCTACCATCGCACTGTACGACTATCCGATCCGATGTGGTCTAGTGGCTAGGATTTGTCGCTTTCACGGGTCGTCAAGATCCAGAGTGCCGACAAGGCCGGGGTATGTGATCTACACCTCCAACACGACCGTGAGGAACTTCTACTAACATGTGCCTAGGTTCGATTCCCCGCATCGGAAATGATGTGGAGTGTAGCTTCACCAGAGTAGCGTCTGGTCATGCGAACCAATCTTTTTTGGCTTTTGTGCGTTCACCTTCACAGCATTCTATATCTCTTGGGGGTCATGGAGCGCAGTATCGAGCAATGTCTTGCAGTCATTGCGGGAACGGTGCCATTTCCGTCGCTTAAGACGCATCTATGTTAATCAATTGATTATTCAGTACAGGAGAGGCGCTTCTGCTGAAGTGAAAGTAGTTCATTGGCGGCACGACCTTCTCTTTAGCTACTAGTCATATCGCCTGCACGATCCCTTTGCTTCCTACAGGGTTGATTGGGAGAGAGCCATAGTCAATTAGGCAGCAGTGAGGCTTGCACGCCGGCTCCCGAGATCTCCTTCTGTCTTGCCATCTGCACTGTCGGACACAAGGAGGAGTGTTCTCATGGAGCGGCGTCGAAGTCGGAGCCGTCCTTGCTGGCAGGCGGCGCGAACTTGTGCTGCGACCCTCCACCCCGGCAGTCCTTGCAGGCGCTCCAGTGCTTCCGAGGCGCCAGCCCGTGGGACTAAGAGGCTCAGTCTGTCTCGAGTAGCCGAGTTCAACAGAATATAGACCCGGAAGGTCACCGGGCTCTCAGTGTTTGAGAGACTGATGAGACAGCTTCCTGGGCAGTGATGCACAAGTCCGTTCTCAAAGAAGGTGGTAGTGGCCGGGAAGACAAGCACATATTTGCGCTGGTGAAGTGGACCGGTGCGGTCTTGCTGTAAAACCATGGAGCCTTCAAAACTTGCTCATCTCAGCACTCTCGGCTAATTGGGTCATGGTTCTTCTGATGCTCTTCGCCATGCTCCTCCTCGCATTCTCCTTGGGACCGAGATCATATCTGCTCTCGAGGACATCCGACACGGTGAGACCTATGCTCCAGTAATTGTCCTGATCGCGCAAATACAGGAGATCGTTCTGACTATCTTGCGTCAGGGCGATGTCTACATCTTCCCGCCCGCCAGGCACAATCTTGACGCGGTACGAGGATTTCGAGACATTGTCGCTGTCTACCAGGGTGTTCTGAGAACGGTAAAGGGTGATGCGGCTCGCATCGACATTCTTGGACCGGAGATATGCAAGTGACATGGACTCGACAGCCCCGGACGTGTCTGCCAGTAGGTACGAGTCGCCGCGCGGGACCGATTTCGCCAACTTAGGGTGATAGTGCTCGACGAATTCCTTCTGAGATAAGTCGTGGTAGCCAGAGATGAAGACGGAGCGCGGGCGTGAGTCTATGAATTTTTGGTACTCCTGCAAGGTCATGTCCATTTCGATACCAGCATCTGCATGCTTGGAAGGCATCTCGGAAGCTGTGCCTCGCTCACTGCCGGTGTTGGCCTGGGACGTCTTTCAGAGCTGCGACGATGGTCTGGACATGAGATATACTGTAGGATGCGGATGAAGGAGTTCAGGCGCTGATTACGATCATTCGGCGGTAGCAGTGGGGATTTTTGGAATCCTCAGCTTGGCCTTTGCCTTCTTGTCTCAGTGGTATCGCCTCCATGAACGGCGTCCCTGGCAGTGCGTGAACCCTATGCGCGCGAGCGTTCGAAGCTAGTATGATTCAAGGTTCGAGCACACCTACTAGAGTCATCGTACCATAGGCGCCCTGGGTGCCCCTGGGGGGGTAGGCTGTGGTGATAAATCACAAAGACATTGATGAGCAAGAGGCTGCTCCCGACCTATCGCCTGCAAGACGACCTGCACGCGGGCGCCGCCAACAACATCGGTGGCGGCACCTGACACACCTGGGCTCCTACCGAGGCTAGCGGCTAGCCCATCATCCAGTCATGCAGGATCGGACTTCTCCCGACTAGGAATACTAGGTACATACCTGGTACACTCTTGACAGCCATCATCACAGCGAGATTCTCTTCGTCTATGGCTCGTCAGTTTCAAAATGAACTCATTATCATGTGATACTGCGTATAGGCTGACACGTGAGTTGGGGCGATGCTATTATTATTATTATTATTATTATTTATGCATGTCGTGGGCCCTTCCACCCAGGGACAGTGCAGTGCTTGCGGTAGTTCTACCATTGCGAACCATAGGAACCCGAGAGGACCCGCCATGACTCGAGCTGGACAAACCGCCACTGCGACTATGTATCGAGAGTCTTCCTCATGCAGTCCAAACACAAGTCGGTAAATAATGATCATCTGCGTTGGCGCATGCGCAGTCTGCCGGTCTGGTCCGCGTAGTATCTCTGCATGTAGGCGCAGCAAAGGAATCGGGTGTCAGTCTCAACCAGCTGGCAAGCAATCCCCATCACCCAATGGATCCGCCGTCAACCCGTATCGCGCCATCAATCCCAATCCCTCTTGTATACGCATAGTCCGCGATGCTGTGCCTACCTCTTCCCCCCCACCCGACCCTACTCACCCCAATCCTGCCCCTATTTATACCGCTCTGGGTCCCAACTCCTTCTTTCGACAGGACAAGCTACAGACAGATCAAGATCTCGAGCCCTACAAGCACAGTCGACCAACACGCGTAAGTCGTCATTGGACATCACGTTCCTCATGCAAAG
Source organism: Teratosphaeria destructans (assembly GCA_010367425.1). Taxonomy (NCBI): domain Eukaryota; kingdom Fungi; phylum Ascomycota; class Dothideomycetes; order Mycosphaerellales; family Teratosphaeriaceae; genus Teratosphaeria; species Teratosphaeria destructans. Next base: position 282,218 of record WBMN01000025.1, on the reverse strand, counting down.
ACTGACCATACATGTACGGCGCAGAAGATGCTCTTCCTGCCTATTGCCATCCTGGCGGGTTCCGCCGCAGCATCAAGCTTCATCGCTTACGAGGGCGACTGCAAGAAGCCGGGCGACCAAGTCGGCAACATCGACTTCAACGTCCTGTCTAGCAATTGGAAGTCGGGTTGTAAGATCATCTCGACCAGCACTGGGCGATCCTTTGCCTTGTGGAACATCCCAGTCTCTGCGATCTTCTCAACATGCGTGGCTCAGGTGTACCATGATACCCGTTGCGGCAGCGGTGAGCAGACCCTCTTTGTTAGCAACTTAGCTGCTTGCAACAACTACAATGGCATCCACAGCATGAAGATCGTCTGCACTTGATGGGTCAAAGCGGCGGAAGGTGGCGGCAGCGGCAGCGGCAGCAGCAGTCGTGTCATCGATCCGGTTAGCATGGTGCTGAGCGTCTTCTGTCTCCGATCGAGGGGCTCGTGGTCGGGCATGGAGGCTGGAGCTGTTGACGCATCAATAATGCGTCGTTTCTTCATGGTGTGCAGCGGGAATAATCACGACCTCGACGACGCTCATTGTACGAAAAGCACATCAACAAGAGGCAGTCTACTTTCTTTGATAACGAACTGCATATGCCACAACTATACGGTCCATACCGACTTCCAACTTCACTCGTAGGGGTGCTAGTTGTCGTTGCTGACGCCGCAGTGCGTATCTCTGCTGCCGGCGGATGCTTTGCCAAACCGATACCGAGACCAGGTGTTATGCTCTGGTTGCTGGTGGCTGAACCTCAGGCACAGTGGCATTATTTTGAAGCTACTCTCATCACACGACATACTCTCTCTGTCCGGACCAGGCGGGCGTTCAGCCGCTGCAGTCTGCAGCTCGTCGAGCTGCGCCTCCGCCCTCTTCCGATTCTTCAAAGCCTTCGATGTGGTCGAGCTGCGACTCCGCTCTCTTCCGATTCTTCAAAGCCTTCGATGTGTGGAGTTGACAGTATGATAGGTCACCTTTGATCCTGCTGTCAGGCTGAAGAGTGTGACATTGGAAGGCGATGTCTACGTTCCAAGCGGCACGCTGCTGGAGCTCTCGCTCTAATCTATTGATAGCCGATATGTCGGTCGACATGTTCTGCGGTACCCTGTGTTGGCAGCATATACATGAGTGCATTGTCTAGCGACCTCCTCGCACGCAGCGACTCAGCATTCTCGATGTCTAGGCAATAGTGATCCCGTAAAGAGGCGAAGGCGCAGTCTGCCGGCTTGGTCCGCACATCCATCGCTACATGGATGCTGCGCCGACCGCTCCCCTCGTATCCGATCATGTACAGTCTGACAGACATCCACCAGCTACTTGAATTGCTCCTTCACCTCACATTAACTTCTACAGATATCGACAAACCAAACAAAAGGCAGACCCAGACCATTAAAGACACACGACCTACACCCTCTCCAAGCCCACCATGCAACTCCAAACGCTCGCAACCACCTTTCTGGCATTCCTGATCGCAGGAGCGGCGGCACAATGCAAGCCTTGCGGCGCGGCAGGGGACTCTTGTTCAAATGTTCGTCCATCACCACTGTCGCAGTGCAAACTGGTGCAAACGACTGACATATATCAACCGTAGCCAACCGAAGGGGGTGGATGCGACGTTGGCGTCTGCGAATACGACTTCACTTGGAACCTGTTGTGCGCCTAGAGACTGGTAGAAGGTTATTAGCGGCTCTTCCCAAGCATTCATTGGGTAAGCACTCTTTCTCCTCCTGTTGGACGCGATCCAGAGGAGGCCATTCGCTGATGGTTTGTTCGCTTAGACCGGGGAAGGTCGGATTGATGGGTGGTGGAGAATGCGATTCTGTCGCGGCAAAATGGTGTCGTGTTGGACGCATGTATGACCGCAGTAGACCAGGGGAGCTGTGTAGCGGTATAACCATCGTTTTTGAAAACTTGAATCTGTAAAGAAACCATCTTCTGCAATCACCAACGCCCGTGCGTTGAGAAAAGAATTAGCAGACACCGATCCCTCTGATCAAGGTTATTAGAGAACGCCTCGCTCTCTGTCTTCCAACAACATCGGCGATCTGCTCTAATCTCCCAGTCCCACCTTATGAAGCTCGAAATACTGCGCCTCAAGAGCTACAGCGTAGACGATCCCTCCATCCATGGCCTTCCGAGCCCCGAGTTGGCGAAGAAACCAGTAAGATGCCCGCTGGACATTGGGCATTCGCGGAGCTTGCCGTGAAAGTGCTTTTGGAGCTTCTCGGAAAATGCTCAAGTACACACGTGCGGGTCCATCGCCAATACATGAGTCTACGACCCCCACGCCGAGCCCTCCATTTGCTCCACCCGGTAAGCACTTTCGTTTGGCCGTCCAATACGCTTCGCGACTGGAGACGGCCGGTGCGACGCCGTGACTGGTTTTGGAGACGGGACGCCTCGGGACGCCTGAGAAAAGGTCATCAGTTGAGTTGGAGAAATAGGTCAAATTCTGATCGAGATGCCGTTGGAGGTATGCAGGAATGGGGTCGTTTGGATGAAGAGGGAGCGAGGCCAGGGTTGGGAGCAACTGAGCTGACCAGAGCGGAGTAGGGCGGTTGGAGTCTGATGACAGTTTGGAGGCTGATGGCTGGCTTGACTGGCACTCTTGGACTTTCTGCCGCCTTTAATCCTATGACCTCTCTCGGGGCCACCATGAGACTCGCGACGCGACACTGTCGTCCTCTCCACCTCAGCCCTCATCCCATCTCAATCCTATGCTCTCAATCACCGCTCATCCGACCAGCCTCTGCACAACAGAACTCGCACTCGCCCTCAGAGACAGTGATTGAAGTGAATTGAACAGTCAGTTCTTGCCTTCAGGACCAATCCGATCCAGTGAGTTTGTAGTTCCTTGGGTGCCGCACCGGTCCGAACTGTCCAGGTTCCATGGAGCTGTGCTAGGTATCAATTACTTACTGAACCCCTCTCTGAGGGTAGTATTACGGCTTCCGCGTCCCCTTTAACCCCTTTGGATCTGAGCAACGACTCTAAAGGTGCCCTTCTAGCTCCTACAATGCTATGTCATACTTATACTACTGCTTCAGACAGTAATCTTGGTGGATTGGGTCTTGTTAGATAGCTGCATGTTTGGTGGTCCATCTAAATACTGCCGTGGGACGTCGGATGGCTTGGATCTGAGTCGTGGGGCCATGTCCAGGCCGGCGGACGAGGTTGAAGGCAATGAGGCTAGCGAAGCATCCGTAGTCACAGATAGGCAGTCACAAGTATTTCTGTAACATCCGAGCTGTTCGAGATGAAGCGACTATGACTAGTACAGCCGTGTAGTGACGAAACAGCGCCAAGACTTCGGTAGATATGTTCAGACCGTCCATGAATCGAAGGCAACTATCCATTCACCCATACAGGTTGTGTATAGGACACCCTCAAGATCCATCCGTCCAGTCCGAACAAGATCAATGGCCCTGGAAGGGTTGAATCATTAGCAGGCCAAGACCGGATCCATCCACTGCTTGTCGATTCTCTCTAACCAGAAGCCGAGCAGCTCTGAATATAAGATCGGAACCAGGAACACTAGACAAATGGATTGGTGCTACGGTTCTAACCAACCCACTCCGATCACTGCCCTGCCGGTCACTACATCACCCAAAACCAACCACTTCACCTTCCAGCTCCCCAAATCACCCCTCCGTTGATGCCTCCACCCCATCAAAGTACTCACATCCATGCACACAAAATGACATGGCCTCGCATCACCCCACCGCACCCCTCATCCTCACTACCAGTCCAAGCATTGGATCGAATGACCTCTGAATCCTGTTCAAACCCCAGTAGATCCAGTCATGTAATCCAGGAAATCCCAATCTCGATCCAAACCGTGATGCCACCAAAAGCTTGCTGAGAGAGGGCATCAGCGGCGTCCACCACCGGAGCCTCAAAAGTCCCATCATCCAGGCCATCAATACACGAGGGGCCTCCAAGACCGTCACAAGATGGTGATTTGGATCTGGTTTTCAAGGGGAGTTGGGATCGGAGCGTCCACGGCGCAATTGCGGGTTTTGGCGGGAGGGAGAGGAGAGGAGAGGAGAAGAGGAGGCTTGTTGTGGTGTATCTGCTTGGGCATACGATAGGAGTCTGTTAGTATTTGAGGACTGTATTGAGGATATGCACCTCGCGAATGAGGAGATTTACTGTGGAGTGTGAGGGGTGCAGATCAGCAGATCAGGTACTGGCATGCTCTACTTATCCTTCAGACTCTCTGCTTTCACATCCCCGTTAGTCGCCACCACACCGTCCGCGCGATCTTGCACCATCTCTCCTTTCCTTCCCTTCTTCAACGACTGAACGACGCTCCTCACGCGGCCCACCAAGGCCCTGATCTTGATGACCAGCGGATTCATCGGCACTTCCTCGATCAGCACAAATCTCCTGACGAGCAGGTTGAAGATGCTTCCGAATCCCAGGGCAATGACAGTGCTCGTGAGGATGATGACGTTGTATGGCATGCTGAAATCGGGTGTTGGAAGGGGCAGCAGCAGACTGGTCGTGCGGAGGTAGCTGCCTTGTCGGTCTTGATCTCCCTCGCGAGGCAAGACGCGGATCACCGCGGCGGCGACGTCGAAACCCCTGTTCGCATCGGGAGGGTACTCGGTGTACCTCAGGATCGCCTTCTCGACGTCATAGCTCAGCTCCATCGTGCTCTCGGGCGGTATCTCTAGGAGGAGCTCGAGATGTGTGCCGCGGTGGCGATCGATGGCAGGGGTGTAGTACATCTTGTCGACGTTGCCGTTGGAGACGGAGAGGGTGTGCATGTAAGGGCGCAGGAACCACGGGAGAGATTCGAGGTAGACGATGCGTTGCGGGTACGGGTGCGGGTTGCTGAGGGTGATGTGCATGCCGCCGCGTTCTTGGCCGTAGCCTGTGAGTTGGCGGCTGGCGTAGAGGGGCGGCTGCGTGAGGTTGGGCTGTGCGGAGATGAGCTGTTGGGGCAGGCTAAGGTCGAAGTGGGTGTCTTGGTGGAGCCGGAAGCTTCGTGTGCCGGCGGTGGAAGCAGATGTGTCTCTGGCTGTATCGTGGGGAATGGCCTCGGCGGTGCGTTCGTCGGGGATTTCGAGGGTGATGTCTGGGAGGGTGCTGTCGCCCACGTGACAACTGCCCTGGACAGGTCGACCGAAGATCTTCGACAGCGACCAGGCCATCTCGCCTTGTTTCTGTTTGGGATAGCAGGTGTCGTGAGCGGTGTAGGTTTTGGTCATATCGCAGTCGATCTCGTCGATGGGTGGCGGGCGCGGGATCGGGCTGTCCCGTGGACGCATGCTGCGCTCGATGTCCAGGACGACGTCGACGGTCTGCTGGATCTCGAGCAGGCATGGGGCGCCGGCGGGACACACGGGGCGGACGTCGATGCTCATGGTCTGCCAATTGGCATCGAAGACTTTATGTCCGTCGAGCAGGCTGCTCAGTCCGGCCTTGGCCTTGCACGGCAGCAGCTTGAGGAAGGGCGTCAGGTTCTCGGTGCAGACGACCTCGTGGGGCAAGGTGCCGTGCAGCAGCTGGGGGGCGGTAGCGGTGGCGTTGGCGAGGGCGCCTTCGGGCTCGAAGGTGAGCAGGGGGTGGGTGGTGTGGGTGGCGTCGATGAAGTTGAGGCTGGCGCAGAACAGGCCGGACAAGCTGTTGACCAGCCCGCTCCACCGCCGCTCCACCTCCGCCGCTCCGCCATCCGCGTCGAGCCAGGCCCACAGCTCGACGCCCGTGCCGCCCTCCCGCCGCCCGTGCCGCGGCCGACTGCCCCACCTCTGGTCGTCCCAGCGTCCGAGGGCGAAGCGGAGGTGCAGCTCGGCGGTGCGGCTATGCTGCAGGATCTGGCCGAGCGCGCGCGGGAATAGCCGGAAATGTTGGGCGTGGTAGTCGCCGAGGGAGGTGGTGGCGGTGAAGTTGAAGCCGGCGTACAGCAAGCCGCCAGGAAGCGGCTGCAGGTGGAGATGCTCGTCGTACTCGGGCGACGCGACGGTGGCGGTGGCGGCGGCGGTGGCGGTGGCCCACACGGCGGATGCCAGCGCGGCGGGCAGGAGTAGCAGCGACGAGAGCTTCATCGTGCTCGCCTGTCACCTCGTCCACATACGCCGTGCCTGCCAGAATAATATTACGGAGTCAATGTAAAGCTCCCATGAGGAAGGTGGGCCGAGATGGGCGTGTCGCGTGTCGTCACTCGTCCCTCGAATTAGAAGTGAACTAAGTACTGAAGCTCCATCTCACATGCTCGTCCTAGCAGCACCACACTCGTTTGTTTGAATTCCGTCATTCCTCCACCACCGTCATGGCCGGCGACGAGGACCTCCCCTCCAATGTCACCGCCCCCCGCAAGATCGTCAAGCGGAAGCGGGAGACGGCCACATCACGTCCCGGCGCCAACAAATCCGCCCGCACCAGCACCCCCAACGCCTACGCCCGCCGCACCCCTCCGCCGCCCGACCCGAAGCCCATCTCGGACGACGAAGAGGACGTCCAGCAGAAGCGCCCCGCCCCGCTCAAGCGGCCCGGTGCCGGCGCCAGGATCAATCGGGAGCGTCAGCACGCCGTCGAGGAGGAGCGGCGGAAGCGGGAAGAGGACGAGCGGAGGAATGTCGGGCGGCAGCCGCAGGGCTGGCAGGCCGTCGCCGAGCACTACAACGCCGTGCCCGAGCGGGGACGTGATTGGAGGTCGACGGAGTCGCAGATCAAGGGCCTCCGCTCCCTGAACAACTGGATCAAGAGCACCCTCATCCAAAAGTTCTCCCGCCCCGACCTCCCGCCGCCCCACGGCATGTGCGTGCTGGACATGGCCTGTGGCAAGGGCGGCGACTTGGGCAAGTGGGAGAAGGCCCCCACGGTGCCCGCCCTCTACGTCGGCTGTGACATCGCCGACGTCTCCATCGACCAGGCACGACAGAGGAACGCCGAGAACGTCCGTCGGAACACCGGCCGCCACCGCCGAGGTCCCGTGATGCAGGCCGAGTTCTACGTCCACGATTCGTTCGGTCAGCCCCTGGGCAACATTCCCATCATTAGACAGGTCGGCTTCAACCCCAATGCCGGGCCAGGCCCGCACGCCATCCAGGGCGGCATGATGAGCGGCGGCTTTGACGTGGTGAGCATGATGTTTGCCCTGCACTACTCGTTCGAGAGCGAGGCCCTGGCTCGAGGCATGCTCAAGAACGTCAGCGGCGCCTTGAAGAAAGGAGGCAAGTTTATCGGAGTCATGCCCAACTCAGACGTCATTACCGCCAACGTCAAGAAGCTCGTGACGGCAGAGCAACCAGGACAGACGCCAGCCACCAAGTCGAAAACGCCAGAGACCAACGGTGTCAAGCATGACGAGGAGGATGATTGGGATCCCGAGAAGCCATCGGAAGCACAGGACGATGACGACTGGGATCCCGAAAAGCCATCAGAGCCGCAATCCGAGACGAACGGCGCCACGAACGGCCCATCACACGATGACGACGACGACGACGATTGGGATCCCGAGAAGCCGTCAGAGCCCACTGCCCTCACCTCCACCCTCGAGCCCTCTCAACCAAACGGCACCCCAGCCCCCGCATCCACCACGCCCGCCGTAAACCCTGACGCCCCTCCTCTCGAATGGGGTAATAAAATCTACTCCGTCCGCTTCCCTCGCCACCAACCTTTGACCCAGAAACCCCTCCCACGCGACGGCATCTTCCGTCCGCCGTACGGCTGGAAGTACCACTACAGTCTCGAAGAAGCCGTCAACGCCCCCGAGTACGTGGTACCGTGGGAGGGATTCCGTGCGCTGGCCGAAGATTACGGACTCGAACTTCTCTATAGAAAGGGCTTCCGGGAGGTCTTCGAAGACGAGTCAGAGGACCCGGAGTTGGGGCGTCTGGCCGAGCGCATGGGCGTCATGAGTCGGGATCGGACGGAGGGGAAGGGAGGGTTGATGGTGAGTGAGGAGGAGATGGAGGCGGCGGCGTTCTATCATGCTTTTTGCTTTTACAAGACGTAGGCAACGCCTTCTGCTCTTGTAAGACAACAAATTTCAGGGGACAGCTCACGGAAAGTGTGCTACTGCCGCCAGTCAGCATCTCAGTCGAGCTTACACAAGACAAGGGCCAGCTTGTCACTTTTAGGGCGACGGTCATGGTCGATATGTATTACTACCTTACACATACCCTTTGACTCTCTCTGATCAGCCAAGACGGCCTCAGAGGTGTCTCTCTGAAAAGATCTCTGTCTATAAGTGATGAAAGATATACTAGACTGCGAGATATCTCTAGAGCCATTGCTTTTGATCCCTACGAATACATCATTGAACTAAAAGATCTAGCTCTCCATCGTCACTATCCCTAGGCTAGCAGGCCTCTATCTCTACTACACTCTTAGACTCCCCGTTTCTCTTCCCCAACTTCTCTCTCCGCCCTGCCCTGCCCTCTACCTATAATCCTATGCAGGTCAGCGTGATATGTCCCGCCGTCAAAAACAAGTCTTGGAGTCTAGCAGAGCAAAACAGAAAACCCCGTACCAAAGATCGAGCCTCGCCCAACCCACCCACCCACACGCTCTCTCCCTCTTTCTCTCCCTCGTCTCGAGGAATCAACTCGCTCGACGGTCCAGATGCAATCCACTCAACGACGACCCAGGAGAAATCCACGCCGGTCCTCTCGAGCCGGGCACAGTCTACCGTCGTCGCCAGTGATCGGGCCCCGTCAGGTCCAGCGTCCATCAGAGTGACTTACCTTGAAACCTCACGAGCGCAACCAGCGCGGTCATGGATCAAGGAACACCACGTAGCGTGCGACCTCCACAAAAAGCAGAGAGAGAGCCCAACACTTCCTCCCACCAGCCGAGGGTCGGTCAACCACGCAGCAGAAGGCAAGGTCGAGATGCCCTTGTTTTCTTTCTTTTTTTTTCTCCCGGGCAAACCTTGGGTATTGACCGAAAAAGAAGAAGAAGAAGAAGAAGAAGAAGAAGAAGGAGAAAAACAGGCCATATTGTTTGTTGGGCGCTTTGTCGAGATCTCGTCATCGAGACACTTCACGCAGCTCAACTCACTCGACCTCCATCGTTCGCCAAGAAACCAGATTCTCGTGGGAAGGGAGACAGAGACGGTCTGTCTGGATCGCGTTCAGACGCGAAGGGGGGATGTACATGTCCTCGTAGCTGATGAGGGTTCATGCGTCGCTCGCGCGCACAAGGTAATAAAGCATCGTACCTCGTCACCATGCGAACTCCGGCGAAGCCCGACCCAACAAAATCGCCGTGCAACGCGTCCGTCTCTGTGGTGGACCCCCCGAGACGCGGGATACCGCGGCCCCGACCAGAGCACCCTCAACGCAAAAACGAAACACCCGCCGACGCTCAGTGGACAACGACAAGCTCGCGGTGGACGAGCAGAGACGCGCCAGGCCTGAAAGAACCGAACAAGCCTCTCGCAACCTACTCAAAGGGCGGGCTATTACATTTGCACCTCTCCTACTTAAAAAAAAAAAAAAAGACGCCATCGCTATCTGGCTCCTTTGACGAAGCCGGCACTCTGTCCTGCAAATCTCTCCTGCAATGGTGGTATGTATGCCAACGAATGCACTCAATCGGGGCGTCCTTTTCTATGCCTTTCCGTACAACGCCGCCGCTGCCCCTGCTCCCTCCCATAAGCACTTGAAAGTATGTAGAACGTCGTCACTCCGTTGTCTCCGTCACCCGCAGTGTAGCGTTGAATGTAGCTCTTCCCTTCAGGGTATTCTCGTCTATTCGATTTTGTAATGTTTGCTCGTGACTTGCGTCGATTCAATTCCCATGTGGCTCGTGCAGCATTAGTGACGTGCCTCGGTCATGTGCGGTCCCTAGTCGCGCGATTGCAATGCCAGAATCGCGGGCATGCGAATCTCAATGATGTTGTCAGAGGCGGACTGCTCCGTCGGAAAAGCTGTGTGTTGATTTCTTGCTTCGATGTGACGCGCGCCAAACAAATGCCAGTCAATGTTGTCAATACCCGCGGATACATGTTCAGTCTACGGCTGAAACCGACAGAGCTCAATTGCCCTTGTTGCGCCTCTCCTCTGCTCGTGCGAGTCGTGCCGCTTTGACAAGAGGAGCGAGGGTGGCCAACGGCTCTGCCGTCTGTATGAAGCCGTGCTGCCAGCAAAATCAGTTTACAGTCGACCAACAATGATTTCGAGCACGAGCTCACCTTCAGAAGATCATGCGCGCTCGCTCTCTTCTCCGGATCCACCTTGAGCGCAAAATACAAAAAGTCTCGAAATAAGGGCGTCAGATTGTGCTCCTCCTTGATCGTCGGGGTCCCATTAGTCGCAATCAGGTACAGCGCCCTCAACGGCGACTCCGTCAGGTACGGCGGCTCGCCCTCGATCATCTCGATCGCCATGATGCCTAGTGACCAGATATCGATCTTGCGGCCATATTCTTTCCTCGTCACGACTTCAGGCGCCATCCAATACGGCGTTCCCACCATGGTCGTCCTCTTCATGTGGCTCTCGTTGATTTGCGCACAGAAGCCGAAGTCGGTCAACTTGATGCTTCCCTCCATGCTCAGGAGGATGTTGTCAGACTTGATGTCGCGATGTATCACGCCTTTGGAATGCAAGAATTGCAGCCCATGCAGCGTCTCTCGACACACTGCAGAGATTTGGCCTTCGGACATCATGTTGAACGTGACCACATCCGTAAGTGATCCACCCTCCATGTACTCCATCACCACCCACAGGTCGCCCCTGACCAGGAAGCTGTCCATGAAATTGACCACGTTCTTGTGCTTGCTGTCTCGCATGACCATGATCTCGTTGATGATCAAGTCCTTCTTCGGTTGCTGCTCCAGATTCATCTGTTTGATGGCCACGCACTTGTTGGTGCCGACCTCAAACGCCGTGTAAACACCACCCGAGGCACCTTGACCTATCTTGACCAGGTTCCGATACTTTTTCGTAGGGTCTTGGGGATTGCAGATGTGCTGGAGCTTGGATATGATCTCGCCGTTGGTGAGGGATTGGCGCGGTTTCTGTCTTGGCCGCGGTGCCGGGCCCAGCCGTGGATCCACCACAGGCGGCTGCGGGACACCAGCTTGTTGACCGGGCACGAGTTGCTGCTGAGGTGGGCCGTGTGCCTGCGACTGGGAGCGGTCCAGTGATTGCTGCTTGAGGGCTTGTTGGGCCGCTTTCATCGCCTGCTCCTGCTGCTGCTGGTACTCTTGAGGCGAGTGGACTGGCGAGTTGAGCGGCTGCGATGGTCCGGTGTTGGAGCGACTTCGACCACCAGTCGGCTGGCCGCCGGATGCATCGACCGTGAGTGGCGCATGCTTCACGGGCGGGTAGCCATCTTCGGTGCCCGCTCGTTCTCGCTGCATGCCCGGTACAGGCGGTGCGGCACGCTGAGGGACCATGTTTTGCGACCCTGGCGGTTTGGGCGCCGGTCGCATCGGCAGCAGGTTGCCGTTCGCCTGTTGGGCCATGGATGGCGATGCCATGCCTGGCCCGTATCCGCCCTTCGGCACCGGCGGAGGGGCTCGAGGGTTCTCGAAGCTTTCGCCTTCATTCTTGGGGAACCGCGGGCTGGCTGGGGGACTGAGCACTTGGCTGTACCCGCCTGGACTGAGACCGGCGGCACCTGGAGAGCTCCCCTGAGGAGCTAAGCCTGACTGTGGACTGTCGGTTGTGTGCGCGTGGTCGAACTTGTGGTATGTCCAGTCATCGCTGCCCTTGTCGTTGTTTTCATTGTAGAAGGTCACCACGTCAATGATGGCCTGCGGATGCTTCTTCTGCTCTTGCTCGGTGATGCCATTCGCTTGGAGAGTTCGTTGCCATTCTTTCGGCAGGCCCTAGTGAGGCAATCAGCTGCGAGTCCCACTGCCGATACAGAGTGGTGGAGGTTTGGATACGGCCATCATTCATTCTTGCGTTGTGGACGACACACGAGGGTCGTGCTTGCCTGCACTGGCCCGTGTGCGCCCACGTCTCGAAGACCACCAAACGCCCCCGTCCGTGTGTACCTACCGTAAATTCGCCAGTCTCCTGATCATAGCCCACGTGCGTCACATGGACGGGATTCTCTGGCGCGGAGATCGCCGGGCGTCTCGGCGATGCCAGGTTGAAGAAACTCGCCAGACCGCTCTTCTTCTTCAGCGCCTTTCCTTCCTTGAGCTCATCGCTGTCCCGCTGCCGCGAACTCTTCATGCCTGTGAGGTCCTCCATCCTCCTGCCGCTGGCCGCCAAGCTCCGGTTGAGCTCTACGGCGGTATACGCGGGCACGCTATGGCCAGTGGTGTTGGCGTGGACGAGCTGTCGCGGCAAGCTGCTCCTGTACTGCGACGATGCGCGGTGCTGCTGTGGAGGACTGTGCTGCCCGTCGGGGCGCGCGGCTGCTGCCTGAGGCTGCTGCGACCAGGGGGCGGCAGCGATGGGCGGCGGGTCGGCGGAGTACGGGACGGCGTTGAAGGTGTCAAAGAGGGCGGCGCTGTCGAATCGGTGGCCGAGCAGGTCGGTGGCCGACTTGTCAGAGACGGAGAGGCGCGGAGCGTGCGACGCTGCGTCGTGGGGGTAGTCGTGCAGGCGTGCGTTTGCAGCGTGAGAGGGTCGGGCAGCGCAGCCGGCAGAGTCCCGGGTGGGGCTGCGATTATGTTTATCGTGCGATGAGGCCGGGGAGGTGGCCTGGGCGCTGGATCGATGTCGTATCGGGGCGGACGGGGTGCGGCGGAGCGAGCGAGGTGGGTGCTCGGTGCTGAGGGCGGGGGTGATTCGCTTGGTCAGTCTGCGGCGCTGATGGGGGGTGTCGCTATGGTCCATCGGCTCACGCGGCGGGTGCAGACCGGTCGCGACTGCCGATGCTGGTGGTGCTGGTGGAGCTGGTGGAGCTGGTGGAGCTGGTGGAGCTGGTGGGTGCAGGTGCAGGTGCAGGTGCAGGTGCAGGTGGAGGTGGTGGTGGTGGTGGTGGTGCCGCTGCTGCTGCGGCACTGCAGCCGTGCGTGGGCCAAGGGAGAGTCAACGACGCACAGAGGCAGCAGGGTCGTGGTGACGGGGAGCATGGGCAAGCAACGTCAGGAACAGTTTCTGTCTGGACGGGCGCGGGGAGTCGGTCGCACAGTACAGTATAGCACACAGACAGGGTGGAATAATAACAATAATAATAATAATAATAATAATAATAATGATAACCATCTAATATCACCTGCGACGGGGGGGGGACCGACGACGCGGAAGCGCTGCCGGCGGAGTACTACAGTGGTCAGGTAGTGATGGTGCGAGGTCGATGACGGGACTGGTGGATGAGTGAGTGATGAGTGAGTGAGTGAGTGAGCTGGCAAACTTGTTTCGCCCGCAAAACCCAACAGAGCAGGCAGGCCGCAGGCAGGCGGGCAGGGCAGGGCAGGGCAGGGCAGGGCAGGGCAGGTACGCTATCCACGACCTGCCAACGGGGCTTAGCGCCGTCCACTCGCTGCGGGGCCACACCGACGGCTCCACCCACCATCACCACTGCTGCTGCTGTACTAGTATGTAATAACTGCCACCAATCATCAAAATCAATAACAACAACAATAATAATAATAATACATGTAATGCACCCCACCTGCACCCACCCATGCATGCACCGCATCTGACCTTCAGACATGTAATAATGTACTACTACTACTACTACTACTACTACTACTACTACTACATGTAATCCACGTCACGCATCATCATCATTGTTGCCGCCTGCATCGCCTCGTGAAAGAGGTAAATCTTCCGATAGCAACCATTGACTCCATCTGCAGCCCAGACGCAGTCCATGCCAGCCAGCATGGCCCCGGCCTCCCGGCCCTGCTTCACGAGTCCCAAGCACCGCGGGCCACCCCACACGCGCCCCGCCGCTCCCAACTCCCAACCCTCATCCCTCTCATCATGAACACGTGCTGCATCATCATCATCATCGATATCCATCTCACTCGTAACGTGCGCAGGTGGCTGTGTTGGTCGTCCAGTGTGGCTCAGATCCCATCATCATCATCCTCCCGCCGCTGCCGGTAGAACATGCACCGAAGCACATGCACGGAGGCCGCGGCTGTGAGGATGGATGCATGTCCGGCTGATGGAAAAGCCTCCTCCGCCCACTCTTCGGTGACGACGCATCATCTTCTCAAGCACCGCTGGCACGTTTATGGCAGAATTATTACATGTACGATGCCCTCGGAAGCAGTGTGACCGGAATCGGCCGCGAGGAGACCACTGTCAACTCGACCACTAGGAGGTACTCCTCCGACCCCGATAATCTCCACCACCCATCATATATCGTCCCAGATAGCAGCAGCCTTCAGGAATTTCTCCCGAGTTCCTGTTCAGGGTTCCACATCTGCAAGCGCTCCCCCCTTCATCTCCGACGCACAAAAAGCATCTGGACCTCGCTGTCGGTGAGAGGTCCGGTCACCAGGGCGTGGGCCATAATAATCAATCCATTCGGTCCTGGACTCCTGCACGCCGCCAGAAAAGAAGCCTCGATCTTGCACAAGTGTGCCAGGGACTCGGTACCTGGGATTTGACTTCTCCAACGCGGCAAAGTGGATAGATAGGTCACACCATCACAAATTCACAATTATCAACAAGGCCTTTTATATAAGAGTGGCCCAGGATGTGACATATAGAGCATTGCCGCGAATCAGGCCGGGCGGCCCGCGCATCCATTGTGATATGATTGCTTGCGTCGGGTGCAGATGTATACTACCCTTTCTGTCGAGGTAACACGGACGAGTCCGATCCAGGATGGATGTATACAACAGCCGCGGTTCCAGCGCACACAGGACCGCATTCTGTGTTGCAGACTCGCTCAACGTCCAGACACATCGCTTCTAACAATGCCGCCTTGTCCACAGGCTCAGGCGCCGTATACCGTTGCACAACCCATCTCACTCACAGGAGTCTCTCTCTCTCTGTCTCTCTCTCCATGCTGTGTGTGACCCGTCGCAACACACGCAATTTGGGAAGCGTACCACGGCTTCTGACACAAGCAAGCATGCGATCTGTCATTTGGAGGCCTGACAACTCATCCATCATCGAACAAGCAATCCCTCTGCTTTCTGCATCGCAGAGAAAGATCTCTTAATGACCCAGTGATAATGGTCCGACGACCGTAGGTAGTTATGATCCACAGCGCCCGCGCTTCTCACCGCAACAGCTTCGAACATCATCGACGTGCGTACATGTAGGTCGGACAAGTCACCGTCTTGCTGCAACCCACCGCCGAACCATGACATCTTCAACCGCCTCTGGGTGCCGGGCTGATATAGGGGGGGGATCTTTTTGCATCGACGTTTCTGATGATGGCGAGATGTTCTCGATCAGAAATCATGCTGCTGTCCGTCCGGCTTTGCATTTCACGGATACTAAGTAGTACCCGAAGATATTCGAGACTAAATAAAACGCTGCTGTCTGTTTCGCTCGTAGTACAGAATGCCTAGTAGGTAGTACCCTAGAAGTACATGTAGCTCCAAAACCCTGCGCTGCTGACAGCGCCGGTGCCAACTCTCGCATCATCGACCCGGAACCGTATCGGCATCCGCAACCTCACTTTCCCACATACCCGTCAGCATTCGCTTGCTATTCTGATATGCTCATCACCGGCGTAGGAGGAAGTCTATTCAACCTTCTTGCGTCCATGCGGAACCCCAAATCAGCAGACTGCATACCGCGCAGCCGATGATAAGAAACCATGCCCGGTCCATCCATTGTGCCTTGGACCCTGTGGACCATCGTCTCCGGCCTACTGATCACGGCCGCTCTGGTCTGCGCATACACATGGCTGTCGACCACCCTCACCTTCTACTCGAGCCGTCAAGACGAATCGGGGGGGTCAAGTAAACAGCCCAGATCGCCACCGACCATTCCCTACGTCGTCCCAGGACTGGGCAACACGATCGGCTTTTCCGATCAAAACATCGGAGCCTACTGGCAATGGCTCCGCCGACTCTCCGTCCGATATCATTCCACAGCCTTCGCCATCATGCTCGCAGGTGTCAAGACCGCCCTCGTCTTCTCGCCCGAGGGCGTCTCGGCGCTCTTCAGGTCTCGCGAGCTTTCGAGGGCAGGCCTGGATCAAAAGTTAGGCACTAACGTCCTGGCCATGTCCCAGCAGGACGCTGCGCGAGCGTTTCCCACCAAAGACCACGGGGCGACGGCACGCATACATTCCGAGCACCTCCTGAGTACATCGGCCGTCCACGCCCTGACCGCGAGATACATGCGATGCTTCCACCATGAGCTGCACGACGACGCACATCTACAGAGAGGCGTCGACCTCAATCTCTACGAGTGGCTATGGCAACGCATATTCCGCTCGTCCACGACGGCACTGTACGGCTCGAAGCTTCTGGAAATGCATCCCGACTTCGACCTCGACTACCGGGTATGGGAAGACAACATGCTGGGCCTGCTCTTCGGGACGCCTCGCCTCTTCGCCCGAAAAGCCTACGCCGCCCGGGACAGGACAGTGCGGAAGCTCGAGACATGGCTGGAAGAAGGCTACCGCTCACCTGCCGAAGGCGACCCGGATTGGGAGCCCAGCTGTGGCGCCCGCGTCGTCCGTAAGCGCCACGAATACTACAAGCAGCAGGGCATGAGCATACACGCGCAAGCCGGCGCCGATCTCATCTTCCTGGCAGGCATCCTGTCCAATGCCACGCCAGCCACTGGCTGGCTGCTGATGCACATTCTGTCGCCCACGAGCCCTCCCAGCCTCAAAGATCAGATCATGGAGGAACTGAGCTCCGTGAAAACCACAGACGGGTCGATCGACGTGCCCGGGTTGACGAAGCTGCCGCTGTTGAACTCGGCATTCCACGAGATCCTGCGTCTCTACGTTGACCTCCTCGTGGTCCGCCACATCGATGAATCTGTAGCGCTCGACTCGCATCTCGTGCGGCAAGGCGAGCACGTCATGGCGCCCACGTGGATGACGCATCGAGATGCGCAGTACTTCGCCCGCCCGACCGAATTCGATCCCGAGCGGTTTCTATGCACCGATGCAGAGACCGGGAAGCTCAGCTATAGCACTTCTGGGCTCGGTGGCAAGTACTTCCCGTTCGGCGGCGGGCACTACATGTGCCCAGGTCGGATTTTTGCGAAACAGGAAGTGCTTGGATCGGTCGCTGTGCTGCTTCTGGATTTTGACATTACTTTCGTAGGCTATGTCGGGAATGGTGGATTTCCTACGCCGAAGAAGAACTATGCTGGGAATCAAGTCGTCGGGATTGAAGGCGATTTGAGGGTCCGGGTAAAGCGACGAGCAGAGACGTGAGTTGTGCTCCTGATGTGCTCAGCAAGGAAGCCAGCACGTGAAGTCAGGCCCTTCACTCGGCTAGGTGCTGTTCACAACGCCATATAGAAAATAGACACCATGCTCGATGTCCGAGATAATCAAATGTGAGCCTGGCCATCAGACTCATTCCGTCTCCGTACCAGTCGTTGGCGGAGTATCAACAAAGTCTAGCAACCTTTGCATCTCACTCACGCTCCAATGAAAGCGCCGCTTATCTGCTTCAGTCAGACACTGATCCACTGCCTGGAGCAAGATCGAGTCCCAGCCGTCAAGCCACCAGAGGAAGCGAAATCGTCGGAGGACGAAACTGAACTGGGCCAGCATGACCAGTGCTTGGCCTTGGAGCGCTTGCAGGCGGTCGAAGAAGGTACTCGACATGCTAAACGGGACATCAGCGTGCGTCCAAGACAGCTCGTCTGGCCAGCCTTCTCTTACAGAGCAGGCCATGTGCCTATGGCCTTGAACTCGGTCTCTTGATGTGTCCTGATCGACCGTGCGATACACTCCATCTGCATTGTACAAGTCAGGTCTCCGATACGCGGACGTCATGCTGTACCACATGGCGCCATAGGGTAAGGGCGTACCAGGACCGTCCAGGCCTGGTTGTCATCCTCGTCTTCGAGCCTGAAATTCAGATTGTCGAAGTGAACACGCAGGTCGTGTGGGAAATCCAGTTCTGTTGGGCCTTTCCATTCGCCTAAGAGAGGGCTTATATCGCTAGATGACTGTCAGCCCCCATGACTCCACCAGGGATCCGTTCCGTCAAACCTAGTGCTGATCAGGTGCCAGGACTTCGACGCCATCACCTTTGGCCCGCGGTACAATCTGATGACATCCAGGACGCCATTGATGGAAGGTCTTTCGTTGTCGACCCCAGGGGTCGCAAATGCTTGGCATGAGAAGTCAGCGAAACAAAATCGAGCACAGCATTCCGTCATATCGGAGAAGATTGCTCACTGATGATGATCAATATGCATGAGAACGCGAAGATTGCCTCTATCCGCGCCGATGGCTCCGGCTGGGTCAGCCAGCCCTGGAAGATTGCGAGTCCAGCTTGCTGATGATGCAGTGCTCGGGTCCGACATCGCATCCGTTGCTCGCTGTCGGTCGTCCGGGACATGTCAAGCGCGGCCAAAGCCAGTATGCCATGCATCAGGAAGACCTTCGGGTGAAAGTTAGAGACCAAGAGAAACAAACAAGTATCACAAGAGCGCCAAGGTAGCTACGAAATCTAGAATCAGCTTACATGATCTTGAGCATATCTCGGAATGGTGTTTTGCCAGCAGTGCTGAGCATCTGGCAGAGTCAAAATACGCAAGGAAGCCATAGTACTGTAGTGGTGCATTATCGCGAGATCAAGGGCATCGAAGACCGAATGACGGGGCGGAGGCAGCGCGGGTAAGACATTCGAACTTGCGGCATCTCGTGGACGTATGTTGCTGGCCTCTACTGCTGGATGTGGAGTGCTGGCAGGATTGGCGTACTCGCAGATAGTGTCTTGCCGCACGCAGTTGGAGCATTGCGGTCGCCCTTCGTTGCACTATATCCACCTCGTGGTCAGCGTAAAAAGTCGAGTCCATGCTGTGTGCCATCTGCGGCGACTCGAGGACTGGATCTCGACGCCAAGAGTGTAGTCAGGTGAAGTCGACATAGTTCCACAGGGTTGTCTGAGCCAAGCTCAAGCGGGCCGAGCGACATTGCTTGTCGCATGCCCTGCGCTCCAAGCTGCCCAGGGAGTCGTAGTGCCGGCAATAGGAGAGCTGCATCGTATAGGTAGACTTGGGGTGAGAACCGCATGCTGACCTTAACTCTTCGGAGTTTGCATCTTGTGCAGCCACCACGGCTTTTCTGGTGGAATCGACGGGAGGGCATGGCAACCTACTTCCTACCAGGCCAGGCCAATCTCGGGTCTCTGCAGAAGGATGGAATGTACCGCATGACCCCGTCAGGACTCAGATCATCTTTACGATGAACGAGATGGCAGAGGCGAAGTTCTTGATGAACCAGTCCTGCGCAGTCTACCGTCCCCGATGGGGCTATACCTAAAGAGTCCAAGAACCCGCTATAGACCAATCAAGCCTCGGAATTTTCTGTTGGTATTATGGATATACGCGAGTCTACTGTGGAGCTTCTCGCATAAACCCCGATCCCGCTTCTTCGCCAACAGCATGGGCCCGTACCTAAGCGATTGCGCACAGCCCTGCAATAAGTAGTACGTAGTGCCAGGCTGACATGTTGCCAGTCCTCGCCACATCTACAACATCTCATCGATTCGAGCTCCATGCACGGATGATAGACTATGGACTAGATGGAGTCAACATAGCGAACGTCAGGACAGATTGATCTGACTCGACCGGACCTTCCGCTGCACCCTGAACGGACAGCGAACACCGACCCGGACACTACCTGGACACCGCTGGTCATCGAGTCTACTGTTCTCGGGCATCATGCCACACGGAAACATCTGTACAGAGGTGACGCCGCAATGCCCCGTCGAAGCAACCACCTACGGCTACCGACCCAACCTCGCCGGCAACATCGTCCTCCTCGTCATCTTCGGCATCTGCACAATCGCCCAACTCATTCTGGGCATCCGATCCCGACTCCGAGCGTTCACGGTCGCAGTCAGTCTAGGATGTCTCGGCGAGGCCATCGGCTACGGAGGCCGCCTGATCATGCACAACAACCCTTGGAGCGACAACGGCTTCAAGATACAGATCTGCTGCCTCATCTTATCGCCGTCGTTCCTGGCCGCTGGCATATACCTGACCCTCAAGCATCTCGTCATCTATTTCGGGCCCGAGATGAGCCGGATCCGGCCGGCGTTGTACACATGGATCTTCATCTCCTGCGATGCGGTATCGATCGTTGCCCAAGCAGCGGGAGGTGGTGTGGCGTCAGCTGAAACTGTGGCGCTTGTCAATGTTGGGGACGATGTCATGATTGCGGTGAGTCCAGCACGTCACCGAATGGCGACCAGCATTGACTGACCGCGCACATGATCAGGGGATTGCTTTTCAGGTGGCGACTATGTTCGTTTGCTTGTGCCTTGCCATCGACTTTGGCACACAAGTCCTCAAACAGCACGGCCATCGCGCCGCTGGACGAGCTGAGGTTGATGAGGCCAGAGCTCTGCCAAAGTCTTTCCGCTTCTACGCAATCTGCTGCGCGGTTGCATTCCTCACGATCTTCATAAGGTGCATCTACCGTATTCCCGAAATGTCTGGTGGATGGGGTAGCGCGGCGCAGCACAACGAGGTCGAGTTCATGGTATTGGACGGCGGGTACGTGAAAATATCCCTCGTGCTTTGATTCTTGCTCACAATAACTCTCAGTATGGTCGCCATTGCTGCGATACTTCTCACCGTAGCCCACCCCGGCATCTTCTTCCCAGCCATCAGCTCTCGAGACTCTGTCCCGAGGAAGATACACACAATTCCCGACGAAAAGCCAGGCGCTTGAATATATATCGACAGAATAGCACATTTCCAGACTGACCATTGGCTGCTTCATTCGTTCCCTGCAAGCGCCCTTCTCCTTTCGTCTGTGCGAATAATCAAGTCGACAACAGTCAGCAGGTCATACCGAGGCAGCAGAGTTGCCTGCAATGATGCCTGCTCCAGCACTCGACTGATATCTGACATCAATTCGTTAGGGTTCGCACGCCGTGGTGCAGGCTGCAGAAGTCACAGTGCCAAGCTGCCGCGCATCTATTGAGTCTGCGACATAGCGCGACGCGCTACATGGAAGGAACTTTAGTGTTCACTGTCGAGCGTCGTGCCCGACACAGGGTCCTCTGCAACACGGGTCACGAGCCAGGCGTAATCCAGTCGCCCTCAGTGCATGGCTCGATCTCCATAGCCAGTATTCTATCCTCCATCCAACCAGATGAAGCCTTTCCCGAAGATTCACCCAGGGCCACCCAGGTCGATGTCTTGCAGACGCCGTCGAACAGCGTCCATTGCAAGCATCCTTCATCATCTTGGCAATGCTGTCGACACTGTTGCTCATCCCAACGCTCATCGAAATTGACGATATCGCCGGAATGGTTATCCCAGTCTGTTCGATCGCCACTGAGAGCCTGCGGTAATGACCAGTGCAGGAAGATGTCTCCGAATCGCATCGGGGCAGCAGGCATCTCCGCCGTCCAAACTTGCTCGAACCGCCAAAGCGTCTCAATCGTGTCGTGTTCGACATGATGGAAAGAGACAGCTGGGTAGCACCACACGCGCCGATCGTAGCCACGATTGTTGACAAAGTCTAGCGTCGCAGGTGTTTCTCCTTGAAGAAGAGGATAGCCCCAAGTCAAACCAGTCCCCAACTCGCTCAGGACCCATGATAGGACACAGTCACCAGCCCAGTGGTTGGCGGCGAACTCGTCCCAGAAGGTCTGATTGTTGCGATACTGCTCGTCAACGGCGCGCATTGCTGCTTTGGAAAGGATGTAGCCTGAACCACCGTGGGCGAACACCTGATCGTCAATCACAGCCGGCGAGCCCAAGTAGATCATTTGTTCATGATCCATCTGGCTGGTCCAGTTACGTAGATTGGACCAGGAGATGTAGGTGTCGGCATCTTGAAACACGTACCATTTTGCATCAGGCTTCTGACTCAGGGTTTTGCTGACCATCGGTAGCTGGGACGTCTGTGAGTACCAACGAGAGAGAGAGTCACCAACCAAGAGGAGAAGTCCTTACATTTTTGAAGCGATCGAGTTTCCAGCCACCATTGCTGAATGCATCATCCATATTATCGGCAGCGACATGAACTCCCATCGCCGAAGCATCGAGCCCGGCGCGGCCGTGCTCGTGCAGCCTCCGCCAATGCTCGAAATCCTCGTGCTGCGACCGGATGTCCTCAGAAAATTGGTCGAGGGCGTCTTGGACGTGGACACCGTCCAACATCTCGCCAAAGTCCGAGAAGACCAGCGCGTTTGGGAAACAGCGCAAAGTCGTCTTGGTATGGATCGGGAGTCGTTCCAACGCCTCGGTGGCTCCGGTCTTGATCGCAAGCACTATGTCTCCCGCGCCTTCCATTTGAGCGCAGGGCGGGTCTGTCGATTCCAGGAGGGAGAAGTCATAGCGCGATGTCGACGTCCCAGAGAGGCCGAGTGCTCTGAGGGGCGACAGCGAAGAAGGCCACTGGATGCCCGGAGCGTGCTCGCGTGCTTGTTGGCGCACGGTCGCGAAGGAAGGTCCACGCAAGGACCAGGACAGCGCCACAAGCACGAGCCCGAGCACGGAGAGGTATCTCAGCAGGAGTCCTCGCGACCGCAGCGCCGCCATGGTGAGCTGTGGATGTCACATGCAATCATGAAGCGACCAGCTGAATTCGAGCAACAGGAGGAGGCATTAATAATAACCTCAATGATGCTGGCGTATGAGGTGTCGAGTGAAGTGGATTATTAGTTCCCTCCTAGTGTACTTGCAACGTGCGAAGGGAACTCTCTTCGGTTCAACAAGGAAAGTGGTGCTCATCATCCATCAACAACCGGCGAGTGGTACAAGCGCAGGACCGACCCTGACAACACCCCCAGAAACCTTGCGCGACCCGCCAGAGCGACAACACCTCGCGCCTCTGGAGCACAGGTGAAGCCGAACGGCACTGGTGGCGCTGCTGAGAGATGCGCACAAGGTGTGATGGTCGCCTCGCTAAATTTGGGTTCAGCACGACTTCGCGCCGCCAATCAACTCCGGAGTCAAGCTCCGCATCACCACTTTTATATTACCTAAGGTTGTTGTTTGACCGTACTACAGTAGTACACAAGTCAGCAGCAGAGCAGAATGGAACGATATGGTGGAGGGCATCAGGATTCAGGAACAACCATGTGAAACATCTTGGCAGCTTCTCAGCACGACCGCGTGATCCTTCCAGCAACTAAGCTAGTTCTAAGCACTACTAGGAGGAGGCCTGGCTGCGCCAAGCAACAATGCACCCAAGCAAGGAGAACTGCAAACAGCAAGCCCGACATGATAATATGCTCAAGTCATCGACTGTTCCCACAACCCGCTGCTGCCAGGCCGATGATTGAAACCTGGCGAACCTCCGGGTTCTTTCGATCCTGCATCTGGAACGGTCGCCAGCTCCCCAGAACCATAAATCGCTTGCGCACCATCACACAGCCAAGCATGCAAGCTTCAGGACCTTGTCTCGCCATAGCTTGGCTCATCCTTACCGTCTCTCGGACCGTTCTGGCCAGTCGGCGAGCGGCCGTCCTCGTCTTGTTGGTGGCCGTGGACCAGTGCCTGCCTGACCGCTAGCCACGGTGAGCCACGCGGATATTGCTGCGCTGTCGATCCAGCCAACCTGCCGGGCGAATAGTGGAGCAAGTTCTAACGCGGCGACGCTCACCTCCTGCTCATTTTGATCCGGACCGAATCTTGTCAAGGCTACACCGAGCCATAATCAGCTTCAGCATCACATCGTCCAGGGTTCGAATGTCCGCGTCTCAAGCCTTATTACACGCTTGCTAGTGTGGGACGATGCCAATATGCTCGATCTGATCATTTGACCCTAGACTCCTCGTCCACGCACTCTCCCTGTGCCCGGACTCGCCTCTTGATCCACTGGAATCCAGTTTGTAACAGGAGAGCGACCGACAGCATTGCGACTATCGTACCATATGGTCCAAGCTTGGCGACAGCCTCCTGGCAGAGGCCTTGTGCCTGCCAACCCGACGTGCTGCCCGAAAACACCATGCCAGCGTATTCCTTCTCGCTAGCCTGCGGCGCCACTGGGTCCGATGTAGGCTTGGGAGGCATCGCAGTATCATGAGGGCGTGACTTGACAGCCGGCTCCAGCGGCTTCGTGTACGTTGTCATATAACCAGTTCCGCCAGAGAGAACAGTGACTGGCAGCGCCAGAACTTCTCTCTCTCGCGCAGGCCGGTCATCGGGGTTATATACCATGGGCCAGAGTGTGTGAACACCAGGAGGTCTCGAAAAGGTAGTGGTGTACGTGCCGGTCGTCTTGAACATCAGGTTGACATCCTGAGTGTGGTAGTATACGATCGTGATGTTTTGTAGCGGTTGGTTGGCCATTGTTGCTGTCTGTCTGGTGGCGAGATTGCGCGCTGTAATGGTCATGTAGACTGAGGGTATTGTGCAAAGCAGACACTCCAATGTTCCCGACCACGCATGGGAGGCGTGCCGAATTCAGAGTCGGAGGTTCTGCTTGAGATGACAGAAGCTATTCCTGGCACGTTCCCAGGCGACCCTGGATCTCTAATATTGAGGGAGCACGTTGTACTATCTCGAATGCCAGGCAACAGTAATATGATTCCAGGCGATCGAGGGTCGTAGGGAGTGAGGAAACAAAACCTCTATCGAGGCATATAGAGCTTTTGCTGCGAAGTTCTAGCACCCGCACGATACGTAAACCCAGTCGCTTTGGTAAGACAGCGACGCTCATGGATTCAAGTATTGACTCGCAGATTCTTGCGAGCGCAGTCCAGTACGTATCGAGCCATGCTACCAAGAAATATTAATGTACTTGCACTCGGGCCCGAACTGGGATCCGGAATCCTATAGACGCGTGATACGCCGGACAACACGGCGGCGTTCCTGCTGGCCACATGAAGGCTGACTCCACATCATTGCATTTTTCAAGGCCTTGGTACGACTGTATCATTTGGCCGGAAGACTCCACCCATGTCACCATTCGCTAACAAACAACATATCGCCGAGATCGCGCATGCTGAACCATTGGTTTAAAGTGCAACATTTCGGCGGCGCTACAGATCTGGATCATGCGGCATGAAGCTGCGCACTGCGCGTAGAGGATCAGCTTTTTCCTTCTTCGGCAGCGCCAATTCGAAAGCTGTACACAGTTGGAGAAGCCAACCAACCAATCCGAACACTGGAGATTGCTGCAATGGTTGACGCCCGGGGACGCATGCATTGCATTTCTTTTCTGGACCCCAGAACCAGCGGATCCAGTTCCAGTGCGTTGCCTGTCCCTTCTACATCGGAGTGGCCAGCCTGAATCGTGATTCGAGACGCACTGGCAAGCAGCTGAGCCAGGAGCCGCAAGGTCATATGTATGAGCGTACAGCCAGTCATCTTCTCGTGTCAGCCCCAATCAGTATGCCTGGCATGATGTTTCCCTCCCAGTGCATAACATCCGCCGCCCTTCAGACCCCTCGCCATGTAGCAAAGTCCTTCGGTCTCGACTCCGACCCAGCCAGCTTGACTCCACATCGTCCCGACAACGTTGAAATGCGGGAACACCAACCCCTGTCTGACCAGATCTCCCCGAACGTACAATAATGTCCCCCCGACGCTATCAATGGGAATGAGAGCGGCATCATCAGTGCCCTGGACAACATCCGGCAGCATGAGCCTGGTGTCCACGAGTTTGCTATAAGTTTGCTCCCGCTGATCGTTCGGGATCGCGCCTAGCAACGACGAATCGTCACCGAGTCTCCACGCGTTCTTGTCGTAGTTGTTCATCCGGTTCTGATGGCATAGAGCGGTAATGATCCCGGCATCACCATTTTCATCTGAGTGCCGAAGCATAGTCTGTACAATGCCTTTGCTCAAATCAACAACGTCCGCATCAAGCCACAAGACGTGCTTCTCGTCCTCCAACGCAGATGACATGAGCCGATTTCTCAAAATTGCCAGCGCAGATCGGCGCGCCAGCTGCACAGCAGGATCATGGCGATTCTGATATTGAGTCCCGGTCTCTGCATCCTCGCGATGCAACAGCGTCACTCTACCGAATGGGTAACGAGCGCTGGCACTCTTCATCGAGCCGTATTCCTCCGTGGATGCCGTCAACATAGCGAACGACACGGTCGTGAGGTTGAGTCCGGTAGAGACAAGCAGATCAACAAAGTCATATGCAGACCTCTGCGTTGACCTGAAATCGCTGCTCCAAGACGCGGCGTCTTTAGATAAGACCACGACCAGAACCTCGGGCTTAGCATGAGGTAACCTGCGGTCAAAGCGAGCGGTGCCATCTTGCAGAGTCCTTCCGGTCTCTTCCGGATTCACAGCAGGAAGTGGATATGCGTAAGAGTGCCGTGTGCCGAGTCCGAAACATGACCAGACAGTGCGACAAGAGTATGCAGTCTTCCTAATCTCCAACGTGTTCGACAGGAACCAGATCCCGACGACCAGGGCGGAAAGCCAGATCAAACGACGAACGGCGGAACGAGGCATTGATGTGGCGGCCGATGCATGCTCGTGCTCATATCGAACGTGACAGTCGCTGCCCGGTCATTAGTATACTTCCTTATGTGCAAGTTGTACACTGGTCATTACGACCACACCTGGAGCCCCCAAGGGGTCGGGTGTGGGACAATTCTCGGCAATCCCGCACCGAACCTAGACCCCTGACATTCACAGCCGACGGCCATTCAACAACTACTACCCGTAGAATCCCTCTCGAATGGAACGATATAGGGATTGAGACTCAGACACAACGTGAGTAGCACTCCTAGCAAGGGATAATTTCCACTGAAAGTAGATACCCCCCCTTGTTCTTTGTGGCCGTCGATAGACTTTCATGACTTCGACACCCTCATTCCCACCTTTCCGGCACTACAAGTAGGCACGAGGTCGTCGTGGAGCGCAAACATGTTGGCACGAAGCACCTCCCTCGCGTTGAAGTACAGCACGCACCCCTAAACTTGCTGCCCATCAATCCCCTCCCAAATCCTCCCTGCCAGATCGTAATATGCCTGTCATGGTGTTCTGACCATTGCAGACGAGAGCTCCAAGCCTCGCCTTGCAACAGCCCTGTCAATAAGACTGTCTGAATCGTGGAGCAGGAATGTTTTGGCAGCCATGGCGCCGCTGGCAAAGCAATGGGCGAGCACGCCGCCGTCTCTGATGTATCAAGTCCCTGCAAGACGCTCAAGGTCATGTCGGCGGTTGTAGCTACGCGACAATAGGCTTTTCCTCCGCCTTCAGTCCAATACCATTGTTACCTCAGTTGAACACTCAAAGCCCTTCTTGATTCTGAGGACATTGCGACGCATGTGACCTGGCCAAAGGCACGTCGTCCCATCATTCAGTCCTCGGCTCATCTCAGAGTCGGCCCTCAACTATGGTTACACAACAAGCCAAACCACCAACGCCTCGCTCAAAAGATTTGCCCCAATCGCCTTCCTCGCTATGCAACCGGTACTCGCCCCACTATGCAAAGACATCACCATCATCGTATTCATCATATCGCCCTCTCACTCGAGATTGAATGGTCATCACCGCGGTGCGTCAGCCATCCCCGAATCTTTCAATCCCACATCCGCCCTCATAGTCGCAACTTCCCTATCATCGACGCGCCCCCTCTCTCGCTGATCGACCTCTTCCGACACGAATACGCTAAACCCAGAGAAAGCCGCGACGAGTGACCTTTGCGTATAATCTCTGACATCGTATCCGCCCGCCATATGCCTGGCATCTTTCTTCGTCTCCTGCACGCCGCTCCACAGGTACTCCTCTTGCAAGCTGAAATACTTGGACTCGATTCTGATGCCGCCGAATGGATCCACCGGCTTTTCCGGTTCCTTGCTCTTGGTCGGGCGGGCCTTGAGACCTTTTATGAGAGGAGCGCCATTTCTCGCCGCCTCGTCCGCGGCGCGAAGCTCCTGCTGCCGCGTTGCAGCTGCTTGACGATCGAGACGCTTCTTGAGCTGGACTTGGCCCTGTCGCTCGACCTTGTCTGGGTCTTGGCCAGAGGCGAGGCGGTTGACCAAATCGCGCCTACCCTCTTCGAGTTCACGCCGCTCGGCCTCCTCTTCGCGACGAGCAGCCTCTCTCCTTTCGCGTGCGAGCTGGCGCTCTGCCTTCTGTTTTTGGGAGAAGGACATCTTCTCTTGCTTCGCCAGTCGCTCATTCTCCTTGATCTCTGCTGCGTGAGCGCGTTCGTACTCTTCGAATCGCCGGTTGGTCTCCGCTAGGTCGATCCCGTTGACTAGGTTGAAAGTGATATCCTCGACCTCGTTTAGGTAATCATTGTAGTCCCTCAACTGCTCGAACTCTTCCTCCCTCTTGTTGAACACTGCCGCCACCCGCTTCCGTATATCCACTTCCCTTTCCACCCGTATGTCCTCGAACGTCTGCTCCCGAAATCGGTGCTTCCTTAACGTTCGCGTACAACCTGGGATGGGACACTGGGCTGGGCCGTGAGAGAAGATGCGGTCAACGCAGGACTCGCACATCTTGTGGTAGCATTCCGGGTTGACCAGGAATCGAAGGCTCGGGTTCATGTAGCGAGAGGACTTGCACACGGGACATACTTCTGCTGCGGCGTCAGTCAGGCGCAGGGAGTCCAAGGCATAGTGGAGCAGCTCACCATCTTGTGCGCCGGTGGCCCCCATACGCCCATCGCGCTTGGTGGCGACGGGTGACGCTTTGCTGTGGGCCAGCCGCGACATGTCCGAGTGTTGGCAAAAGATGGTGAGCTGCTTGAATAATAGCTCTAGTAACAAAGTGGTCGGCGACTGAAGGCTAAGCGGAAGGCGGGTGCTCCCGGAGGTTTGAAGATTGATTGATCGCGCATCATCTTTGGTCTTTCACGAGCAGCACAGGCCAAAGTACCTCCTCCATCGTCCAGTGATCCGGTCTCCCCCTTCTTTACGACCTCACATCCCTTCCGCGATCCATCTAGAGACACTACCAGACTGACGACGACCGCGACCCGGACTCATCTCCTCGACTTCACTGCGGCGCAATGGGGGATAGACATGGCTTGGATCATTCACGAGACCCATGTCCCTGGGTCGCATTATCAGATTTCGGCGGCGCATTCTGTATGGGCGTATGTCACAAAGGCTAGAGAGCAAATGAGAATAGGCAGGCACTAAGACAAAATCGCAGGCGATAGGAGGAGCAGTATGGCACGGCGTCAAAGGCTTCAGGAATAGTCCCTACGGCGAGCGGAGAATAGGAGGTACCACACTTCCGAACACTTCTCCAGGACCAGCCAGCATGCTGACAAGTCACAGCCATCACAGCGATCAAAGCCCGCGCCCCCGTGCTAGGCGGCAACTTCGGCGTCTGGGGCGGCATGTTCAGCACCTTCGACTGCGCCGTCAAAGGCGTGCGCAAGAAGGAAGACCCTTGGAACGCCATCATCGCGGGCTTCTTCACCGGCGGCGCTTTAGCGGTGCGAGGCGGCCCAAAAGCGATCCGGAATGGTGCGATTGGGTGTGCGATTTTGTTGGCGGTGATTGAGGGCGTCGGGATTGGGTTCCAGAGGATGATGGCCGAGAGCACGAGGTTGGAGATGCCGCCGCCGCCTCCGCAGCAGGCGAGTAGTGTGGGGGGAGAAGGGAGGATAGCTGCTTAAAGGGATAGAGATGGGTCTGGTGGGTGGCGGGATGGTGGGGCAGGGAAGTGGCGTATCTCGAGGCTCATTGATGTGGTGCCTGGGAAGCACGCCTACAAATGGGGATACGACAATAGTGGTGGTTTGTGAGTTACATTGCATAGCGTCGCGTTCATGGGTCGGTGTGCTTTCCCGAAGTGCTTGAGGGACAAGGTAAAGAGAGGATCTACACTCCAGCTCCGGACTTGCTGACTTGGTGGTCAGCGCTCGAGATGGCATCGCTACGGCAGTTGCCATCCTGTATTATATCAATGGGCACATAGATTCACGAATTATACAGGTTCGCAAGCTTAGAACCCCTGCTCTATGGAGCCATCGCAGAGACGCCAAATCACCGTCGCTAAACCGATCATGGATGCCACTCGCGCTGTCCACCACGGCTCAGATCATGCTTCCCTCGCCTTCCCACACGACTGCGCCCGCACTCCCGCCACTCGCCTCGCAGTGTATCCCGAGCCTCCTTGCTCCCACCACAACAGCCACATGCACCGCCAACAACACCAGACTCCTCCGGCTATCCCAATTCAAAATCCCCAGATCCAAGGCCGCAAGCCCGAGCAAAGGATATAGCAACCACGCATTCGGCGCGTAGGGCGCACAAGGTCGTGTCAAGATCAGGATCTTAAGCACGAACAACGTAGCGCGCAAAGCTGAGACGGTCGCTGGATCATGCATCATGCGGGCTACTCGACGCACGATCGGGCGCGCGGGTGGCGGCGGGAGCATCAGGCGAGGACTTTGTTGACGTTCAGAGGTGACTGATGCCGATGGGGCTGGTAAGTCAACTTTGCGGGGCGTGCGTAGGGAAAGGGCGGAATCATAGGGGTCTGGACTCAGGGCTCGGGAGTGAGAGGGAGATGTGCGATCCTTGTCACCGCCTGGAGACGTGGTGGGCATCCGGCGACTGGCGCTACGCAGACGATTCTTGATTGGGCTTCGTGAGCGTGCGAGCCGGGAAATTTGATCGGTGGGGTTGCACGAGGCGGAGGAGAGGCCAGGTCGTGAGATCGACACGATTCCCGAACGCCTTCTCCCATGCTGCGAAGGACGGTGGATTGGTGAGTCGAGACTGGAGACGCGCTGCTCCTCCACACTGATTCCGCTGCTATGCAGATCGGCAACGTTGCCACCACCACGTATGCTCTCCAAAATATCTCCTGTGCTCGGTCGCTCAGCCGGGTCAACGCTCAGGAGGCGTTTCAGGAATCTGTACAGCTTTTCCGGCAGGTCCGAACGTGCACGAGTCTCATCGTTGAAACCCGGCCATTGCGTGATTTCTGCCCTCAACTCGTCAAGATCCTCGGTCTCCTCATTGATGTCCTCGGCGTTGCTGTAAGGGAGTCGACCAAAGCACATAAAATACACTATCATGCCGAGACTGAAGACATCACTTTTGGTGCTGAAGTTGCCAAATGTTCCGTCGGGCGTCTCCCTTCTAAGGACTTCGGGGGCGCAGTATGAGATAGTACCAGTCGCACCTGTCGATCCTCTCTTCGCACCCGCTGCTTGAACTTCTCCAAAGTCAGAGATAAGCACTCGGGTTTTATTTCCATCACGTTGGAGCAGGCAATTCGATGGTTTGAGATCCCGGTGAATGTAGCCTTTACCGTGTAAATGATGAAGACCAGATGTGATATCTCGGAAGAAGGAGAAGATCTCGTCAAACGTGAGTCGGCTTGGCCCACGCAGGTCTTTGGGCACTTCGGCCTCGCCCTTCGATCTGCGACGCAGGCGTTGCTTCAGCTTTTCGGTTGTAGTAGGCTCCTCCTTTGGCCCAAGGACATAGCTGTGCAAATCGCCGCCGTTGCAATATTCCTGCAAGATCCACAGACACGGAATGCTGGGGCCAAAGCGATTGGGCTGATAATCCTCAAGCCACACCCAATGGTACTGCACTAGACTTTTGTGAGGGATCTTTTGCAATAACTTCACTTCTATTAAGACCTTCTCCAACCAGCTGTGATTGTTCCCGACAGGAATGCGTTTGCAAGCAAATTGGCCCAAGGAGACGCGATCCATGATGTGCTCGACCAGCAAGACCACACCGTTCCCGCCCTTGCCCAATAAACCTTGCTCAACGAAGAACTGCTTGAAGAACCCCGGACTGAATGCAGAACTGCTAATGGCTTCCGGTGCCGTTGCCGCAGATGCCGAGCCCACAAATTCGGCCTCCTGGGAGTCAGGACTTATTGCTCCGCTGACATCTCGCGATCGACCTGACCTCAAAGCGGCAGGTACTAGTCTCCGTGCGCCAGGCGTGGTTGACCGCGATCCGTCCGGGGTAGGTCTTTGACTAGCAGCCAGCATATTGAAGTAGTCGGGGTCCACGAATTCTGTGCCTTGTGGCTCGCTATGCCACCCGTGCCCAGATCTTCCACGTTCGCCATCGCTGTTGCTCCGGTCAAAGCTATCACCTCTACTGGCGCCATCATACTCATCTCGGTATGGTCGATGACAGTAAGGACATTCGGTCAGATCTAGTAAGTGCTCCGTCTCGTCATCATCCAGCACCTGTAGGGAATTCGAAGCCTGATCGTACACGACCACAGCGTTCCCGCGGCGGAGGACAATAGCCTGGGTCTCCGAGTTGTAGGGTATCAGCGACATTTGCCTGTCCCGTGGCGGCGTCTCGTCAGCCATGACATGGCGAAGTGATGCGAACGCTAGGCTGCTTCATAAAAGTCGCAGCTGACCACCAGCAAGCCTGCTTCTCGCGTGATCTGTCTTGGCGAGATCTCGTGCGCTCGATGCATCGCTCTGATCTCGCGTCACACCACCCTGACGAGAGTCACCGTGAGATCATCGGCCAGTCTATGTTGTTCCTATTGTTTGTGATCAGAAGCTGACGCTTGAAGTTGATCTGTGGGTGCAAACAGCGCCACGCAGGCTTGTCGATGTGGCTGATGAAGCAGGCTCGTGTGAAGCACAACCATGCATGAGTCATGAGGACAATCAGAGACAATCAGATGCAAGGCTGAGACTATGTACCTCCTAATCCTCGATCTCTCTGTATCAATCATAAAGTCATATACATATAACCATCGAGACATTTTTGAAGCCATCGCTATGCATCCTGATCGCTTCCCACGTACGTATCAACACATTGCAACCTCACTTCGTACCTCTTACAATAGCAGCCACCCAGCGGCAACCACAGTCACCAGACCAGCAGCAGCCGACATCCCTAGCTGACCTGCTCCGCTAGCAGTTGCATTGACAGCAGTCAGCTTCATCTCCGGAACATAGCTGCCAGGCGTAGTGCTGTTGATAGTCCCGTTCCAGCAGTATCTGGAAAAGCACGTGTTACAAACGTCTGGCACCGCCGTCCCTGTCCTGTTGAGGCTGCGAGACAGGATTGCGCAGCCGACACAAGCAGGCCAGTCACTGTCTAGCGTGCCGTTGCCTTGCGTAGCACCCTCGTAGCCGTTGGCAACAATGTAGTCGCGCTGAGTATCATTATATGATAGATCGTACGTGCTTACATTGGAGTTGTAAACGTAGGGAGCATTAGGAAGGTACACGATCAGCGGAGGTGCGCTGCCAGTGAAATTGTTGGCGTCACAGCCGAAGAAGGTAGGCCGGTTGTTGAGGCCGAGATTGATGAACGTGTTCGTGTCTGGGATACTCGGGAAAGCCTGGAACGGTCAGCATATGTTCCTACTAGGTGCCATATCTTAAGCTTACTGTGCCATTCTCGATGGTAGCGAGACTACGTCGATATGTGTACATCAAAGAAGCGCCATCTGGCCATCCAGTCGCAGAGTCGTTGCCCGGGTAGGTGTCTGTGGTATCGGCCGAAGAGTCAACGGCGAAAATGACGTCGACCTCGCGCTGGGGTTGTATGAGAGGGTAGAGAGGAATGTTCTGGTCGTCTTCACCGCCATCGACAAGCGTGAGCTGCTCCGAGACAGCGTATGGATTCGTGTCGTTGTTGTAGCCGTAGAAAGGGTTCACCCAGTATGCGATGTCGTCGTTGTCTTCGCCGATTTCCGCCAGAATGCTCGTCAACGCAGATTGTAGAGCCGAGGAAAATAGACCGGTGGTGTCGGTCCCGTTGACGACCGAGAGTGCGGAGTTGAAGAGCGTGCTACTAGTCCCTGAGCAAGGTTGACTAATTAGCAAGTGTGTAATTTCCCTTGCATTACGTCTCCATTGGGACTTACCATATACGAAACCAACACTGTCATATCCTGTCACGCACGCGCTCTTGTTGCCGACCTCGCCATCGGAGAAATTGGTACCCACGTATTTCATTGGCGCAAAGCCGTAAATGGTTGGGTCCCAGCTGCCCATCTCCCAAGGATCAAAAGTGAAGATCGTGGTGTTGGTCGACACCGCAACATCACCAGGCTTCCTGCTATCGGCAACGATGATTGGGAGAGGCACACTGCCGCTGGTGAAGAAGTCCTGCTCCGCGATCGAGGACCAGGTGTATGCCGGCCCACCATCTGTAGCATTGATAAGCTGATACGAAAGAGCACGACCCCAGTAATCAGTAATCGTCGTGTTGAAGCCGGCATCATTCTTGCCGTCAACTGAATCGACAAGCGAGGAATAGTACCCAACGCTATCGAAGAGCTGTATACCACCACTATCGGGACCTTCAAAGATGCTGTTGCCCAGCTGCCAAAGATCTCCAGAGTCGTCCGCGCTTGTGTCCTGCGCCAGGATCTGGTCGATTGAGGTGAAATTGTTGGCGTAAAGCGAGCCGACCAGCCAGCTTCCACCACTCAGGCCAGCCAAGTACGTCGCCGCCTGCAGCAGCCCGCCCAGCTGCCCCGTATTGGTCGCATTGACGGTCCGGTTGTCGAAAGCCTCGAGCACACCCGCCCCATTGAGCATAGCTCTGTAACCACCACCGGACACTGCAATGCCAATATTCGGTAGCGCAGATGCATTGTTCTGGTGCTTGCTGATATAACTATCCGTGTCCAAACCGCTGATATTCATCCTCGAAAGTAGCGTCTTCATTGGCGCGATGGTAGCATTCCTTCGCACTTGAAGCCATGCTGTCTCATTGTCGCTTAGACTGGATGCTGCTCTTATCGACGGTGTGCTTGATGGGCAGTCTCCGATCTGAGGAACATATCCGTGAGGTTGGTTGGCTGGTAATGCACGTCGCTGAGTCGCTGGCTCGAGTCCAAGTGCTGCGTGGTGCCGTGGATCGTATGGTGTAAGAACGCGAGCTACAGGCTATCAGTATCCCACGGCATTCTGGATCGTGCGCCTCTCACCATCTAGTATTGGCAGCAATGCAGCCGAAGCTACACCCGTAAGTACTGTTTGATATTTCATACTGGGCCCGGCTCTCTCGAAAGCTTGACAAAAGCAATGGGAATCGCGACCTACTATAATAATATTCTACAGTGTCGCACATGGCGGCGGCATGGTGTGGGTCATGTAGGGCATTTGGTAATAACAAAAGCCGTCCACGGCGCCCAGTGCATCGCGCGGACCTCTCGGCACGATAGAATTGCAGATGACGTCCGCCACGTTTTGGAATCTTGCAGGTGCGAATGCGATCTCAGCTTCAGCCTTGAAAATTCTTGAATTGCCGCCCATGCGCCAGCAGTCAACCTGATGTCGTCACGAACCACGTCCGCTTTTGTGCTTTTGTGCAGCGAATGAGTCTCTGGTCTATGTGTGTGCATGCCATTTCATCGCGCATCTCTGGCGTATGAATATATGTATACCACTGATGAAAACAACACCTCAGCCTCCTCAGGCACGCGAATGACGCGACAGATCGACAAAGGCTAAAAGCCCATGTGCCAAGGCATATTGTGCCGTAGCCTTTCCGTCGCCGTTCCGAGATTCATGTTGGACACACCTTATACGCCACAAGGCGTTAGCATTTTCATTATCGCCGCAATCCGTGATTTAACAGGGCTGTACAGCCTCTACTATATAATATGCAAGCAGGTGGCGAGAAAAAAAAAGCGTCTTCGTACATGCATCTTGCTGGGCCCCGGCGGAGTGTCCTTCAGTTCCAAACATCATAGGTCCACATTCCTTCTGCCCTTGACGCTCCGCCTGCTGATTACATTTCTCTTTGTGACGGGATTGTCGTTGTATGCATACGGGCCAAAGTTCGGTGTGCCGCCAAGGGTGCCAAAGATATCACCTGTTTAGAAGTTAGCAGATAGTATAGAGCGCTTCGGTCCAGACGCAGCATACCAATATAGTTTGTGGCATTGACTCCCTGCGCGAACGTGGCGTTCCATCCGTCCAAGATGCCTTCCACAACTTTGATACCTGCCAAATAGATGTTCTGGAGGGCGGGCTCAAAGCCACCTTGGTCGGCCCAGAACAGGTTCGTGGTCGCTGCTTCGCCTGGGAACGGGCGATCCATGCTTCATCGCGGTGTCAGCAGATACCTCAAGCTTACTGGGCAACGGAAGAGACTCACTCGGATGAAGTCCGCATCACAATAATGCGCGCAAAGTCAACGACCTTCTGGCTAGCCGCGCGGAGCAGAGCTTCAAGTGTTGCATTATCCTCCTGAGCAGTCGAGCAGTAGACGCCGGAACCATTAGTGACTAAGGTAGTGTAGTTGGCAAACGCTTCCGACAAGAGTGTGCCAGAGTAGTAAACGTCTGAAGTGGCCACATCACATTCGACTACCGAAGGTGGTTGGCCTCCCGCCGCGAACTGCGAGTATTTGGCATAGTTGGCCCGGTATGCCACAGCTGCGGAGCTATCGTTCAGTGTAGCATTCCTTGCAAAGGCAGCAGCCATATGCTGCAAGTTCTGGTTCACCTCGAAGACTTCGGTGCCGTAAATGGACTGTGGGTACTCGTCAGGTACAGTCGATCCCTGGGGAATGTCTGAAATTGAAAGAGCTGGGTCAGCAAAAGATGCAAGTGAATGTTTGCCAGAAGACATGATTGAAAAACTGCGATCCAGCACAACTCGCAACTGCAATCAGCGACGACATGGTTTTTACTCACATCCGGTTGAAAAATTCGTTGGGATCTCGAACTGACTGAACTCATACTGCAGCGCGACCTGTACAGCATACCGCGCAAATGTCACGGAGCCTAAAGTGGCAACCTCTGGATTCACACCAGCAATACCGGCAATCAAAAAATATGTGCTTGTCAGATCGAAATCCGAAGACCGCACCAAGGAGGCCACGGTCGTCGCAGCATTGATCTCGGCCTCTCCAGTGATCAATTGGCAGATGGCTCCATCAGCCGTGCAGTGCGCCTCCGGGAATAGAGGTGAGAAGCCTGGGACCGTCACGTTTATCGCTAGGATATCAAACTCCGGGATTCCCCACCACATTTCTGCCTCGGGGGAGAACATGCTAATGATGAAGACTTTGGGCTTGATCGTCGATTCCAATGATCTTTTCTCGACAGGTGCTCGCTTTGCTGGGACCACGGAGGCGAAGGCACTGGCAGCGAGGACGCTGGCCGCGATTGCGAGGAAGGTGGAGGTACGCATCCTGAGGGACTGCGAGACGGCTTGCCTGTACTGAGAGTAGATGCCAGCAGAAGGAGAAGGAGTCAACAGATCCCAACGAACTGTAGACCTGAAGAGCCTAGGAGATAGGCGAAATAGTTCTATATGAAGCGCGCAATAATCCGTGCCACGATGCACCCATGCGTCTCACCTGCGCTACAATCACTAGTCGTACGCAGACCGCAGCGGAGTACACCGATCTCGCAGATAGCGTTCGCCGTACGCAGGTACCGCACGCGAGGTCTTTGATAGTGGCGGTGAAATGCATAAGAGAAGGGAAGAAAATTGGTGGCTTGCACTACTGATAAGGCTTATCATTATCCGCACGGCGCGGTGTGGGTTTGGCTCGATCCTTCGCTGCTCCAGCTGCCTTTTTTGATGAGGTCGCTCTGCGTGAGAATACTTTTCCATGATTCGTGATGGGCGATCTCGCTTCCAACAGCAGACGTCGAGAGGTTGGCGACGGCGATGGCAACCAGGAACGTGATGGACTTCGCCTGGTCGTTCGTTGTAAGACCCCGCGAAGTTTCAAGTCTGGATACGGGAAAGAGCCGAAGCACAGGGGACTACACCACTTCCTGGATTCGTACTGCACGGCATAGCACACGAGACACAGGCATACACGTTGCTAGGCAGGATAGCAGGAGGAGCTCAATAAGAGATGGCGGGACCAGGAGCGACAATGCTCAGCATTTGTGCCACTTGATGATGGTGTCGAAGGACGGATGCTGGCAAGAAAGGATGATAAGATGATATAGAAACCTGGAACATCCGCCCACGGAAGTGACAGGAAACCCCTTGACGTGTCAGGTTCCAACCGCATGAAAGTGATGACTCTGGCTCAGCTCTGGTGCAAGCGATGTATCTTCCCGGTGAAGGCCACGCTGCGGGGAAAGGTGATGCTATTGGAGCCACGTCCCGCTATGCCTGCTCAGGCATCATTGACGCACGCGACAGCGCTCGCTGTATCGTCGTTTGATAGCTCGATTGCAGACGAGCGCACTCTGAACCTCGTCTAGACTGGGAATCTTTGGAAAGACAATTTGCCCGTGTACTCGTGGACAGCGCTGTCACTCGGACCGCTTTGTCACAGCTTGTGAACGCGCAGACTACACGGTGGGAGCCACGAGCGCGTGCTGCGTTTGACTACTGGGTAGGCATTGTCGAGCCCCACTTTCACATGCGAGCCCCCGCTAGTCGATTTCACCTGCCCTTTTTTGCTCCTGCCGCTGTCCTGCTCAAGCTCTGCATTTTGCAAACACTCTCCATCATCAAAATTCACATTGGGAATCATTCGCACAAACACACCTTGCATCCGCACAATCCTGGAGGAGGGTAGCCGCCGACCTCTTAATTCGCATCGTGGCGTTTCTGTGCTGGACAGAGATTGAGAAGGTCAGTGGCAGACGTCGCGTGAACGTACCAGCGGCACAAAATCGACAGAGCAAAAGGCCTTTCGTCTATCACCTGAATCAGCCTCGCACATTTCTCTTTGCAAAACTCTACCAGCATGCCACCCAAGAATGCGGTAAAGCAGCCCTGCCGCTACTTCCAGCTGGGTAAATGTCAGAAAGGCGATAAGTGCACATACGCGCACGAGCACGACCCGGACTTCAAGAGGAGGGCTTGCCAATACTTTGCTTTTGGCAAATGTCATCGTGGCAAAGATTGCGGCTTCTCCCACGAGAAAGAGGCCATCAATCTTCTGAAAGCCACGTCTGGAGGCGGTGCCGGTGAAGGCAGCAGTGGTGGTCCCTCATCGGAAAAGCTATTCAGAGACTGGCGCAGCTACATTCCGTCGTCAGGCGAAAGCAGACCACTGGGCCAGGCGATGACGCCCTTTTGCAAAGGCGCAGCTGAGCTCGTTAGTGGCGAGATCGGTCAGATGCAAGAGGTTATCACAATGCTTGCCAGCCAAGGCGGCCTTCAGCGTATTCTGGAGCTTACCGCCAAGGACTTGGCCCAGCTCACCGAGCATCAACTCCGCCGGATTTTCGACAACCAGATCCTGCCCTTGTTCAAGGCAATCACACACAAGAACGTGATCAGCTCTATCATCCTGGTTCCACGCCTAATGACAATCTACAATATCTTGTACGGCGGTGATGGCGAACAAGCTGCGAGGATGTTTGGTGCCGTGTCAAGCGTTTTGCAAGCCATGACTTTGACCGACCCAAATGATGAAAATGCTGTCGACGTAGAGAGCATTGATGTCATTGAGACATGCTTGACTGCATTTGCAAAGCTGGTTGAGGTGAACACAGAAGCTCAGATTCATGACGGTCTCAAGCTGGTAGCCGAATCGCTCGCACAATTATTCGAAGAGCATGCCAGCCCGGCTGTGAAGTTTGCCCTCAATGCAGCCCACCGGCACCTGAAGCGGATCGAGCAGCGCCTTGGTCTTGGTCAAGCACTTCCGGACGCAGCGACCAACCCGGGCGGGACTCCAAGTGTCCGTGCTGTCTTCCACTTGTCTCGTGAGCTTCCGGGCGAGCTCTCCGCGGATGGTCCTCGACATGACAATGACAAGGTCGACATAAGAGAAATCAGCATCCTGCCGACTCTGGAGGAGATACAGAGCTCCCGCAATGAGTACCTCCCACTTGCTGATCCGCGAGAATGGCATATCGGCGGACTGGAAGGTCTACTCGACCGTCACTTCCGTTTGCTACGCGAAGATACTGTTGGTCAGCTCAGGGATGCAGCCAAGGTCGAACTGGAGAGGCTGCAGGATCCAAATGCCTACGACAGACGCGATCAACGTGGTCGTCAAGGCGCTCGCACCTTTGTTTATGAGAACGTCCTCGTCCACGACGTCACCTTTAGCTCTTACACCGGAATGGAATTTGTGCTCAGCTTTGATCAACCCAAATCTCTGTGCAACAGAGACATGCACGCGCGCAGCGACTGGTGGCAGAATTCCAAACGCCTCGGGCACGAAGCCCTCATCTGCCTGCTGAGCTCCGCCGGTTCTGCCACGTTCCTCTTGGCCTTGACAGAGCACAGCAAGTCGAACAAAGAGAGCACAGACAATTCTCAGCCTCTCCACAAGCGATACGATCTGTGGTCAAACCCTGAACGTGCTCATGTCATTGCTAAGCCAGTCAATGGTATCGATATTCAGCTGTTGCTCAATCAGCTACAATACAGTGGGTTTGAGCAGCTCTCTCTTGTGGAATTCCCGGGTGTGTTGCTTCCAGCTTTCAAGCCAACACTCGAAGCGATGCAACATATGAGTGAGACTCTCGATGTGCCATTTGCTCATATTTTGGCTCCATTGTCCACGCCCTTGAATCCGGATCGCGAGATCGATGTCCTCCCACCAGAGTACGCGACCAGGCCTGGTTTCCATTTCGACCTATCCAGCATCACAGATGGCGGCTCTCGAATGGATCTCACGCCTGGCCAGCTTCAGAACACTCTGTCCATCGACCTGGCCGCAGAGTCATCTCTGGACCCCGGTCAAGCCCGCGCCGTCCTCTCCTCGCTGTCTCGTTCCTTGGCGCTCATTCAAGGCCCACCCGGAACTGGAAAATCGTATACAGTTGTGCAGCTTATCAAGATCTTGCTTCAAAACAAGAAGGCCGGCACCCTCGGACCAATCGTTACGGTTTGTTTCACAAATCATGCGCTCGACGCTAGCCTGGAGCGACTCTTAGACGAGGGCGTGGAGCAGATTGTCCGTGTTGGTGGCAGCTCTAAATCTTCAAAACTCGCAGACGTCAATCTGAGGACTGTTGCTCAGAGGCTCGACTTAACGAAGACAGAGAAGAGCGAGCGCTGGCAGCTGAACAAGAAAGCGACGGAAGAGGCGAGAGAGATCAATAATATTATCACATCCATGAGTCAGCTCGGCACGCAAGAAAGCGTTAAGGACCTGCTTCGAAGACAGTTTCCAGATCACTACACTCAGCTGTTTTCTGCTGTCGATGAAGAGGGTTTTGTGCTTGTTGACTATGGTCGGGACAACATCATCGAGCGATGGCTCAGAGCGGCCCCATGGGGCCGCAACATGCCGCGTACCATTGATGAGTTACAAGACGAAAATGTCAATGTCATGACAGGTCATGAACGCAGAGTCCTATACGACTATTGGTGCCAGGAGACGAGCCAAGATCTGAAGCGCAGATTGAACACAGCTCTCCAATCATACAATGGAATCAAAGCTAATCTTGACAACATCCGCACTGAGCTCGACCTGCGGGTCCTCCGTCAAGCAAACATCATTGGTATCACTACCAGCGGCCTGGCACGCAATCTTGGGCTCCTTCGCCGCATCGATGCTAAAGTATTAGTTTGTGAAGAAGCCGGCGAAGTCTTGGAGAGTCACCTGCTCACGGCCTTGTTGCCTAGCGTGCAGCATGCCATCCTGATCGGTGACCATCTGCAGCTACGGCCGCGTGTACAGAACTACGATCTGTCTACGGAAAGCAAGAATGGCCAGCAGTACTCTCTTGATGTCTCATTGTTCGAGCGCTTGGTGCAGCCCTCAGATGACGTGGCTTCGCCCTTGCCATATTGCAGCCTTGAAGTTCAGAGACGGATGCACCCCAGTATTTCCCAGCTGGTTCGCGATACGCTGTACCCTCGTTTGCAAGATGCACCTTCGGTCGCCCAGTATCCTGAAGTAGTTGGCATGAAGCGTCGACTGTTCTGGTGCCATCATGAGCATCCAGAGAAGCAGAGTGATGACGCCGGAACCTCTCACAGCAACTTATTTGAGGTCGATATGGTCGCGGCGCTGGTGAAGCATCTTGTCGGTCAGGGTGTGTACAAACCTGACGAAATTGCCGTGCTCACCCCATATCTGGGACAGCTTCGCATGATACGTAAGAGGCTCGCCGGCAGCTACCAGATTCTTCTCAACGACCGTGATATCGATGATCTGAATAAAGAAGGCATCATTGAAGAAGATGACACCTCCACAGGACTCGCGCAGCGCCGCACCTCGGTGGCTCGTGGAACTCTTATACAAGCCATGCGTTTAGCGACAGTCGACAACTTCCAAGGTGAGGAAGCGAAAGTTGTGGTGGTGTCTCTTGTCCGCAGCAACAAGCACAACAAACCCGGCTTCCTCAAGACTGCGAACCGTATCAACGTCCTGCTGTCCCGTGCGCAGCACGGCATGTATGTCATTGGCAATGCAAACACTACCGAGAGCGTGAAGATGTGGGCAGATGTCTTGCAGATCTTCAAGGACGATTGCAACTTCGGGACCTCGCTGGAACTTTGCTGTCCACGCCATAAGGACACCCCGATTCTGGTCACCGTGCCTGAGGACTTCGTTCGCCTTGCTCCTGAGGCCGGCTGCGATTTGCCTTGCGACAAGCAACTTGCTTGTGGCCACGCGTGCGTCAGTAAGTGTCATTCTGAGATGCTCCACGATGCAGTCTTCTGCATGAAGCAATGCCAGAGGTCAAAGCCTGGTTGCAAGCACACTTGTCCCTTGCCCTGTGGAAAGCCATGCCACGAACAGTGCATGGTCGTGGTCGAGAACGTCAAGGTACAGCTACCTTGTGGTCATGAAGAGACATCACTGTTCTGCCACCAGAGTCAGGACCCTGCGAAAGTCCTGTGCAAAGTCCCAGTCGAGCGCACGGTGCCAGGTTGCGGGCACAAAGTCACTGAGCAATGCCACGTCAGTGTCAATAGCGACCTGTACCGCTGTATGGCCTCTTGCGATGGAATCCTGCCGTGTGGGCATGCATGCTCCAGACCATGCAGTCAATGTAACACGCGCGAGGCTGAGACTGTTACGCGGACCGACCATGGAAAGTGTAAGCAGAAGTGCCAACGCGACTATACGTCCTGCAAGCACAGCTGCCAGGCCACATGTCACGGTGACGAGCCATGCCCTCTTTGCAATGCCAAATGCGAGATCCGTTGTGCTCATAGCGCTTGCGACAAGAACTGCTGCGAGCCTTGTGCGCCATGCGCTGAGCCGATTTGCAGCTCTCATTGTCCGCACTCACAATGCCGCATGCCATGCGCGGCACCTTGTGATTGGTTGCCTTGCTCGCAGCGGTGCCCAAACATGCTCTCTTGCGGTTGCCAGTGTCCTGGTGTTTGCGGCGAGCAATGTCCAGACGTCTTTTTCTGTCAAAACCATGCTAACGAGGAGACGAAAGCGATGCAGGCCGACTTCATCATGTTCGAGCCCTACGTGGACATCAACCTGGATGAAGACCCTTGCATCTTCACCTCCTGCGGCCACGTCGTCACCGTGAGCTCTCTTGACGGTTATATGGAAATGTCCAGGCTCTATGAGTTCGACGCCAAGGGCAGAGTCGTTGCGCTAAGGACCACATCTAAGCCATTTGAGTTCCAGGATTCTAGTGTTGCCGGAGATGATGGCGATCTCAAGACGAAATTGAAGACATGCCCGCACTGCCGCGGTCCACTTCGTGACATCAGCCGCTATGGACGCGTCGTGAGGCGAGCACTACTTGACGACAGCGTACAGAAGTTCACGGCTTTGTCCACGAGGACACACGCAGCATTAGAGACTCGCCTCGCGGAGGTGCAGGGTCGTCTACTTACCAGCCTCAGTGTCTTAAGAAAGCCGAAGCAGGACATCGTGCTGGATGGCGCAGCACAAGATCAATTGAAAGCGGTGAGGCGTCTGAGAACCGCAAACAGATACAACCAATTGTTAGACGTTCGCAGCAAGATCGCCAGGTTCGCGGAGTCCGTCAAGGTCGATCAGCAGCCGTTTCAAAGGGTCAGAGATCTGGTCGAGACGGCTAGGCGCACTGAGCCGTACTCGGACATCGCAGAGTTCCAGGTCTCAAGCGGCGAAGTCTCGTTGCGTGAGCATCTCAAGGCGGTGGCTCTGCTGCTGCGTGCAGACATCGTCTTGCTTTCTGACGTGATCCAGGTTCACGAGCAGACAGCGCCTGCGCCAGCAAAGGGCGTGCTAGCTGCCAGGTTCCACACCTATCGTGATCGTTGTGAAGAGCTCTCAAAAGAGGCCCATGCTACCAAGGACCTGCGTGAGGAGGTGGAAGGTCATTTGTTTTATGCCAGGTTCGCCGCAATGGAGATCGGCGCCCA
Organism: Teratosphaeria destructans; assembly: GCA_010367425.1. Classification (NCBI taxonomy): domain Eukaryota; kingdom Fungi; phylum Ascomycota; class Dothideomycetes; order Mycosphaerellales; family Teratosphaeriaceae; genus Teratosphaeria; species Teratosphaeria destructans. The sequence continues at coordinate 238,079 of WBMN01000025.1, read as the reverse complement.
TTCCACCTACACGCCTGCATTACAGACATACATTGATCATCTGAAGGAGGCTGCTTCAGCTCGTCTAGGCGTTGCTGACAAGATTTGCAACCAGTTCGAGGCAGACGACGCGATCAACCCCACCAAAGGCTTGTCAGAAGAAATCGCAGAGGTGAAGAGGATGCTGAGCGAAGGGTTGTCGAGCAGCGAGATGCGCATGGTCGTCCAGGCGATGACGGCGGAGTTTGGGTCGGCCACAGGCCACTGGTACAGGTGCGAGAATGGGCATGCCTTCTCTGTTGGCGAGTGTGGTCGTCCCATGGAAGAGGCTCGGTGCTATGCATGCGGCGCTGGCGTTGGAGGTCAGTCGCACGTTCCTACCGCGGGCGTACAGGAGGGACTGGGCCAACGCTTCGCGAACCTAAACATCTGATGAGAAATGGCGGTGGATCGAGACGACGCAAAGCATGCCCGAGCATGCCCTTGCAACCATTTCTCATGGTCCATGGTTCAGCTAGATGGCTTCCGGTATCTCAGCGCAGTGAAATACGCAGTAGAATCGTGAATCAGAGCGATGTAGCTTGCCAGCGCAATCTCTAATATCGTTTATTGAGTTACTGTCGTATCAATTCTGTGCTAGCTACGTCCCAGCGTTGATCAGCATCGCAGTCAGCACACTACCATTGCATGCCCATCCGCATCTCGCCCTCCCACGCACCATTCTCCGTAAGTGCCTCAAGCCCACGAATACGCAAGACACCGTCGGTAGATTCCCAACGCACAGCACCAGTATCGCATGACTGGTTACCAACACGCATTGATATATTCTTTGGCGAGGCAGAAGCACCAACGATGGTCACGTTCGCCAGCGGCGGACTTGCCGAATAGGTGCCATTGATGCTCGTGCTCAGCACGTCTGCTGCGTATTTGAACTGCAAATAGGTGTCAGAGTGTTACAACTCAGAACCGTGTCATTCTCTGCTTACGCGAATCAATTTCATTTCCGTTGGCACCAAGCTTTCGCCGTCATCAAGATACAGGCTACCACTCGCCTCGCCACTTTTATCGAGCGCCACCAGCAAGCTGAAAGACGTGTTGCGTATCTCGCTTGTGGTATACTTCGGCTCTTGTAGCGGTAAGATGGATCCTCCTCGGACATGGACATTGATATGTTCTAGTGGTGCACTCAAAGTCTTGTTCTCCTGAGGTTGAACCTCCTCTGGCTGCAGCGTATACCAGTCGTACCAGATGGTCCCGTCAGAGACTCCAGGAAACACGCCGTTGACGGTGTCGACGTTCGGCACCAAGACTGGCGTGATGAGTAAGGATGGTCCGAGCATGAACTGGGTGAAAGTACCCGCTAGAGTGGCGTCCTCCGGGAACTCCCACGCCAGCGCCCGCATGACGGTGTCGCCCTTGGTGTGGGCAAAGTAGAAGAGGGTGTACATGTAGTTCAACAGGCTGTATCTCACAGCCATTGCCCGTCGAGAGGCTTCTGCCACGGAGGACCAGATGTAAGCTTCCTGCGAGATCGTGGCCTTTACGTTGTGGTTGCGATAGAATGGGAAGAAGGCGCTCAGCTCCATCCAGCGAGAGCACAGCTCGAAGTCGGTGTTGTCGGAGAACCCACAAGTGTCAGCGCCAAACATAGGCAGCCCAGACATCATAAAGGTCAGTGCTTGAGCGATGGACAGGAACATGCTACCGAAGGTGGATGTGTTGTCTCCTCCCCAATGGCCCGTCGTCTTACCAGAGCTCGCGAAGGTGGAGCGTCCAATGGTGAAGGGGCGCTTTCCCGGGAAGACGGAAAGTAGAGCGTGGTAGGTAGCGTTGGAGATTTGAAGGCCAAATAGGTTGTGCATCGCGTATTCAGTTGTATTTGAGGGGTCATTGTGCGTGGCGTTTGGTGCAATGGCACCTTTGACGAGCGCATGTCCAGCCTGGACGTTGTTGATGACATATGGGGGATAGTCGAGATTCCGTATGCCTGGCGTGGGCGTCGTCCTGCCCTGAGTGGTCGTGGTTGCCACTGGCAGCAGCGTTGTGGTCGCCAGCACAGAAGCCTGCGATGCAGATGCTGCAGAAGCCGAGGCAGCTTCGGTCGCATTAGTCACGTTGAAGCCTTCAGGGTAGTTGTAGTTCGCCTGAAGAGGATCGTTCGGCAGCAAGAATGGTGGGTGGACTGGGTTTTCCGTGATGCGGCCGTTGCCACAAGAACCCACGCAGAAGGAAGAGGCCTCGCTCAAGTCGATCCAGATTCCATCAAAAGGAGTGTCGTTGTGCCATGCCACAAGCTCGCCGGTCCACCAGTCTTGAGACGACTCCAACAGCCAATCTGCCCAACTGGAAAATCCTGGCCAATTGTCACCGTAGTAAAAGCCGCCAGTAGTAGGATCCCTAATGAAGGTCCCCAGATCTGCTGCACGGGACCATGGAGCGTACGCATCGCTTGCGTTGTCTGGGTTGGGCGCGTAAGTGTTGCTGTCCACGATTGGAACGTAATGTTGGCCATTCGCATGTAATGCGGCCACGAATTGCTGCATTTCTGGTACCGGGAACGTGTTGGGGTCATTAGTGCTGGCTACGAGTCAACACGGGCTTTTGCCATTGACACACGAGAACGCCGACTTACAAGTCTCGGTAAAGGTCATATATGTCAATGTCGTTCCAGATACATTCGAGAGGTATGTCGGCATCCTTGTAGTTTTGAACAACGCTGTACATTACAGAGATGTTCTGGTATCCCCAGCGACATTGGTGGAAGCCGAAGGTCCAGAATTGCTGCATTGCGGGTAAACCCACGCATCCAGTTGTGAACTGTCGAATGGTCTCGAGTGCGCTTGAGCTGCCGCTTTCGTCTTGTCCGGTCAAGAAATACAGGTCGATACTACCACCAAGAGTGCGATATGTGATGTTAGTGTCGCGGAGAAGCCATTCTTGGCCGTGAGCTGTAGTAATGTTAGTACCGGCAGTCTTACTGCAATAGAAGGGTCGAACCATTGCGTGCATAGACACCATGGGCGGTCGTGTTCTTGCCATCATGATAACGTGTCTCCTGGTAGAACGGATACGTTCCGTAAACGTTGCCATCGACAGTATTGCCGGCGTCCACAGCGTAGAATGTCTGTGTGTAGTTGTTGCCAAGACGAAAGTCGTGGATGTTCTCTGCAAGACCATAGACGTTGTAATCCTAAGTCTGATCTCAGTAGAGCGAAGAATAGTCCCAGTTCGATGCAAACGTACATCTACCATATTTGTGGCGACCTCCAAATACTGGTCTTCGAAAACTATGACCTTTCCATACGTAGAAAAGAGCTCCTCGGCATCACTGGATCTTGTGACTGAAAATTGAAAGGAAGGATCATTGCTCCAAGAGAACGTCAAACCACTGGTGGAAGCAGTCGTCTTGCCATCCGCACCTGGGAGAGGTACAATTGTCGAGGGCAAAATGTATTCAGTAGTGTTGCATTCGCTGAGGTATTTGGGGTAGATCTTCACATTGAGGCGATCCTTGGTCTGGTATTCGACTTGCAGGGTCAAGTCATCAATGTCGTTGCCATAAGCCTGGCAATGAGGTCCGGCAATGGTCAAGTCTGCAGTGAATCCTTGCGCAGTGTTGACCACGTTGCTAGCAAAATAGCCAGGGCATGCTTGAGAATCAGGCGCCGTTGAATCATAGATGGTTGGTGTAAGACTTGGCGCTGCATCAATCTGCGGACTTAGAGTGGGTATGACCCGCTCTGTGGTTGTTTGAGCTGGTATTCGTTAGTACACTGCCGGTAGAATTATCATTGACCGACGAACAAACGCACCATTGACTCCAGCAAATCCCGCCGCCACTGCATTGACTGCAATGAGGGATCCTTTCATGATCAAGTCAATTGCACCTATTACATCCAGTGATTGCTACATTGCATTCTTGTGGTAAGCACTTTGACTATATATGCATCTCAATACCCCTCAACTGAACGCCGTCAGCGGCATACATGCAGAGTTCTCTCCACATCCTACCCCGGTGTATATGCCGGATGATGTATATCAGGGATGCAATTGTGGCAAGACATAGTCAGGAACGGGTCAAGCGTTTATGCGCTATCGCCTCTGCCCCGCTCCCCGGGTCAGTGCCATGGAGAAAACGATGGTCCTCCAACGTACATGTCGCTTGTCGGATCGAAGTCTGTGGAGGAGATGGTATAAAGTTCGAAGCGGCGGAATGGTCGATGATCTTTGCTATGGACTCTTGCTTTTTCTGTCGGCCCGCGCGAAAGTGGGAGCGTGTCATGACTCTCTTCAGCTCAAGGCTTCTCGACGTTGTCATGTGGAGGCGACGCTGAGGCGCTCGTCGGACACTCTGCGCGTCTTGCCCGAGACTTTAACTCAAGCCATGCAGCTGAGCGGCGCGGGTATGCAGACTGAGCTACAAGTATGACTGAGGTGATGCATACCTGTTGTCGTCGGTGCTGAGCGAATCTGAGGTGGAGAAAACATGTGTCGTGCGGCGCCTTGGGCATGGAAGAACACCAAGAATCAAGATGGAGCGCCATGGGACTACGCCATCTGGATAAGATGAATCTTGCCGTAGAGTAGACATTGTATTGAGCCATGCAAAAAGTGCAGTATTGGATCGTTCTGTTCGCGAGTTTCTGCATTTAAAATGGGACCATTTGGTGTCCGGAGAGCGACATTGAGACCTAAGAGAGTAAGACAAACAGCTGTAAAGACGAGGATGATGGCATGGAAGATAGCGCTAGGATAGAGGAGGACACAGAAGCTGATGCCGACATAGAGACAGCCAGAGAAGTGGACAAGATCCGTGCCTACTCCGAATGGGTACGTGATCGAGCAAAGAAGCCGCGCAGACCCTACGAGCCCGTCGACATAGGTCGGAGTGGCTTATGTCGCGGCATGGTCCGCATTGTCTTCGCCGTCGTCAACTTGGACGCGATCGATTCAGTTTCCAACAAGAGGACAGGTTGCCTTTGACGAAGTTGTGGCAAACAGCGCAGCAAAGCTCAAATTATGCTTAGGTTTTGGTCGATCTCACCGAAGCACGAATCTGGTATGGTGAAATGGACGTCGATACTTTGTTGAGAGCTGTCTCGGCCTGATGTGTTTTCGGTGCACTTTGCGAGACAACTAGCAGTATAAGGAGTGCGATGCATCTGCCCCCAGACCCACTCGCAGTCGACACCGGCATATGGAACGGGAACGGAGTCTGAGGAGTCCATGTTGTGCAGCGGAGTTTGCCTGATTTTGCCACATCAGGGGCGAGAACATATGGCTACAATTATTATGCTACCAGCCGCCAGTTCCGAATTCAGACAAATCTTGCTCGCTTCATTTCAGTGGTGGACTGCTCCCACCAAAGCCGCCTCTCTGCGTTCCCATGCGACTGCTTGAGCTCATAGGTGGCGGTGCAGGCAGGCTGAAGTCCGGCACACTATCCACCGCCCCAGCTTCCTGGGTTTCGAAAGCATCATCCCGTTTATGAGCACTCCCAGGTGCGCTCGAGGGAGGCAGCGGCAGCGGCGAAGATGTCAGAGTATCGGCAGCAATCGAGTTCGCAGTGACGCAGTTTTTCGCTGGCGATGAAATCGGAAGGATGCCGATCGCTGACGGAGACGATATCGCTCGTTCGTCCGGTTGGCTTGCAGTGAGCTGGGGCGAACGCAAGCTAATGGCAAGTGGCTCTATGTCCACATTGTCGTGCCTAAGGCTGCGCGGCGACATTTGAGTCGGCATGACAGTGCTAATCTGCGAAATCCGTACTCCGTGTGAGTTGATACGACCATCGTCAACATCGACTTCGAGGTTGAGCATGGTCTTCTCAGCATCCTCGAGCTGCTGCTGCGTGACATGCATACTGGTCATTTCTGCCTGGATTCCTGCAGAAGGTCGTATCGGGGGCGATGAAGGCACACGTTCTTCCTCGATTAGCACTGAAGCAGTCCCTACAGCTTCCCCAGCAGGAGACATAAGGTGACCATCCTCATGCTGTGACGATGGCACCCTTTCTTCATCGCGGAATTTAGCCAGCTGTTCCTGCCGCTCGTGGACTTGCGAAGTTGGTATTGTTCCGATCGCATCACTCAGCTCATACAAAAGCTGCTGACTCGCCCTCGCCTCTCCATCGCCAGTTTCCGTCGTCGTATTGCTGATTTGCAGTCGCAATTGCGTCTGTGCATGCCTCTGTGTTTGGCCAAAACGTTCAGCATCCCGATCGAGTGCCGAGTACACAGGATCGTAAGTTTGTGGAAGGTCGTAATCGTGACACTCGTCGTCGTCGTCATCGTAAGTCATTATAGATAGTTGATCCTGGGCACTCATGGTTCCCGATAATACTCTATGCTTGCTCTGGTCCTCATGAAAGACCCGAGTGCGACTGGTGCCATCTGGGAAAGCCGGGTAATCATTCGGCTCGTCGACTAGCAACTCCATCTCCTTCGCAACGGTACCACGCAGCTGGTCGTCGTGCTGACTAGCACATTCGGCAATAGCAGGAAGCCTTGAATCGACGCTCGAGTTATAAGGAGCTTCAATATCATCCAGGTCCATATCCTCACTTTCAGAGTCTTGTATCGTGCTCACCCGCCCAAGCTGCCTTGGCTGGCGCGCAGGTGGCCTGGGTTCAGTACTTTCTTCTGCTATAACCGAATTCTCAGCAGAATCTCCCGTGACAGCACCTGATAAGACATCCGCCAGCTGCGATGGCTCAGTCTCTAGACCGGAAAAGCCATCCATGATATCTTCAGCGCCCTCAACAAAGGACGAGTTCGAGATCGTGCTTTTGTGCTTGAGGCTGGCTGGTGGCGGAGGCATAGTCTTGCTCGGAGGATCAAAAGTAGGATTCTTCTGCATCTTCTGGCTGGCAACCCTCATTGGTGTTCTCCTTAGACGTTGTCTGGGCGTGGCAGCTTGCCCCCTTGGCGTTGAATCGTTGTGGGCCCAGACCACGTCTGCACTGTCATAGACCTTGACGTCGGCCTTTCCCAAAGTGGGGACAGTCTTGGTTGGACTTAGTATGTTGACACTTCTGTCCTTGAGTGGCGACCTCTCCATGTCCAGAATCCGCTGACTTTTCTGAGTGGACAATTGGTATTGGCTGACAGGACTCTGCGAGGACGGGATGACTTTCTCAAATCGCACGTTCTTCGGCGTTTGAAGAGCTTCCTTTGATGGCATACATCTAGCTGGCACATTTTCCTTCTCGGCGAAATCTCCTTGGTCCACCTGCGACAAGCAGTTCACAACTGCTTTTGGCTGCGACGAATGTCTGGTATCGTAGCCACTGTCATCCTTGGTCCAGTCGGTAATGTCCAAATCAGCTGCCTCCCTCTTCTGTTGCTGCCTTTTGATACGCTCAATTGGCGTCAATGTGTCTTTCTTTTCAAACAGTTGCCACCCTTGAGTGTCGGTCTGTAGATGCCTCGGCTGTTTATGCAGAGGCCCGTCCCTCATCATCTGAGTGTACGACTGCTGGTCGGGCTCGCGCTCGTCGAATAAACCGCCTCGTCTGTTCTTCCTGCCGCTGCTGCTGCCTACTCTGCCTCTCTTGGCCGTCTTCTGCTTCTTTAATGGTCGATCATCCTCGAAGTCTGAGGCAGGGTCTGACATGCGCTCATCACCGGAAAGCTCGGTGAACGATGTGTTGGGTGTCCTTTCGAAGTATTGAGTGCATGTCGACTGCGACTCGGTGAGACTGGGCGGCTTCTTGTTCGTGCTGGCTGGCGTCCTCCTCCGAACCGATCTCCTGCGATGCGGGAAATTGACTTGTTTGAGCGGAGGATCCAACGGCTGATATCGCAGCACCTCGTCTTCTTCCAGTGCTGTCGAAGCGCGAGGCATCGTTGATGTATGATCAGTGAGGTGATGCTCGAACGCCAGAGACAGACCTGACGCGTCTGAACACGCGACGCCGGAACAGCCTCGGCTTGGCGCACGTCACGAAAATGACTCCGCCGCATCGCACCTGCCCACAACCAAATGCATACCTAGTATTATCCATATCTACGACCGGAAGGCACCCGTGGACGCTAAGGTAGGAGGGAGCCCCAGGCATCGATCATGTACGTCTTTGCTTCCGGCCAGACCGAGCGTCCGCCCCCGACTATGCTCGATTGCCCGGTGGACAACGACAAGCCCGGCAAGCAGCGCAGTAACAAACGCCAAAAGATGTCCGACGGCGCGCCGGTCACTCCACCGCCGCCGCCCACTGATGCACACGCCAAGGCGCCAGAGATCGTCAAGACGCTGTACAAGAAATACCAGAAAGCCGACAAGTACACGTTGGCGGGGAGACTCGATACGGTGGACTGTGCCAAGCCTAACCACTTCGTTCAGGCGCGGAAGAATGTGAAGCTGCCAAAGGATCTGAGGAAGATGTTCGAGGAGTTTGTCGGGGGATTTGGCGTGCCTGAGAATGTCGTAGACCCTCAGGAAGTGTATGAGGTCAAGAGTGTGCCTGGTAAGTATCACTACTCCTCCACGCCTACCCATGCCGCTGCGCTTGCAATCGCTTGTAGGACATCCATATCTAAGTACATTTCGCAAGGTAGGCCTCTTCATATATCCCAATCTCCTCCCACCATCAGTCCAGATTGCCCTTCTAGACCGCCTGCTTCACCGTGACCTCTCCAATCCAACTCACCAAACAAACGTACACCTCCACTACAACGTCCAATACCCGGACCCTACCTCCGGCGGCGCACCGGACACGTTCTTCTCGCCCGGGGCATCTGCTTTACAGTACCCACCCAAAGCATCCCATTCCGCCATCGACACTCGCAAGCTTCTGGAGAAGAAGCTCCGATGGATCACCCTGGGCGGACAGTACGACTGGACTGCCAAACAGTACCCGCCTGGAGCACCGCCAGATTTCCCCGCAGACCTCAAGACTCTCATCGGCAAGATCTTCCCAATGGTTCCGGAAGCCGCCATCTGCAATCTTTACTCACCAGGCGACACACTCGCCGTCCACCGCGACGTCAGCGAAGAATGCGCGCAACCACTTGTCTCCATTTCCCTAGGCTGCGACAGCATCTTCATTGCCGGACTTGAAGATGATCCCAAGGACAAAGCTGGCCGCATACGCGTCGCACCGATCAAACTGCGCTCAGGCGATGCGGTCCTAATGTCTGGAGAGGCGAGGTATGCCTGGCATGGTGTGCCGAAAGTGATGGCTGATACTTGCCCGGCATTGCTGTCTGATTGGCCAGCGATAAATACTGCGGCACATCCTGATGGTGCGCAACGCTTCGCGGCTTATAAAGGGTGGATGAAGTCACATCGTGTCAATCTCAATGTGCGGCAGATGTTTGTGGCGCAAGAGGTTGAAGGCGAGGAGCAGGCGCTAAGCTGCGAAAAGGAGTAGGAAGAGTCATTGGAACATAAGTGTGCACTTGCGATGGTTGACATCTTATGCGCTTCGCCCTCGAGTGTATTCGCTGTACAGACCAAATCCAGTAAAGGCTAGACTTTGTCTGATGCCAACTGGTCCTCAACACCGGCAAGCTACGACGTCCTCGGCAGCATATCCTTTTGAAGCACGACCTCTCCTCACCCAACACAGCTCTACATTGCATTGTCAGCTATCAGCAGCTCTTTCTCTTGGACTGAATATGCTCGTCAAGAGGACAGACGGGAAAGAGTCGTGATCATTGATCGAGCCTTGAGCGCCGTTCCGCAAGCCATTGCAAGAGTACTTCATTCCCGCTTTCTGATGTTCACTGCGGAAGGCTCGAACCTGCAGAGTTCTAAGAAAGGCAGACGCGCGACGAATAGCATATTTAAAGGTTCGGTGCTGCGTGCTTCAATATAGACATATGATTGGGATAAACGGAGCGTGCATTCGCGATGGCAGTGTCAGTTATGTAGGTGAGGACCGCCCAAGCCGACCCTACCATACTACAAGCAGCACAGCCAAGGAGGTACTCTCGGTACCGACCAGTCCCAATCATTGCCCACAAGATTACGAGCAAAAACCGCCAATCTATCATCGACGCCAAAATTCTATCGCCAATGTCCAACATCGTAAACCGACCATTATCGCTGCAATCCCATCAACAGCGCCGCAAACCAATCATCAACGTGGAACGTCATCACAACCACCACCCGCTCAATTCCTGCATAAAATTTTAATCTGATCCGCAAGGCTCTTCCCAAACTCGGGTATCATGCCAAAAGCCACCTCTGCAACGGCGCCCAGCTTTCCGCACGTGACGATAGGCTCGACGACCTGGTGGCTCGTCACAGTGACTACCAGCGTATCCGCCCTCAGCGAGCCATCGATATTATAAACATTCACCTCCATCTGCATAGAACGATAGTCGAGTCAGTCACCACTTGCGACCCCATGCAACTCCCCAACTCACCTCTTCAGGAATCCTGTAAGCCGGCACCTTATCCATACACAGGTCCGCATTATAGCCCCCATCGCCACCATTCTTCCGACACTTGCATTGCAAGGGCCGAAACTTGCCACAAAGCGCCTTCGGATTATCGCTCAGGCCATAAACCGCCGACGCGCAACCCCTCCATACAGTCCCGTCGTCCTCCTGAATCTTCAAAACCATCTCCCACATCGCCTGGACCAGCTGGTTCCGCGTGATCGTCCCGTCCATCCCGTCAATAGTACCCCACTTCCCGTCCATCTTGATCCGGACTTCGAGATCAGGCTTGGAGCCATCTTGAATGCACATATTGTTAAAGCCGTACTGCGTATAAAGTTCATCGGTACTGATGCCGGCGGCGTTCCCGGACTCGAAGCCTTTTTGCCAAATGGTGTTCCACAGCCAGGTGTCGCCGACGGTGATGAACTTGTTGGAATATTGGAATTCAAGGTAGTATTTGTACGGTGAGCTAGCCTCCTTTGCTCCCGACCAGTATGTTGCGTCAACAATGCTGCTTAGGGCGAGGAGGGAGAGAAGCATTGTCGAGGTTTCAAGAGAAGTGGATTTGATTTGGGTCAAGCGTCTGGTCCAGGCTGGAGGCAACGAATGTGTAGGAGTAATGTATTGCGAGGAAGTGGTCGTCAAGTGGCTGCTGGACTATCTACATTTCTCAAGGAAAATCATACTGCTATTGTATGCTGGACGAGGACCTGATCCTACTATCCAGAACAGACTGATAGTCGCCCACGTGCAAAGACTGGCGATGCTCAATGAGCCCCTCGGCAGGCTCGTCGGATTTCGTACTAACAGTGCATTGGAAGCCGGGGACAACTAGCGCGGCCCGACTCCCCCATGGCTCAAGTGGGTGGAGGGGACGACAGCAACGCCCCACCACAGTCGTCTTCCCGGTGCAGATTATGAGAAGGGAGCAGCCCGGAATTGGTGACGACATGTGCCTTCCACGAGAGATGCGATTGGGGTCAAGGAATACATAGCTGCTATGATACTGCGAAGTGAATCCTCCGGTATAGCCAATGGCAATCAGCTGATTAGGTGCGTGAGCGTTCCTCGTGAAGGATCAATCATGAGCCGCTATTACGGTCAGGCATTCCTGTAGAGCCCACGCCTGACGTGGCGCATGGGCTTGTCCCCGTGAGATGGCATCGTGCTGGCCTGTACGAGAGTCTCACATCGTCCCAGTCGTTGGGGCGAATACGTAATGACGAGATCCAAGCTGTGCGTGACTAAAAAGCAAGCGCAGAAGACGCGGTGTCGGGGCGATTACTCCCGCCAAGTCGAGGACGACGTGTAAGCTTCCTTCTGAGGACTCTTGGCAGGTACTTGGTTGCGGCAGATCTACCGAGAGTGTCTTGTCCCTGGGTCTGATCAGTCTACAGGCTGAATCCGGTGCGTGCTCTCTCCATAGAAAGGCGACCCAAGTGCAAGTGGCATACTGGTCACCAACCAGTGTGTGCAGTGTGGGAAAAAGCAGCCAGTCTGATACGAGAAGTGGATCGCACAGCTGAATACCAGTCATCAGCAGTGCCGTGGGGGGCATCACACTGCTTGTGTGTTACTCGTATTGACCCCAGTCATGGCCTCGACGACACTCTCTGTGTGCCGAACACCACGTGCTTTCTAGAAGCGTGGCAGAAAACGCCAAGTGGACTAAATATGCCCAATGGTCTGTGCAGGAGGGTAAGCCGACTGGGGTGCGCTCCTCTTCGGCCTTCATCCATACGCTGATCCAATTCCCAAGCTGTCAGAAAGAACGTGGTGCAAACTATTGGGTCATGAGCGAGGAAGACTTCTAATGAACTGCCGCGCGCTTAGCTCACGAGGAGCGAGCCCTAGATATCCGAGGCCTGAAACACCGTGCGAAGGAGCAATGAGGCATGGGGTCGGTACGGTATCTTCAGCGGGGTTCGATCCGGTGGCTGTGGCGGAGACTTGGGTACGGGCGACTGCGGATCGCACTGACCAATGGATCCCTTGTCGGCCAACGCATACCACGTGCCAAGTTCTTCCCACAGCTGAGTTTGCAAGGAGATGCTTTGTAGATACCACATGCTTGTTTCAACGTGCTGATTCCAGAGAAGTGCTTGGTCTAAATGATTGAGCACGGCCAACCTGACTAATTCTCCTCTCGCGGCTATCGTTGACTCCTTGGACTGCAACAGAAGATCGAGGGCCGAGGCACTCACGTTGCCAGCGGTTTGATTGACGGTAGTCGCCGCTAGAACAGAGTGAAACCGCGCTCCTGTCAATACCGCGTTGACAAAAGCAGGATCGAACGATGAGGTGCATCGAACAAGACCCTTCCAGTCTTCCAGCATGCTCAACGTCTTATTACCCCACGTTGCCTCCTCCTCCTGGCTCCGAGTCCCCACTTTGCTCCCGTGCCACCACGATAGCGAATCGAAGACCATCACCGAAATCTCACCCCTCCGCCATAGGCTCCAACTCACCGAAACCCTTCATCCCCATGACCATCTTCCCACCCATTTGCGTCTTCCACAACGCCTGGGCAGCATATACCCTCATATTCTCCTCATACTCTGACCTTGCACTCTCAACCACAAGACCTCCGTCATCCTTTCGGTTGGCCATCAAAGCCTCCATGATCGCTCCAGCGTCTCTAATGGCAGTCGTTGCCCCGAGCGAAGAAGTCGTCGCCATTGCATGTGCCGCATCACCCATCAGAATTACTTTGGCTTTCATATCATACGATGGTAAGTGATCAGGGTGCGTGGTCGGCACGCGCACGAGTCTGGCTTGAGGGTGGTGCTTCGCATCCTGCAGCGCACGCCAGCCGGCGTCCCAATGCGCCGTGGTGCTGCGAGCGAGAGCGACGGTCTCGTCCGAGGAGAGATACCGATCTTTGGGCACAAGAGCGTCGGGGACGAAGAAGAACCAGTAGACATAGTCCTTAGGTACCTTGTCTTCGGTTTTGGAAAATGCCATGGTTTCGGCGCCACCGAAGAGATGGTGTGGCAGATCGAGGTAGAGGCTCAAATCTTCCTTGACGTACTGGCTCATCTCTCTGCGGAGCTCTGGACTTAGTACCGTCTTGCCGTAGATCAAGCGGGCGCCTGTGTCGAGCAGACGGAATTCTGGGAGGAGCTGGTGACGAACGTGAGATCTGCTGCCATCGGCGGCGATCACAAGACTGCCGCTTGCGGTGCTGCCGTCTTGAAAGCGCACCAGGACACCTTTCGGGGTTTCTTCATATCGTTCGAATGCCTTGCCGAACTCTACAGAATGCTCAATTCCTTCAAGCAGCACAGCCCTCAAGGCCGTTCGATCAACGCTAAGTGTCTGCTTCCTCTCGAGAGGATTGGGATTGGGGGTGCCCTTGCCGAACCGCGACGCCATTGGCTCACCGGTCATGGCATCAATCTGAACTGGCGGTGCAGTCGATGAGCCCGGTTTGACGTAAGCGGTCGTGCGCTCCACTTGTTCATATGTCTCAGGACGCAAACACTCTTTAAGAGCGTCGATTGCTTCATCGGAAATGCGGAAGCGATATCCTTGGTCCCGTGCTGTAAGAGAGGCATCCCGCTCGTAGACTCGGAAGGGTACGGATCGAGACTTCAGCGCCTGAGCCAGGACCAGACCGCTGATGCCAGCGCCTATGATGATAATGGGTGCTCCTTGCATCTCGGCACGGTCTGCAAGATATCGTTATATGCTTCGGTGATGACTACTCCAACTTCTCATAAGCAGAAGGAGTCCTAGACTTAGGAAAATTAGCTTTGAGAGTGCAACTGCGGTCCCCCGAAACTTTAAGTATTCGAATGTCGTGCGCTGAGAGTCGCTTGAGAGTCTACAATGGCCAGCAAGGCTGGTGGGAATCTCTGTTTATGAATGATCGGATGAAGAGCGGAGCCGAGCTCAGCTTTTGACGATTGTCGGGCTACTGCGCGAGATCGGACGCGCTCGCACGTCGCGTCTCGAGAAGCTCGGCTTCCGTGCAACGACGAATATGTATGAAAATTTCAGGGATTAGCAGCAGGCGCATTTGAGGTGTAATCAAAGCAACTCGGGGCTCAGTGCAGCGAACTATATCAAAGCATGGACTCATGTCTTCCAATTCAGCCGTGATGCTGGGTCGTCCTCGAGATTCGTCAACCCCGAGAGCCTATCTCTGGATGTAAGGTAGACAGTCATGAATCTTCCTGGGTCACTTTCCATGTTGACGAAGCTTTGCTCTTTACCGGCTCTCATGCCACCCAGGCACGTCGCGGAGCCAGATCCACTAGGGCAACGCCGGATTGTCGAGACCCACGTCACCACCATGGACCACAAAATCTGGGAGCGTTGGAAATCAGTGGGCCCTGATAGTCGAGTAAAAGCCCTTCAGAGGAGCATCACGGATCCGAGATGTGTATCGATTGTCCGAGCGCCTATGTGCTAAACTGGCGTCGGCGTCCCTGGCGAAGCCAGGAGCATCCATAGAAGACATTAAATTGTCAGCAATCGATGACGGCGCCTCTCGCTTGATCTTGATCACACCAAAATAGGGGATGGATAGTCCGGGTCTGCCCTATGTATGTAGTTCGTGCCGCTTGAATAAGAGTCCCTAGAGCAGCCGAGCATTGCCGGCACAGAGGTCCTGATTAATAGAATTAGCTTGAAACACGAAAATTGCAGAATTATCAGCTCCTACCAGCGATTCCAGCTTTGCCTGTCCGTATACCCTCATTAGTCCTCAGTACCATCTTCCAGTCATCCTGAGACTTCGGTCCAGGTTCCGGATCAGGCAGTCCATATCCAAGTAGACCCAACAGTAAGACTACAGCCGCCACCATGGCTGTGAAGTTGAGGACTCCGCAGTTGCTTGCAGCTGTCTGGCTGGTATCATAAATCGCCAAATACGCCCGCAGGAGATGGCGAGAGTCATTGACACAGCTCGAGACACTAGAGCGATATCTGTCGTTCGAGGCCGATCGCATCATCAGGGGCAAATGGATATGTGCGCACAACTGATGGAAATCCACAGTCCTTGAGAGTCTGACGAGCTTAGATTTTGGATCTGAAGTTGTCTCAATGTCTGCCACATCCAAGTATTTCGGCGGCAGTTGGGCTTTGATCTCGTCCATCTACTCGTCGAGTCTCAGGGCCACGGAAAGCGTCGGTCAGTTGACAAGGTGCAGACTATCGATCATCTTTCCAGTCAGCACGGCTAGCTTGCGGTAAAGCCAGACACCGGGATCGGTCTTGACAATAGGTTTTATCCTCAGATCGCAGAAATGATCTGGAACTTGGTAGGGCAAGCCGATCATTGACGACACCCAACTTTCAGCATGCCACAATTGCCAAAAGATAGAGTCCAGTTCTGGATCCCTACTGTGATTGACATGGACGCCATTCAATTGAAGCAATGAATTTGCTCGCCGGTAAATCAACCACGCGCACCGGGGCTGCAGAGCATTCAAATGGCACAGTCCTAACACCATCAGAAAACTCAACCCATGCGTCGTGCCGCCCAAATGGTCATCGTTCAGGATTTGCTTCTCTACCACCGAAAGATAACGCTGTAGATCACCGCTGCAGATCGCGAAGCCGACGAGTGAAATACCGATCAGATAAGGATGGTTCTTGCTGAGCGCATTCGTCACGAAATTTTCGAAATCAGGACCGCCTCAGACAAGACCGAGAGTGTTCAGCCATAGACCCCACCAAGAGCTGCGATGCGTAAACATTTCAGCCATTTTGTCTTGGCTCGGCAGCGCTTGACGTAGTTCGGTTGTCACCTGCTCATACTTCTTGCCGCTTTGCTCGACTGTCCCGAGCGAGGAGTCGTCCTGACCATCGATGGGAAGCAGGTCTGGCGTGTGTAGAGGCTCGGGCTCATGCTGAACGTCATGCTCCCGACTGAGAACAGGACTCCTCATCAAAGGTGGCACATGCCTATCGCCCGCACTCTCCGCGTGCTCAACAGCGCTGCCAGATGGCCAAGAGCAACTCTCCTGCCCTGGCGTGGCAACAGCGTCGCTAGACCTCCCCTATTGCGCCGGCGTCGCGGCATCCCTAATCCCCGGCAACAAATCCTCCAACGTCTTCTCAGGCATAAGCTGCACAACAAGACTCTGCAACCGATCAATCCGCTTCTGCAACTTCCGATGATGACAACGGTTATACCAATCATCATTATTCTCCACCACACCCTGCGCCACACACTCCAGTCTCGACCGGACACATGCTGTGCAAGACGTATCGCTTGCGCTGGTAAAGACACATTTGACTTTTCGTCGTCGACAGCAGGCGCAACTTCTCGTCCCGGCTCGAATGCGTTTCTCAGGCAAAGGCTCGGGTTCAGGACGAATCGCCCTGGAGTCCGTACTATCATTGTATTTCATGCATTCTTGCGCCGGCTCGCCACCAACCTGGCCCTTCCGGAAGTAGTCCATTTTTTCACAACTGTACTCATATGCTATCGGAGGAACATTCGGACGAAGCGTGAATGCTGGAATGAGGCAGCGGCCGAGCCGAGCTCCGTGCTAAGCCGCCCGACGCGTGTGAGAATGACCAATCAGACAACGGAGTCAATCGGACGAGCCGGACGAACCGTTCAAGAACAGACTACACGCAAGAGTTGGGTTAGCATGGTACCTTACATATAGCTACATGTGTGTTGCGTCGTAGGACAGAACGGCAGTGGGTAGAAAACGAATGAAACAACCAGCTGGAGCAGTGCAGACTCATCATACTTCAGAGCCGCTGGTAGGATATTGCCCTCAGTATGCAAAGCTGTCGCCTGAGCCATTTCTACCGTTCTGTGTAGAGAGGTCCTTGATCATGTACATGTATGTCGGCTGCCATCGAATGAAGTCAACCATACAGTGCCCGGCTTGGGTGCCATCAGAACCTCACGGCGAGGACGGCGTGACCTTAGCGAAGCTCAAGATGCCGATAGATCCCTCCCTCCTCTGAGCTCGAACCACGAATCTTCGAACCACAAGCCATGCGTCCGCCTGCTCGACAGATATCATTCGACATTCGCATCGGCGAGCATCTTTCACTTTTATGCCTTGAGTCAGTCGATCGCTAAACCGGGTTGCGATATGATGGAAGCTGATGACTACTGTATTGTCAGACTCAGTGCTACAATCCTGATCTGGTCTTGAACAAGCTTACAATCTTCCGGTGCGCCTCGCTGATATACACCCACCCTTGTTTGTGAGTCTCCGCTCGTTCATAAAGTCGCGCCGTTCTGCGTACGAGGAACGTACGACTCAAACAGGCGGTTGCAGCTGCTTGTGTGCATTTGATGGATGGTTCCCATCCTTACCCGCTCAAGTGAGACTTATGGCATCAGCCTTGCCTCTCCGCAGACGTACCACATCAGCCTCACCATCTGCTATACCCAGGACCACCACCTCCTCTTCCCCTGCCCCTCCCACCATAACCTCCGCCGCGACCGCCATACCCTCCACCTCCATAACCACCGCCTCTGCCTCCATATCCTCCACCACCGTACCCACCGCCACCACCATACCCATCATCGCCACCACCATTCTCGTAGCCATCATTCCTCGACACTGGCGGCTTGCCTTTCAGCTCCTTCGACAGCCTCTCGGCCTCCTTCCGCATCTGAGCATATCCCAAGTGCATCTTTCCGAAGAAGTGGTCTGCCAATCGCCTGTCATTGTCGAGTCGTGACAGATATGCGCCGCACACATCGCAGACTTGCAGCTTTTGGTGTCCGCTCGGTCCAGAAGTGTCGGACAGATTCTTCAACTCCCTTTCTCGTTCATCCTTCTGCACCTTGGCCAGCTTCAGCTTGTGATGCTCCTGCACTGCGAGATTGACGGCGCCCTCCTCAGCGAGAATCTCTATCTCGATCAGACCGGCCTCGATCGTTCTTGCCAGATCGGAGATCTGCTTCAAGAGCGCATTCGTCTGCCGTATCTCATCCGCCGTCTTCTCCAGCCGCCTCTGTGACGCATCGATTCTCCTGTCGCATTCTCCCACATACCTCCCGATATCCCTCTGGTAGTCCCACTCGAAGCCCCATTCCTTCCTCTGCTGCTCGCTTGCCGCCTGATATTCTTCCTTCAAATTTGGTTGATGCGATTTGGGGCACGGGCCGAGGTCTTGCTTGGTGTTGGTGAAGAGGTCGTGAGGGCAGGAGCCGCAGAGGTAGGAGCGACAGACTTTGGGAGATGTGATCTCGAGGGCGGGTTGCTTGGGGGCGGTGCCGGCGGACATGAGTTGTTCGCCCATGAGCTGCTCGAGCAGCCGGCGCTGTTCGGCAGCCATGGTGGGTGTGACTGTAGATGTCCTGCCAGTGGGGTTAGTACGTCGAGCGTGCCAGAGATGCGATCCGCGGCGTGGACAGTGAGTAGCGGCTGGTGTCGAGTACTTCCAATCGGTCGGAATGTCTGTATTGTTCTTGATCGTTGTTGTGAATTGCGCGAGTCGCGTATACCTTAGAGAAGCAGAGCCTCAAACGCCGATTGGTCGGCTGACCTTCCTCATCTGGACGCCTAAGGAAGCTCTCATCATCAACGCGCATCAATCACGACTTGTGCTCATCCCATTACTCCCTTCCAATCACACACAATACACTCGATATCAAAACATCATCCGCAACCATGGGCGACCCGCAATACCTCTCTTTCCCTAACCTCTCTCTCGCCCAGGCCGTCTTCACCCTCGCCTCACCCACCACCGAAGCCGCCGCCAAGCAATCATCCCGGACCCAACTGCAAGATGCCATCCGCGACCACAAGATGGCCCCGCTCTACGCCTACCTCGCTCATCCGGAGTCAGGCAAGATCAATGCGAGCGGCGAGTCGGGATCGGGCGTGAAGAGCCCGACGCTGTCACGATCCAACACGGCAGGCAGTTCCTCCGCCCCCGCAGGTCTGCAGCTACGGAGAACGAGCAGCATTAACGCGCCTTCCATTGTCGGCGTGCTCGGGGGTAAGACGGACAGGAGTGTGGAGCTGCCGTGGGATGAGAAGCTGTATAATGAGCTGAAAGCGGAGAACGACAAGGAGCTGGAGGCGATTCAGAAAGAGGAGGAGGAAGCGAAAGAGCGGGAAGGCGAGACTGAGGTTCAAGCTGCGCAGGCCAAGCGGGCGGAGCTGTACGCGCGGATAGGCGACAAAGAAAAAGCGTTAGAGGAGTTTGAGAAGTTGTTGGAGAAGACGAGCATTCTAGGGACCAAGATTGACATTGTGCTGGCAATCATCAGAATAGGGCTGTTCTTTGATGACAAACTGCTGGTGAAGAAGAGTGTGGACCGTGCAAGAATACTGGTGGAGAGTGGAGGCGACTGGGACAGAAGGAATAGGTTGAAGGCCTACGAAGGTCTGCACCTGCTCACCATCCGCGCCCACAATCTCGCAGCACCCTTACTCCTCGACTCGCTGTCCACCTTCACCTCCACCGAGCTTTGCCCGTACTCTAGCCTAGTCGTCTACGCCACTCTTGCCGGCGCAGTCAGCCTACCAAGGCGAGATTTCAAGAGCAAAGTCGTCGATGCACCTGAGATCCGAGCAGTCTTTGGCGCCGACTCGAACGAAGACCGCCTCGCCGCCCTCTCTGGCAGACCATCCGCTGGCGCTGGAGGTCAGGATGAGGAGATGGCAGATGACTCCACCACCACCTCATCCGTGAATCCTCGCCCAACAGCCGTCAACCTCACCACGCTGGCCTCTGGCTCCGCATCCGCAGAAGCACAAGCCAAAGCCGAGCCAACTGTCGACTTTTCACCCATCGCCAGCATGATCCAAAGCCTGTACTCCGGTAACTACAGCTCGTTCTTCAGCTCGCTAGCCGCCGTCGAGCAGAACTTCCTCGGTCGCGATAGGTATCTGTACGAGCACAAGGCTTGGTTCGTGCGGGAGATGCGTCTGAGAGCGTACGCGCAGCTGTTGCAGAGTTATAAGGTCGTCGGTCTGCAGAGCATGGCGAACAGTTTCGGGGTGTCAGTCGACTGGCTGGACAAGGATCTGGCGCCGTTCATTGCCAGTCAGCGATTGCCGGGCAGCATCGATCGGGTCAAGGGCGTCATTGAGACGGTGAGGAGTGATGACAAGAATAAGCAGTGAGTGCAGTCATTGCTTTCATGCGATCGAGAAGCTTGCTGATCAGTTTCCTACCAGGTATAACGATGTTGTCCGCCAGGGCGACCAGCTCATCACGAAACTGCAGAAGTACGGGCAGGTGGTGCGTCTGCGTGGCAGCGAGAGGACTTGAACACAAGACTATCAAGGACACGATGACCAATGCATGAACAGTCGGGTTCTCGCTTCGCCAGCGAGCAGGTGTAAGATATAGTGCGAGGCTCAAGCAGGCGCCCTTCGAAGGCGAGTCCTCCAGAGGCTCACCAGTCGGCGCAGATGTAGCATATTAGACCTGGTCATAGCATAGCACTTGCCAAATCGAAAGCATCATGACGGAGGCGGCTCATCGCCATGGATTCTCCAACATCCTCCTCGATACTCACTCTCGAATGTTGGCGGTTATCTGGCGGCTCCTCTTCGGACGGATGCATCCTTGGCTGAGCATGTTTCCCCTAGCCTACGATGCTTGGCGAGCACGTTTGTGCCGTCTACGGGCAAGAAGCGGCATGTCGTATATTATCGTGGGAGATTCGCAAGTGCTCGTACGCTTCGCGTGTTTGCTTGCGCATTCTGGGGACTTACTCCTGAACTAAGCACTCACACTGCGGTCCAGTTCGGATTTCAAGCACGTGGACTCCATCTGAAGACCCCGGTCGGGCTCTCGACCCCAAGTGCGACAAACCCTCCACGGCCGGCACGGGACAACGACTCACAGTCTCCTGATTCACGCTCCCCGACCGCTCTGGGACCCGAAAGTCAGGAGGATGGATCTTCGCCACCCTCGACTCCTCCCCCGGAAACACATCCAGGACCACAATGAGGCCAATACGACGGAGAAGCATTACTTTGGGTATTCCTCGCGCGTGCTGCCCTGTCGCAAAGATAAGGGGACATGTGAGTACCTGGACGCCATATATCACATGCAGGAGTTACATATCCTGTACTCCTGGATCTTCTGGGCCGTGCTGCTCGCGATCCTCGTGGCCTGGGCGATGGTGAGGGCGTTGAGGACGACGCGCAGGGCGGGCGTGGCGAGGGAGAGTCTGCTAGACGTCGTGTGCGAGAGGGTGGGCTACGCGAAACGACGCTGGGGCATCGCGGACGTCTGGCGGCGCTGGGAGGGCGTCAGTCGTCTGCAAGCCCTGACTCTGGCGCTGCTGCTGGCGTACCTCCTCATCTTCACCTTCGTGGGCATCGTCTACAGGATCTGGATCACGCCCATCAAGGGGTCCAACCTCCACAACACCCGCACCGGCGGTCTCGGCGGCCTCTCCGACCGCCTAGGCGTCCTCGCCTTCGCCCTCACGCCCTTCGCCATCCTGCTCTGCATGCGCGAGAGCTTGCTTTCCCAGGTCACGGGAATACCCTACCAATACCTGAATTTCCTGCATCGCTGGACGGGTCGCGTGATCTTCCTGCAATCGGCTGTGCATACGCTCGGGTGGACGGTGGTGGAGGGGCGGCTGTATCAGCCACAGCCGCTCATGTATAAGGAATTGATGGAGGAGCAGTATATCATTTTCGGGGTCGTGGCGATGTTTTTGCTGTCGTTGATGCTGGTGTTGAGTGCTGAGGTCGTGGTAGAGAGGACTGGGTACGGGTGGTTCAAAGTGGGGCATTGGAGTCTCGCGGTGCTTTATTTGGGCGCCTGTTGGGGCCATTGGGAGAAGTTGTGGTGCTGGATCATGCCTGCGCTGGTTTTGGTTGCGGTGGATCAGGTGCTGCAGTGGGGGAGGAGTGCGTATCTTCACTTCCGCCCTAGCGCTGCAGGAGGATTCAGATGCGCGGAGGCGAAGATATCAGTCTTCTCCTCGTCGGATGAAGGGGAAGTGGTGCGCCTCGACTTTCTGCATCCATTCCCTGCATCGCAGCTTTGGCAGGCGGGACAGCACTTCCTCCTCACCTTTCCTGCCCTAAGCATCTGGAATTCTCACCCGCTCACCCCCGCTTCCCTCCCTCAACCCGGAAAGCAACAACAGCATACCTACATCCTGCGCGTCCGCTCAGCGTCAGGGCAGGTAGCCAAACTGGCTGCTCTCGGACACGGAAGCACGACGCCAGTTATTATGTGTGGGCCATATGGGACTCCCTTTCCGCGGGTGGGCGGTGGCAGGAATCTGCTCGCGGTGGCGGGCGGGACGGGTGTGAGTTTTGCATTGCCGGTTGTGCTGAGGATTTTGAAGTGGAGGGGTTTGGGTGGCGAGAAAGGGGTGAAGGGGGATGGCTTGGTGGATTTCGTGTGGATCGTGAAGAAGGCGGAATGCTTACTTTGGCTGGAAGAGGGAATTCGTACGTTGAGAGATGCTGTGGAAGAGTGTGTCGGGCTGCGGATCAAGATCTTTGTGACGAGGGAGGATGGCTCGAGTGCCGACGCTGAGGCCAGTGATGAAATCAGCAAGCAAGCCGAGATCAGCATCACCCCCTCAGGAGATTGCAATAAGCCTCTCGGGGGGATCCTCACTACAAGCAGCCCCCGCTACTCGGTCACATTCCTCAACAACCAGCACCCCTCCACACGAGAGATCGTCGCGGATTTCATTGCCCGCGTCGACGAGCTGAAGTGCGGTGGTGGTGGTGGTGGTGGTGGTGGCGGTGGCGGCGGCACCGAGATTCTCGGCAGTGGGCCGGAGGGCCTGGGATCGGATTTGCGGGCGGCGGTGGCGGGTGTGAGGGGGCATCCGGGTTTGGGGTTTTATTGGGATGCGAGAGGGTAGGTGGTGCTGCTGTGATGTTCGCTGACGTGGTGTTGTTCTACTGAGATTGATTGATTGATTGATTGATCGATTGATTGATTGATTGATTGATTGATTGATTGATTGATTGATTGATTGATTGATTGATTGATTGATTGATTGATTGATTGATGGATGGATGGATGGATGGATGGATGGATGGATGGATGAAATCACTGCATGATTCTCACATGTACTTTGGTGAGGATCTGGGACAATTGCGTGCCCGACGGCCATCATCGAGACACCTCAACCTACATGTATGGAATGGTGTCAGCGTCGAGAGTGAAGAAAGGGGAGGTGCTGAGGTGCTGAGGTGCCGAGGTGCCCTTATCGATAGGTCAACTCGTTACTATCGATTATGCTTATCGATATCGCACCCGCACTTCAAGCACGAATGACTGGATTACCTACGGCAAGCACGTCTCCATGTGGTCGTTACTTAGTTGACCATCCCCTGCTCACACACTGGTGGTGGTCATCATCGCAAGTCAGCATCGTCTCACCAGGCTCAAGCGTACATGTAGGTACGACGGCATGACGACGGCAAGCATGACCGAGTCCCACCCAATGCTTACTACATGTACTTACCTTACTACATCTACCCTCCGGATACCTGCGCGTCACCTTTTTCTTTGTCTTCATACCGTACCTTAACCCCACCTAATCATGTCCTAGAGGTAGCCAGCCATACCACAACTAATCCGCCAGTGCATCTCGACCTTCTTACCAGCACCATTCCCTGAGCAACGCCTATCCCCCCTTGTATTCACTGGCGCATACCTAACCCTCCGGATAACACCACGGAATATCGGGCACGCTGGACTACATCAAAGTCGTCCTCTCCTACCTCCACAACCGCCTCCTCCACAGCCGCCACCTGCACTCCGCCCTACGCAAACAATGTTCCGACATTACCCACGCCCCCTCCAACTCCATGGCCCCGACCATCCACTGCGTACGCCATGCCCAAGGTTACCACAACCTCAGCGTCGCCAACCATAGCATGCACGACCCTCTGCTCACACCTCTTGGCGAACAACAATGCCGCAACCTCGCGAAAGCCTTCCCGTACCACGATGCCGTTGAAGCTGTAGTCGCCTCGCCCATAAAACGGACGATGTATACCGCGCTTCTAGGTTTTGGATCGGATATTGCGGCTAAAGAGCTGAAGGTCATCGCCTTGCCGGACTTGCAGGAGACCAGCGATTTACCGTGTGACACCGGGTCGAGCCCGGCGGAGGTCGCCAAGGAGTTCGAGGGCAAGCCGGTGGATTTGGCGTTGTTGACGGAAGATTGGTGCTCGAAGAAAGGGAAATACGCGCCGCACGCGCAGGCCATCGAGGCGAGGGCGCGGGACGCCAGGAAGTGGTTGATGGGGAGGCAGGAGAAGGAGATTGTCGTCGTCTCGCACGGTGGCTTCTTGCATTATTTCACCGAGGATTGGACCGGCTCGGACAAGTTCCAGGGGACGGGCTGGGCGAATACGGAGTTCAGATCCTACACGTGAGTTCTCCTTCGACTCCCTAAACCAGGCGGAACGATGGCGCTGACGCGCATCCAAAGTTTCTCCACCCACGACCCGAACAACGCACACCTCGTCGAGACGCCCGCCTCGCGGAAACGACGCTTGGGCCATGAGAAGCCGCTGGACCAGAATGAGCAGGAGCAGTTGAAGCGCACCGCGACCAAAGATTGGGATGAGAAGGGTTATGTGCAGGGTAATAGCAATGGCGCGGAGAGGGCGAGGGCGGCACAGGCGAAGGTATGAGGCCGATACTCTTCTATTGTGGTCGATTTTGCTCTTTGAGAGGCTGACGTGGTGTGTCGTAGTTGGCGGATACGAGGAGGGACGATGTGGGTGGGGGCATGGCTTCGTATGTCTGAGATGATATGGGGAGGAGCTCAGCCCAGGGTGCGGGGAGTTTGGTGGAGGAGGGTGTATATTTGTTGTTGTTGGATGCATGAGCGAGAGAGAAAGATATAGAGGATAGAAGCCTAGATGATTACACTATATACTTCCGCCCCTGCCGACTGTCGCTCGAGTCCGTCACGCCACCGGTGTTCAACAAGAGTAAGTAAAGCGCCAGTCGTTTAGGAACAGGAGCGTGGATTGCGTGACGAAAGAGAGAGAGATGAAGATGAAGTTTACTCAAGTGCTTGTTCGATCCGTAGATTGCAAATGGATATCTTGTGGTGTCTGCCAAAGCCGAAAGACTACCGATGCGCATCGCCATGCCTGACGGGACGTCGAGAAACGCCGTGCAATGCTGCCCCAAACACCCTTCGCTTATGCTTCTGCTTCTGGTACAAAGAAAACAGAGCTCTAAACCATGCTTCCTTCCATTGTTGCAACGCCGACTGACAGACTTCGCGCTGCGTTCAGGACCCACCATCACTTCTCTGCACCGCCGTCCTCAGCAATCCCGTGATCGTCTTCGCTGCCACGAGGGCTACCGCCACTGACAACTTCCTTCGCCAAAGGACTTCTGGCTCTCTGCTCGGTCTGGGCCCTCAACAGCGCTTGTCTGCTTTTCGCAGCGCTCGATGGAGTTGCCAGGGGAGAAGGGCTGACAGTGCTGTATTGAGCTTGCATGGCCATCACGTGCTTGTCGCTGCTGATCGAGCCCGGGGTTGAAGGACGGGATGGCGTCTGCCGCAGCAGATGCTGGACCCGGGGTGATGGGGAGGATGGAGTGATGCCATTTTCAGCGTATGGAACGTTGGCGATGTACTGCTGATCGTCGTTCTGGTCCTCGTGGCCGTAGTTGTCATCGTATGGGAAGCTAGGCTGCCTGAATGCTAGGGAGTCGAAGTCGAGGCCTGCACGGGGCGATGCCGCGCCATGGGCATGCTGAATATATTGCTCGCCCCTCCGTTTGACAGGAGACTCGTCATAGGGGTCGAAGCCGACACGGCGAGCAGCCTCGTTACGCATGCGCTGACGTTGCTCTTTGCCGTACATAGCTCCAGCGGTCGAGCTGTCCTCAAGGAAGAAGTTCAAGAGCTCATCTTCGATGGCGAGGTGCGAGTCCTGGCGTAGTTGTTGGAGTGAGGTGAGCTTGATGAGCATCTCAAGGAGAGACAGCGTCGTCTTGATGGCCGAGTACGCCACTGGTGAGGTTTGCTTGCCTGTCCGACAAGGGCTATCAGCCATAGGTGAGGATATGGAGCCACGAAGCTTGAGCTTTGACAGCGCTCCCGTAAGCTCGGGATCAAGCGAGGCTTCTCTTGTGAATTGCTCGTCGTCTTCAGAATCTGAGTCCTCTTCTTCATTGTACACCTCGAAAGCGATCCATTCCGGGTCAAGATCAAGGGGCAGACGTAGGTGAGCGTGCCAAGGCTTCTTCTGCGGTGTTCCCGCTGCCGACTCGCGGTCGAATTGCGCGTCGATCTCAGATTGGACATCACCGTTGACAGACGCGCTGTCGTCGTAGTAACCGTTGCGCCCCATTTCAGATCGGTGCAGTCTCTCCCACGGTGGCTTGGCGTGAACATCTCGCTTGATCAGTAGGACTGGATTGTTGACATCGCCATCGCCACCGATGTTGAGTATCTTGCCTGTGTCTGCGTAGAAGATTTTGGAGATCTCGTGGACTGGGATGAGATCGCGGACACCCGCATTCGGCACATCATCGAACGAGCTAGGTTGGGCCTCACCGTCTTCGAATGTGTGCACGCGGTCGTCGTCAAGGTCTTCAACAAGTACTAACTGGTAAGCAAACTCACTGGCCTGCGCGATTCCCGGTAGCAGCCTGTCTTTGGCTGATGACAGCTCTCCTGGCAGAGCATAAGTTTGATCCAGCGGCACACGCATCAGCTTGACGTGAGCTTTGTGGATAACCTCCTTCCAGGTTGTCTGACGGATCCCTTCCTCATCTGCTGGCCTGGCATGTCCAGCGAAGAGCATATACATGCTGAGCGTGTACGTCGGACCGATCTGTTGTCTCGTTCCTGGGCTCGCCACGTATTTTGTGTCTGCTGCGGTCAGGAAAGTTGAGGCTTGGAGCAGGCGGCTGGGGCTGATGGTTCCAGACATCTTGGTGGACAAGTTGACCCCAGACGTCGTGATAGCCAAATTGATCAGCGGCACGGCATCCTCTATGCGGACAAGCAACTCCTTGACAGCAGCAATGATGGCCTTCATCTCGCGCTCATTCTCCTCCCGGGACTTGGCACGGCTGCTCTTACGCCGGAGCAGCTCCTCCTCGTCGGCGGCATCATTCAAGCGCTTTCCAAGCCGCTGGATGTCGTAGCGAATCTCCCTGGTAAGCGTGACGGCTGACTCGAGAGTCGTGTTCCCACGAGCCGAGATGAGTTCGATCATGTCAATGGAAGGCGAAATGATGCGGATCTTGCTGTCGAGGCGGACTTGGAGACGCATGAGCTCCTCGCGCTCCTTGCTCCTTGGCGCTTCTTGCAGCAAACGGCCGCATTGTTTGATCGCATAGGTGGTAGTGATGGTGATGCCAGAGCGGATGGCATAGTTCATCGCCTGAGCCGTCACCTTGGCCAGCAAGGACTCCATGATGATTTGACGTCGGCGGGAGGATGACTCAACCGGCAGCAAAGTCGGCGTGATGATGCCAGCTGTTGAAGTTGGGCATCATGCGCTCGTGTTACTCGATTCCCAGCTTTCTATGTGTTGAAAGGGAAAGCCGCATCGTTGCCTGCGAAGTGTTGTTTGTGACGGCGAAAAGATTCACGCTGGCCTTCGAAGCCACGCTAGACTGTGCACTGACCCCTCTGCCCCACCACCAGATTTTGGGCGTCACAGCAGAGAGCGGTGGCAGGTCAGGTTGCATCTGATATTTGATCTCAGGCCTCATTCACATCTCCCATCCACACTCGCAACATGGCGGACAACTGGGAAGAAGAGGCCGACAAGGAGTTGGCCAACCAGACACAACAACAACTCAACTTCAACAACCAACAGCAGGGCGGTGGCCCACGCACCTTTACACCCGGGGCAGCCAGCTTCCAGCCCGGCGCATCCTCCTTCACACCGGGCCAGCAATACCAACAGTACGGCGGCTACGGCCAATACAACGGCTATCAGCAATACGGTCAGCAAGGCTATGGGGGCTACCAGCAATATGGCTACGGACAGCAGGGCGGCTATCCCCAATATGGCCAGCAAGACTACTCGCAGTACCAGCAACAGCCACAGCAACAGCAGCAGCAGCAGCAGCAGCAGGCATATGTACCCCCTCAGCAACGGCAGACGCCCATGATCGCCAAGCGTGGAGAGGCTCTGCCAACTGCATCACAGCCCAAGACAGCTGCCCCCGCCCCGAAGCCGGCGGCCAATGGCGCAGGAGCAGCGCCTGTCAAGACGCTCTCGCTGAGTGCCGCAGACACCGGAGCCGCGCCCGTAAAGACGCTCTCCCTGAGCGCAGCCGACACCGGAGCAGCCCCCAAGGTGGAGAAGACCACGAGCGGCGGCAAGGTGCTGTCGCTCAACGCCGCTCCCTCCCCAGCACCAGCTGCCAAGGACACAGCCGACAAGGATGCGCCCGCGGCCGGCACCAAGGTCACTGCTGCCAAGGCCGTCGAGAAGACAGGCGAGACTCCTGCCTCCAGTGGACGAACATCACCCACGCCTGCTTCCGGCAGATCATCTCCCTCACGCGCAGAGCAAAAGGCAGAGGCACGGCGAGCAGATCTGGTCGCCCAAGAGCAGGCAAACGAGGTTGACGATGAGGCTTTGGAGGAGATGTACGGCAAGGAACACGTCAACGTCATCTTCTTGGGACACGTCGATGCAGGCAAGAGCACATTGGGAGGCAGCATTTTGTACGCCTCGGGCATGGTGGACGAGCGAACGATGGAGAAATACAAACGCGATGCCAAGGAGCTGGGTCGTGAATCTTGGTACTTGTCGTGGGCGCTGGACCAGACGAAAGAGGAGCGATCAAAGGGCAAGACGGTCGAGGTCGGTCGTGGTTTTTTCGAGACGGAAAAGCGTCGCTACTCTATTCTGGACGCGCCCGGCCACAAGACATATGTGCCAAACATGGTTTCAGGCGCATCGCAAGCAGATCTTGGTGTTCTGGTCATCTCCGCACGAAAAGGCGAGTACGAGACGGGCTTCGAAAAGGGCGGCCAGACTCGTGAGCACGCTATTCTGGCCAAGACTCAAGGCGTCAACAAGCTTGTGATCGTTATCAACAAGATGGATGACCCGACCGTCAACTGGTCAAAGGAACGTTTCGAAGAATGTACCAACAAGCTCGTTCCCTTCCTCAAGGGCCTGGGCTACAATCCAAAAACCGATCTGTTCATCATGCCGATCGCCGCCCAGGTCGCTGCCGGTATCAAGAACAGAGTAAAGAAGGAACAGGCGCCTTGGTGGGATGGTCCTTCCCTCTTGGAGTATCTGGACAGCATGCAAACACTCGAGCGCAAGCTCAATGCACCATTCATGATGCCAATCGCGGCCAAATACCGCGACCTGGGTACCATGATTGAAGGCAAGATTGAGGCAGGTGTTTTGAAGAAGGATATCAAGTACCTCATGATGCCCAGTCGTGCGGAGATTCACATTTCTGCTCTTTACGGCGAGACGGAAGACGAAATCGACAGGGCAGTGGCTGGCGAGCAGGTGCGATTGCGTATCAAGGGCGCAGAAGAAGAAGACATTTCGCCTGGTTTCGTACTCTGCTCGCCCAAGCGACCTGTCCATTGCGTTGCAGCATTCGAAGCACAAATTCGATTGCTGGAACTCAAGTCCATCCTATCCGCTGGCTTCAACTGTGTCCTGCACGTGCACTCCGCGACGGAAGAGGTCACCTTTGCCGCGCTTCTGCACAAGCTGGAGCCCAAGACAAACAGAAAGTCTAAGAAGCCACCGGGTTTCGCAAAGCAGGGCATGAACATTATCGCGCGATTGGAAGTAACTGGCGGTGCCGGATCGGTGTGCGTGGAGAAATTCGAGGACTACCCGCAGCTTGGTCGGTTTACCCTTCGTGACCAGGGTCAGACGATTGCGATCGGGAAGATTACCAAGTTGATCACGGATGGGGTCGTAGAGTCGCAGAATGCTGCTGCTTAAAGTACTATGGTTGGTTGGCTAGGATGTGAGAGGAGCGTCATTTACGTGGCCTGGTGAATATGAAGCACATGCATACATAGCACTGCATTGCGTTGCATGGCACTGCTGCGTCTTCAATGTCAGTATCGAATATACCACAAGCTTCTCACGATCAAACAATAGAAATGCATCTGCTTTTATGCCGCTATTCTCGCAATGCTTCTCCGCCGTACTGTTCAAAGCTCCGTGCACGACACCAAATGAAGATGCAACAGGGCCGGCATCATCGATCGGCACCCGAGCCTCACAATATCTGAATACCCTTCCTGATTCCTGCTCAAGCATCCGCTAGCTCCCTCCAACTGCACAAGATTGTCATCATGCCAGCGCCCCTCTCTCACGATGCCCATACTGTTTCCACTCCAGTCAAACGCAACATGATCCGGTCACGCTCTAGCACAGAGCCGGGTATTGGTGATAGAGATGGGCGCGGCCCTCAGATTTGGCTGAGCTTGCGGGTGGTGCTGCGGTGTTAAGTAAGGTCAGGTATATTGCGACTCACCTTGTTGAGCTTACCTATAGTGAAGAGAAATTTCGAAGATGAAAGCTACCTACGAAGCAATGACATCTTAGTTTTCTTCGAGCATGCCTCGTACTAGACGCCTATCCTCATATATGTTTGCGCCGTGCGGCAATGCAAATGAAAGTCCCCAATCGCTTGAACGCTCCCGACGTACATGTAAATACCGAGAATTCGTAATCTCATGCCTAATTCACCGTCTCAACGGGCATCCAGCATCCAGACACCCACCTCACCACATCTCAAACCAACGCAGGCTCCCCATGCGCCGACCTCCCCTTGAACAGCATCTTGATGCCACCCATCTCTTTCTTCCTCTCTTTCTCCTTTGGTTTCGAGGCAGACGAGACCCTGCTCTTCCCCGACTTACTTCCCGCCTTACTGCCACTCTCACTGGCCGCCTTACTCCCACTCTCACTCCTGCCACTACTCTTCTTCCGATGCTTCCGACTTGACGTCGTGGACTTGAGATCCGCCTCCGTGATTTTCCCATCCTCGATCAACGTCCTCGTCGCCACAGGCGTAAGGAACTCTCCGTCCACACTGGTGCCCAAGCTACTCGCCTCCGCCTCCGCGATACCCCTCCGCCAATGCTCGATCCTGTCAATCTCGCGTAATTCATCCATCGAATCTGCGTCTTCGGGAGCTGGCTCAGGGCCTTGCAGAGGAGGAAGCTCAGCATAGACCATGCCGTCTTCTAACAAGCGCGCCTCTTCTTTCTGTCCCTTGATCTTCTTAATGATCTTGTAGCCGCCAAGGGCGATGATGGTGACGCCAACACCCACACCGGCGGCGATCGCGAATTGTGGGCTAGCGAGCAGTGCGACAACGGCGGGAAACGATCCTTTGAGTGTCGTCAACGCTCCCGGCGCAAGTTTGGCGGCAAGGTTGCTGACCTCAGCCAAGGCCAGTGCGACTGCCGCCAGAGCATCTGGATTCTTTTGAAGATTGTCGATGGTGGCTGTGACAGAGTGCTGAATACAGTTTGCTTCGTCCAGCAGCCGCTGCAGGTTGTTCATTTTCGACCGGATCTCGACCTCAGTGTCGTATTTACGCTCTGGTAGAGGTGGTGGGAGCTCTCCATAAGCCAAGTCCATGTCAATGTCGTCTAGACTGGCACTTCTGGTTGGGATGGTGGGAGGATGCCGACTGCGACGCGACGCCGATTCGAGGTCGGTGGTATGCCTTCGAGCCAGTTCTCCAACTCGTGGCTCGACATCTTGCCAGGAGTCTATTCGTGAGGGCGACGGTCGATGCGATCGATGAGATGGTGCGTCATTGGCGTAGAAACTGTCGGAGACACCACGCTCTACTGGTGCTCGCTCAGTCTTCGATGCTGGGACCGGTTTCCGCCTGGTCGAGACCATGCTTCTTGTCTCATCCCGCCTGCTTCGCGAGGTCCGCCTTGAGCTTGCCCTGGACGCCCGGTCATCGTCTTCCAAGCGTAACGCCTCGAACTGCTTGATTGCTTGTATGTCCCGGCCTCTGTTATCCTGCGCGGTCTTTCTTGTTGCCTTGATCTCGGCCTTGCGCTCATCATATGCACTTTTTGCTTCCTTCCAGACATTGACCAAATGTTTAGATGTCTTGACGACCTTTCCGGACTGATTGACGATAGTAATGACCTGTGCAACCATTGCTGGCCTGTTCTTCTGGTCCTCGAAAGTCTGCTACGCTCAGGCCAGCGCTCTATGTCCTCGAAATATTTATGAACATGCGAACCTCTCCAAGCGTAGATAATGCAGAAGACAAAGGTACTTTTAGGTCTTAATGCCTCTGACTGGTCCAGCTATGTGTCCAGGGTCCCTTTGTTCCTGGTGCAACAGTGGCTAATATAACCAGTCTCACACTCGGCCTCTGTGTCGAGCACTAACGAGTGCGTCTGCAAGGATGATACCGAATTTCCAGGCGGCCAGTCGCACGACCTCTCTGCGCCGTCAATTGGCGTCGCAACCTGGACGGCTAATGCGCGCTGCTATAGCCTGTCGCATGCGTTGTGATATCGACTCGAGCCGGGGAGAGCTGGCAGACTGCTACTGGTCCGATGCTCGTGGTTGGGCGCCTGTGGAGTAGTTCTACCTAAAGTATGAGTGGCTGGCAGAGCCTCTAGCAAAGCAGCGCGGATCAATGTGAGAGGAGATGATCAGAGAGGGAAGTGGCAAATAGGGATATCCTCTACAGACCAGATGGCATGGCCGCGATGCGATGGGGCCGCGTTCATCATCTTGCTTGACCGCCAACAAACAAACGGCATTGGAAGTCCATGCATGTCGGTGAAAGTTTCACGGAGCGTCATGTCTTACACGCCACAGTGGCTGAGCATTTGTGGCGTTGGTCTCGATCGACTGACTGCCTCCTGAACCTCTGCATGCCATGGGCATGACCATGTTCATGTTGGATGACCGGCCTGGCCTGGCCTGTAAGCTGCGTGGCAAGGCTGATCCCGAATCGCAAACCGCGCTCAATGGACTGCAACAAAGAACCCGCCGATTCACGTGCTACTTGGAGAGAGCTCCGCAGGATCACTTACAGGAGGTGGCAGAGGCACTTGACTTTCCTATAAAGCACCACACCGATGACCAAAGAAGTTCCACTTGGCCTTCCAGGAGGTGCAGTTTTCCTATCATTCACCCTAGACTCAGCCATTCGAAAGGGCTTCTTCCAGTTTTGAAAGTACCTTATTTTACGCCTGCAGCGTCAATCTTGCCCTTGAATACATCTTACCAAGCGACCCAATCTGGACGGATGCTGAATCCTCCCAGTGCAATGGGCTGGCTGTATCAGCATACTGAATACGACACATATTCCGCCGCCGCTGCTGACGATCTCGAGGCCGATGCCATGGACCACTTACCTACACAAACACTTACTCAGGCTGCCCTGCTACCACGACTTTGACACTCGCCTCGGACGCGATGCAGGCGAGGGTTTCTTGCGTCAGCTGTACGATCTCTTGCGCCAACGATGCATCAAAGTCATCTTTGGTGACCTCCTCATCAGCATGCTCGAGGTCCCCTCGCTAGTGGAGTGATGTTCTTCACATGATGAGCTTCTTCACATTGGTTCTTTACACAAGGTTCTTCACATGACGTGTGATGATACCAGTGTCTGCAAACAGTGGAGCCATCAGAACAACGGCTGCCGGTGCAAATTATTTCCAAATTTCGCTTCTATCGACTTTGGGGTACCATTCTCCTCAGAAAGGGATCCAGTCGATAGGGGATAGAGAATGAGCACATTCTGAAATCTGGCCGCCTGTGCTTGGTCTTCCGTGGCAACTAGGCCTGTCGCAGGCATGGGCCCGAAAGGTTCAGCCTTGATCAGAGCGTCTAGAGCGCATAGGATGGATCTGGACAGAGCCTGAACAAGACCAAGGAGCTTGATAGCGGGCTGTGGTGGTGGTCATGCCGTCTACCACTGTTGGTGGAATGTGCCAAGTCCGCCCTCTGTGTCCGCTTTCTGTGCAGCATCTGGGACCCTTCATCTGCTTCGTTCAGGCGGACACGCCATCGAACCAGATTTTTCGTCCCAGCGAGAAGTCTTTCAAAGGCCCGTACAACGAACACCTTGTTGTCGGAGCAATCTCTATTCGTCCTGACGGCACCGCTGCTCGACGTTTGGCTTGAACCTTAATACGGTTTCTGGTTGATGACGTGGGCCAAGCATCAGATTGTGCCTGTCTTTTTGGTAGAGCTTCTGTGTACCGCAATAATGCCATTCTCAGCACGAAGGTTGCTCGGCGACGGCGATGGCGCACGTCGCTCACGTGCATCTGTATAACGGATCGCGTGGCCCGGCCAGCCTGGACCATGATACCGCAATTTACCGTTCGATGAAGCCGATACTGCACATCTGACGAGCCATGCAGCTTGCGCACATAGTGCACGGCCCGATGATCTGACTGGTAGCTCGGCCATTTTTGCGCAAGCTGAGCGCGATTCGTGGCGAGCCTAGTAGCCTACACGCTTGAAGGAGGATGTCTCCATGTGATCCGCTGGTGATATACCCGCATTGCGGCAGCTCTGCCAAACCTTCACAAACCCTCCATCTTCCCGTCGCAGAGTGGTAGCTAGGTACACGAGCACCGGTGCAATGACGGCTGCTTATTATTAGCGTCCATACAGCTGTCAAATATGCCGCATGGTCGCCGTGTCTCCAGATCGACCCGAACGACTGGCTGAGCCCTGCGGCACCTACGTCTCCTGGGAATCTCGTTTGAGCCCGACAGTATGGGCAGCGGCAGCGCCTCATTCCCAGACACTTATCAGGTCCCGTCAGTCGACAATGAAGTAGAACCAGGCTACGCCGTGCAACAAATTCCACAGAGTTTCTATTCACCTTTGACGGTCGACGAGGATGAGACCAACTCAAATGGCGAGGTATGGTCTCGCTGTCGCTTTGTAGGCTTCTCACATGGCTGACATGCTCCAGGGCCTGAACGCGGTATCAGATGCATGCTCATTGAATAGTCTGGCGTCAGAAATTCGCAATGGTGTTATTGAGAATGGGCAAGTGTGCACGCACATGTCAGAGAAGGTATCGGAAATGCTAATACTTGCCTAACTTCAGGCGAGTCTATGCAGGATATGGAAGGGGTGGGTTAGTCTGCTGATTGCTGCCCGTACCCGTGGCTGATATGTCCTGCAGAGCATGGTCTGCCTCGCGACGAACTCGAGATGGATCGCATCGACATGGCTCACGAAAAATACAGTCTTCTGCTGCACAAGCGTCGATACCTCGCGCCCATCAGCAATGACCCGCAGCAGATTCTGGACCTTGGAACCGGGACAGGAATCTGGGCCATGGACATCGCAGATACATTCCCATCGGCCCAAGTGACCGGCGTTGACATAGCTCCCATACAGCCAACGCTGGTGCCGCGGAATTGCCACTTCGAAGTGGACGACATCGAACAACCCTGGACATATCCCGAGAACTCCTTCGACTTCATATTCGCGCGAGATATAATTTTATCAATCAGAGACTACCCGAGCCTAATCAACGAAGCTTATGCGCATTGTAAGCCAGGAGGCTACGTCGAATTTCAATCGATCTATGGCAGGCTGAGCTGTGATGATGGGAGCCTGCCTGCAGACGGCAGTTTCTTTGAGTACGACAGGCATCTTCGCAGCGCAGCTAGGGCTTTCGGGACACCGCTGGAGGATCCTGAGAATTTCAGAAGATGGTTCGAAGAAGCTGGCTTTGAAGCCGTTGTTGAGCAGCGATTCAAGATGCCAACAAACACGTGGGCGAAAGGCAGGAGGATGAAGATGGTTGGCCTTTTTGAGCGCGAGAACTTTCTCAAGAATTTGGAAGGCATGAGTCTTCGAGTGTTTCAAAAAGGTCTTGGTTGGACGCCGCAGGAGACGTCGATTCTGCTTGCTAGAGTGAGGAATGAGATCCGGAACTTGAAGTATCATTCATATTACGGTTTGTAAGTGGACTCTTCTTAAAGCAGGGTTGCGAGTATGAGCTGATTTGCATTCCGTAGCTGGGTCGTCTACGGCCGAAAACCTATGCCTTCACGGACGTCTTCATTCTGAAGAGATACCCTGCGTCGCGATTCCGACAATGTTTGCGGTCGGAAGAGTTCAAAAGCTCATTGAAATGTGTTTAATTACTGATGCGAGATCGCCTGGAGAGCATTGCCTAGCAACACACCAGCCTCCAGCTCACAGTCGAACAGTCGACACGCCTTCCAAGCTGAGCCAGCGGGACCACTGTCTTGTTGCTGTACCTGCATAGTATGCTTGACGAGATTTCACGACTGCCCCTTGTTTCAGCCAAAGAAGCAGGCTGCGAGCACCAGTTCCCGGTCATGGGTGCCTCTGGCTCATCGGAAGCTTAATCAGAGGCCACTTGGTTCCATGGCAATCCGTCCTAGTCTGCGCTGCAGAGCTGACGAGGCACGCGATATCCTTCGGCTTTTTCCAGGCTGGCACCGCCGCATTTGAGAGTCCATTTGTGAAAGGCGTTGTAAATGAAATTGGTCCGCCACTCAGTCCCGCCGGCATCTGTAGGCAGTCCATAGCCCATTCCAAATAAGCCGAGTAATTGTTCCATGCATGGACGGATCAATCACTGTATCGCACACTTTAACCCGCAGAGCGAGTCCGACTGCGCCGCTCCCTGCATTATATCAGTGATCAGCTCCAGATGTTTGAGGATCCTCATCATGTCTGACATACTCCAGACCTGCCCTGGCTCTTGTGCTCAGTACTGCAAGAGACATTGCCTTTGCCAGCACCACGGCGCCTTTGCCCACTTGGGTGTGCCTCTGTGCACGTGGACTCGATGCCAACGTCGCCTTGCCGCCCAAGATACTCCAGCTCCCTAGGTCTTCCTACCACGAACGCCACAGCCATGTTTGGATATGCGCTTCATGGCGACAAGACTGGCGCAGGTTGGTCCTTGAGGGTAGAAAGGGTATGCCTCAACGAGCGGGGCGGTGACAGACACCAAGGAATGCCTGTCTCAGAATAATGTGTGAAGGAAGGAATGAGCCGGCCTTGGCTGCTGGGCAGCTGCCCAGTTTCGGCCAATGAGCACGCTTGTGATTGCCGCCGTGCCTACGACAGCTTAATAACAAGCGTGGACGACATGGACAATAGCGACGTGGCCAAGAAGGCGGTTTTGACTGCAGACGAGCTAGCTAGCATACTGCACTTCTCTTCAGTCATGCTCAACCTCGGACTGAGGCCGTGACATTGCCCTCTGGCTCGAACGAGTGACTGAAATCATGCAAGCTACCTTACTCTGATACCCATACTTCCTCATCCTATCCGTACCCCTCGAACCCGATCCCAACGCCGCGATGCTCCCTCTTTGTACCAATGTTGGGCCGCGCCGACATGAGAACACCGTGGCCATGCAGTAATGATCTTGTTCTGTGTGCTTTGCGATTCAGTAGTAATTTAAACAGATGCCAGCAGCTTTCTCTTCGCCGGTCTCCTTTTCCTTACGAGGAGATCCACATTTTAAGACAAGTGGAAGGCACCCTGGCCCTCCTTGATGGCCACACCCAATTTCTCTTTCAGGACCTTGAGCGAGCTGTAATCGGGCATCTTGAGGTAATTGACGCAAGTCATGACACTCGGGAGATAGTCATCCGATGTGTATGGTGGCTCGCTTGGCTTGCAGACGACGGTGAACATAGGCGTAAGTGCCTTGAAGCCTGTGAAGGGAGTCAGTACACTTCCATCATTAGCAGTTGATGAGAATTAGACATACCTCCGATAGGGAGCTTCGGACTGCCCGTCACAAACTGCAAGAAATCTCTCTTTGCCTGAGGCGACAGCTCAGACATAGTCTGCAGTAAGTTGCGCACGCTCTTGCTGTCCAAGTTGTAACCATGATCAGCCTTGATAGAGTCCATCAAGGTCTCGAGTGACCAGTCCTCCTCTACACGACCAAAGAGCATGACCAGCTCATCCGGCGTGAAGGACCGAAGCGCCGAGTACGGAAAGACCTGTGAAAAGCCAGCGCGAAACGCATCCACCTGGCGCTGGACCCCGGACTGCAAAGTAAAGTCAATGACTTTGCGAATGTACTGCCCTACGTTGTCGATGGTGACGGTCATGCTGGAGCCACCTGGCAGAAGCTCGATATGTGGGTAGCCAGGTAAGGTGAAGTCCAGACCCAAATCCTCAACATGCGCGTCATTTATGCGAATGTCCTTGATCTTTTGCGACTTCTGCGTCTCAGATAAGCGGTCGTCCTCATCAATCCGCTGCTTAGCACTGGCGTACTTCTTCAGCATCTTCAGCGACCTGGCGAGATCTTGGTCCACTGCAGCCACGGCGCCCAACGAAGGGATGACGGTGGCCGAGTCGCCTATGCGGAAGAAGGTTGGATTGAGAGAGACATCGATGATGCGTGAGTCCATCATCGAGCGGGCAATGAACTTGCCCAACATTCTGAACAGATGCAGAACGCGTTGGCCGTTTTCGTCCCCTGCCATCTTCTCATCCATCGGTGCTGGGAAGAGACCGCGCTTGCCGAATGCAAACTCGCCACTCTCGCCAGAGTCGTTCTCACGCCATAGCTTAGTCTTCTTTTTGGAGAACTCTTTCGATACCGTGGAGTAGAATTCCAGAGTCGGGCCAAGGCCTGTGCCGACTTCCTCAAAGTACTCCACCTCGAGTATGCTTTGCGAGCCACCATAAAGCTCCATGACCTTGATTGCGGACTCTAGGATGCGGCTACGCGATATGCGAACTTTCTGGCGCTGCAAACGGCCAAGGAACGGACGCTCGTCATGGCGATGGCGGTGACGAGAGTCGTTCTGGTTCTGCGAGTTCTGCCAACGTGACATCGAGCGAGCGTAACCAAACGATGTCGACTGCAGGAACAAGTGACGTGTCTCGAATGGGAAGAGGAAGGGGTACAGGCGAGCCAGATCCTCACTCCATGTTGGCAGGCACTGACTAGCCACAATGAGCGGCTCCTCGAGCTGCCTGTTGAGTTTGGCCGTGAGCTTGGTATTGACGAATTGCGTCAGCGGCTCAGCGTTGAGCTTGACCGCATTCTTGTTTTCAGCGAGCACGTCGTCGAGATTGTTGTTGAGATCGTGCAGAATGCTCATCAAGCGCAAGATACCAGAGGTCACTGGATGCTCGCTGAGTGAAGGCGGCAGACCCGAAGCTGAGGATGCTGGTGCTGGCGGGACTGCTTGAGAAGTGCGCTCGGTAGGAGCAGGTCCAGGGACGCGCTTAAACTTGATGGCATGCGTAGCAGACCAGATGTTGCGCGCCGACACATCGTCAGCCTGGGTTTGGTTGAAGTGGCAAGCGCGGTAGATGGTAGTCTCACTCGTGATCGGCTGATCGTTGACGGTGAACTCGATGTGCCAGTCTTGAGGTGGCTGTTGCAAGGCTGATGCGTAGGACATGCCAGCGCGGCTGGAAGAAGGCGTGCCACCGAGCAGGTCGCGCGCCATCGCCAAGCGCGCCGCAGTCGATGGCCTGTCTCGTAACGCACGGCTCAGAGCCTGCTCTGGAGTCCCTTGTGATGGCGTTGCCACGCGATCGCCATGCTCTGTGCGCGCAGTAACCTTGCCAGAGTTTGCAACTTCCATATTGACGGCAGTTGGATCCGGCATATCCTGCTCCAAGCCGCCTTCTTCCAGATCGTCTACAAGGGCATCAAGGTCGGCCTCGATGTCATCGTCGCCCTCGTCGTCGTCATCGTCTTGGATCTGTGCTTCGTCCGCACACTCCAAGTTCTCTTGCGACTCCCCATCCGCCTCCCCAGGCTCAGACTGTAGCGTAGGCGGCTGAGCTGGAGCAGATGAAGGCTGCGAGGTGTGGCGTCTCGATGACCGACGCAGGCGAGTCGTGGCTTCTTCTGTTCTGGTCGGCTCTGCAACTGCAGGAGACCCGGCCTCTGTCTTGGATGTTTTCATCCTTGGTGGCTTGCTGGACCCACTCCTAGTTGGTAGAGGCATGCCGAAACCGGGCGGGTTGGGAGGCGATGGACCACCCGGCCTCTCGCCGCGCGCCATCGCCGCAGCGTATGCAGCCATCGCACTGCCCAAACCACCTTCCCGACGGCTGCCTCGTGGGCGCTCTGTTAGCGCGATGCGTGGCCGAAGATAATCATCCAGTGCCTTGAAAGTGGCGATCGCGTGGATCGATACCATGATGTTTCTGAAATGCTTAGGAATGCCAGAGTCGTCATCCGCTACCAACCGAAGACGCAGCTGCTTCGCTAGCATAGATGCGGCACTGCTGCGATTGCTCTCGAATGCATTGTGGTGCACGGTTATGACCTCGAAATGCTCAGCACGACTGAGTAGATCTTGCAGCTTCAATACGAAAATGCTGAAAGGAGTCATTGGAGACTTTGCAGATCCGGTAGCCACTTTTGTCTGGTTGCTTGTCGACATGAAGACTTCCAAGAAATCGGAACGTGCCTCGGTCGCCGCGTCCTCATCCGAGTCGTTGAACAATCCGAGTAAAACATCCACGATTCCCGAGGTCATGAGCTCGTAGCTTGTAATGCTCTCCAGCGCGTCACCATCGAAGTACTTTGCAAGACGTCTGAAGAGATCAATGCCACCCTCGCTACTGACACCGCCATAGCACACTTTAAGCTCAGATGCCAGCGTGCGCAGGTCGTGCAGGACATGCGTCGCCTTCTCCCGTACAATCGTGGTGGCCTCGTCACCGTACGCATCCATAAAACGCTTCGCTCGCAAAGTGATGATGTCTTGGATATCGGTGATCCGGCGTGACTGGTTCAGCGAAGAAGGCTCCGACTCCTCTTCGTCATCGTCTTGGTCATCATCTCGCTCGTCTTCATCCGGTGCGTTGTCGTTTTCATTGTCGTCTTCGTCATTCTCGTCGTCCTCATCATTCTCATGATCGGGCTGTACGTCCACCTCGATCGTCTCCGCCTCATCATTGTATGACTCGTCGATATCGTCATCATGCTCTTCGACCTGTGCCGGGTGGTGTTCGGCCTCGTCGACCGTCTTGGTGGCCGCAGCCGCGTCCGCCTTGACTGGACGCTCCGCGAGCTTGGCAATCTCCGCCATGACACCTTCGCGATAGAATTGAGGTTTATAAATGCTCTCCAATCTCTTCAAGAGAAGCTCGGCGGCCTGCAGAGCAAACGTCACGAGCGATGCGTTTTCTTGTTGTGTCAAAATCGATGCTAGATGTGATGCAAATGAGACACCACGTAAAGCCTCTTTCAAGATCTCTGTATCAAGGTTCGAGAGCATCTTCAGCTGTGCCGTGAGCACTTTCTGCCTGACACTTAGGTTGACAGTGCTAGTGAAGCAATGCATAAGTGTCGGGAACAGGATGACCGCGAAGCGCTTGACCTCTTCAGGACATTCTTTGAGCAGCTCCAGTTTCTTATCGTTCGGTGATTTCTTTGACCGTGTGGACATCGAGACGTGATCCGGTCCAGGAAAACCAGCGTCATTCAAGTCATCCAAGAACATCAGATTCTCACGCGAAATGCTCGGCAGGAGCTCGCAGACGACGTTGAGGGTTTCGAAGATCTGATCGCGCGGTGTACGAATAATTGCTTGCATGATGACGTTTTTGTCAATCGTTGAAGCTGCATCGCAGGTATCAGCAGGCGCAGATATGCCTGTCAGGATCTGATACAGCGTATCGACGACATTCATCTTCAGAAGCTCAACCGATAGCCTTGGGCTTGCACGTGCAGAGATTGATAGCACACGTAGGAATTGTGTGTGGATCTGCGGTCCGATCAGGTTTGTCGTCCCGGGAATCAGGAGACGCAGTATCGCCTTGAGCAAATCTGTGCTCACCAGCTCTTCAAGCTTGTTCTCGTGGTACTTGAAGCTGTCCACGATGCGTGACACACAGAGAGAAGCTTGCTCCACAACTTTCTGATCGCTACTCGACAGCGTGTTGAGCAAGATAGGCATCACGTCACGCACAGTTGGAAAGGAATCCTCGGGTATGTTGCGGCAACAATTTGCTGCTGTAGTGACTGCTGTCCGTTGGGTGCTAGTAGCGAAGAAGTCGAGATATGTCAGACATGCTGTCAAGCCGCCTTCGCGCACGATAGAAGACGGGAACTCCTGCGAAATCTTCTCTAGTGTTGTGAGTGCTTGCTCTGCCAAGTCGATGAAATGGATCTCGAGCAGCTTTTGGCATAGTATCGGGACTGCGCCTCCATATACGACGCTTGGAGTGGCTGCAGGCAATGCTTCCATCAGATTTGCAATGCATCGACAGGCCAGAAGCATGATCTCTGGATTCTCCTCCCCGGTAAACTCGTTTGGCTGCATCAATGCTACCAGCTCCTTGACAAACTGATCCGGCGCAAAGTGACCAGACAGCGTGTCCTCGTTCGCCATCAGAAGCAGTTCCGCCAGGTTCTGCAATGCTATGAGCTGAACCGAGGAGTCTTCTTTGGTGCGTAGCTGTTCAAGGATTGTGCGCAGTTGTCCATGTGTGCTTGACATCATGCCGCTCAGAGCCCTGAGACTGCTCGAGAGGCCTGACTGCCCGTATCGACCAAGGTAAGCGCTGGTGAACGGATCCTGGCGCTCCATTTCGTCCATGTCCTCTTCGGTGTAACGCCTCGAGGGTGGGTCCGTGCCGGCATCTGCGCCCACTCCAGTATCCTGGCCCCCACTGTCGTCCTGGGCCACCTCTTGCTGCTCTTCAC
This sequence comes from Teratosphaeria destructans, assembly GCA_010367425.1. Classification (NCBI taxonomy): domain Eukaryota; kingdom Fungi; phylum Ascomycota; class Dothideomycetes; order Mycosphaerellales; family Teratosphaeriaceae; genus Teratosphaeria; species Teratosphaeria destructans. The sequence continues at coordinate 195,132 of WBMN01000025.1, read as the reverse complement.
CCTTCTCATCCACATCCTTCATGATAACATCTTGATCTTTGCGCGAGCCCTTCTTGGATCTGCGCGACGTTGACGCCGATGCCGAACCGCCTGGGTCTTCCTTTGACTTTCTCCGGCTCGATTTCTTCTTATTCGTAGAGTCCCGCGGCACTTGCTGCGGCGAGGCATCTGCGGAATTGCCAGAGGATGGACCAGCGCTGGACATATCCGCTGCTGGAGTGCGTTTGGTTCGCTTGCGCTCCTCAGCAGGTGTCGTGGGGGCTGTCTGGTCGTCTTGTCCGCTGCCCCTAGCTCTCTTAGGGCGACGGCTTGGCTGAATATCTGAATGAGGATCTGCTGCCTCGGGCGCAGCCTTGCGTTTGCGGGATGAAGGTGGACGGGTCGCTGGCGGTGTTTCGGCTAGCGTGGAGTGCGAAGTCTGGTCGTCGATGCTATCTGCGTTGAGTCTCGCCACAGATGAGCGAGTCACTCTAGGCGGCATCAGTGGATGTTTTCGTAGAGACTCGTATTGGATGTTGATCGTTCTGGGTGGGAGCGAGCAGAGCGGTAGTCAGTGCGAGGCTTGCCCGAACGACTGTGAGCTTCCTTCCACTGTGATGCTTCCGGCGAGCTCCCGCTGATTCCACACGCTCCGATGATGAATAACAGCGAGGCTGTATGTAATGTCTCGCTGTAATTGGAAATTGAATGTCTCGCTTGAGGTTCAAGTGGTAGTGGGGTGGTGTAAACGCTCTTACCTGGAATCGCTGGCATGAGCTCCTTCACGCCTGACCATTTCCCATTCTTCGACGGCCGTGTCTGTGCGTAATGAATGACGTAGGACGTGATTATCCTGAACCGTGAATTATTGAGAAGTAGTGCCTGTGAAAAGGTCGCCGTGGAAGCACGAAGAGAAGGGAGTATGAAGTGTAGGTTGGTAGGTCGCGATCAGGGTTCAGTACGGAGTAGTGACTCGTGAATCCACGGACCAGCCGCCCGATGTCGAACAACCTTCGTGGCGGACCCACCTACTTTCACGGCACAGCTATAAGGCATTTATATGCGCTGTCACATGCAATGAGAGACGTCAAGATGAGGCTTGACAGCAACGTCGAGACAGCTCTGATTGCAGAATAGACTAGTGTGTTGGAAGATCTAATCCTTCAGATTATATTACACCGCTCTTGTGGTCCGCCGATAGAGTAAGTAGACTATCATGAAGCAGTGTCTGGCTGGGACACTCATCTATCACGGCGAAGGAATCCCATCACTTTTTCCACTCCACCCTTCCTATTCTCAAGATATCAGCCTGTGTCAAGATCCTAACCTTCTCACTGTCTTGGCCTTCAACAGCGTCCAACCCAGCCCTTACTGCTGCTTTTGCAATCACGTCAGCATCCTGTGCCCAGAAGTCCTTCAGCTTGTTATTCGAGAATCTCCCAGCGAACTTGGCAACGGATTGGAAAATCCCCTCGACGAGCCTGCTTTCATTGCGATCACCGACAATCACTCCTGGTCTGACGATCACAGTGTGATCAAAGTTCAGCGCTTTTACCGCTTCCTCGAGCTCGCCTTTCATCTTGGGGTAACCCATAGGCGACTTTGGGTCCGAGCCAGCAGATGAGATCAGAACGTAAACGTTGGTACCAGCAGCTTTGGCCGCCCTGGCCAGCTCCAGATTCAAGTCGTAGTCGATCTTCTTTTGATTGTCGAAGCCACCAGCATTGGCCCTCGTGGTACCTAGAGCCGAAATGTACAGCTGAGATCCAGCAGGAAATAGCCCTGGCCATGCTCCAGAGTCTGTGGAGCCGATGGGTTTCACTTTCTCATCTGGGGACAATTCTTTTCGAGCGAACGCATTGATGGTGTCCACGCTTGGCAGCTTCTGCAGGACGCTGAGAATGTTGGAGCCCTACCTGGCGTTCAGCACGTTGGTACATGGTGTGTGCAGAAGTGGCCGGCCAGACATACAATCAGCCCAGTGCTCCCAGCCAGCGCGACGGATGTCATGGTGTGTTCTGTTCTGTAATGTCTTCTTACCGCTGCACCTAGTGATCAGCGAAGCAGCGAACGATGGTCAGTATGATCAAAGAGAGAGTGCACTTTGGACGAACGCCCTGGAGGCTGGAGCCACCTCCAAGGCGCAAAGTTTACCCGACGGAGAATGATAAGACGGGAACACATGAGCGAAATGATAAGTGGGGGTCAGAACTTAATGGCAGACGTCACTGCCATTGTGTTCAGCCTGCACGACAGATGCAGATTAGGTCGACGGTTGGGATATTGAGAAGGAAGGTGTAGCATCGAAGTCGATACGAGTAGTCTGCCCGTGTGCTGAGAACTCCGGCAAAATAATTAATCTGGGAGCCACTTATCAGCTCCATCTCCCATACAAATAGAGCACCAGGATCACACTGCCTTCTCCGAGCACACTGCGTGGTGATCATGCTCGCGATATGAAATGAACGCGTGAAGACGCGTCTTTGCATAGATGTTGGGAGCTCGGCAGCATCACCGCACACGACATCAGCATCGGCAGCGTCGACTTCCTGCGAACACCTCACTGTTGTGTTCAGCTGCTCAACTCCACCCAGCACAGACAGACCTGGTTCTGGATCGATCCTCAGGATGCTCAACGCGAAGGGACTCAGCGAGCTGTTGTCCAAGAACAGCGATGAGCGGCTGTGTAAACGATGGTGTCTCATGACACCGAATGGCACCCTTTTGGCCTACACTCAGCCAGCAAATATGCGCAGCCTACGTAGGCAGACGGCTATGGCAGCCATGTCATGGCAGGAACATACACCCGGGCGCGCCAGCGAAGAAGGCCATGCCAGTAACGGAGCGAAGCAGTCTACACAGCTACATACGCTCATGATTGAGTCGGAAGCATCAAATATTCTGATCCGCCAAATCCGCCCACAGCTTCTTCTGGTGCTTGAGGGCGGCGTTCCGCCGCGCAAGCGTTCATTCGAGCCGCGAGTTACTGCAGAAGGGCCAGACGGCGAGCCGTTGCACAACAGCATGATCACTGCGAATGCAGACTCAGCTCTGGGCACATCAATGTCGGCCAGAGCGGATAGCAGCGTCAACGTCGCTTCAGGAGGCGTTCTGGCGCTCCATCGGAGAAAGTTGGAGGCCATGGCCTCCGCGATAACCGCGGACTTTGAACAGACTGGCTTCAAAATGCCTGAAGACAACATCAATCATCTATTCTGATGCGTCACACAAATACATCAGAGTGTCGCAGAGATGCCTGACCATGGCTCGGACCTGTCCATAGTAGACTCGAACTTATGCGCCATCCCGACTCGTACATACAGAGGCTGCGGAGCCAAGAGGCGGGGTCGCTGCGTTGCGTTGCGTGTCGTGTCTGCTGGCAGTGTCACACAAGGGACGCACTGCCATTGATGGTGATGTGTTTCGGTCGCCGGGAGCGGTAAGATAGGGACGTAGGTACATAAGTACTCGATTGTCCTTGAAGATCTCCGTCACCTGTTTCCCAGTGAGTGATAACAACTCTTGGAGAACATCGATAATTTGCAACTATGGCAGCAAGCATCGGCACACACAACAAGCTCAAGGTTCTCATACCTGAGAAGGTCTCACCAGACGGACTACGACTACTTCAAGCCTCTCTCGAGGTCCACGAACGCCAGGGCCTCAGTCCAGGGGAGCTGGAAAGGATCATCGGTGACTATGAGGCGCTGGTCGTCCGCTCAGAGACACAGGTGAACGCTGCTCTGCTTGCTGCTGGCAAGAAGCTGCGTGTGGTGGCCAGGGCAGGGGTTGGAGTTGATAATGTGGATCTTCAGGCTGCTACGAAACTTGGCATTATCGTAGTGAACTCGCCGCAAGGCAATATCAATGCTGCAGCAGAGCACACGATTGCTTTGCTGATGGCGACAGCGCGCAATGTGGGCACTGCCTGTGCCAGTCTGAAGAATGGCAAGTGGGAACGAAGCAAGCTGGTTGGTGTTGAGGTCAAGGGCAAGACACTGGCGATCATTGGATTAGGCAAAGGTATGCTACATGTGATCCTTAGCAACCTGCCTACAAGCTTCTAGCACCCAACAATGGACAGCTTGACTTTTTTGTCCAGTCGCATAGATGTAGCACGTTTTGGAAGCAAAGCAACGAACCCGCTGACAGCTCATAGTCGGCTTGACCGTCGCTCGAGCCGCAGGCGGCCTGGGCATGAATCTGATCGCCTATGACCCCTATGCAAACCCGTCTCTGGCGGCATCCGCAAATGTCGACATCGTATCGAGCATGCAGCAGCTTTTCGAACAAGCCGACTTTCTCACGATCCATACGCCCATGATTGCTTCCACCAAGGGCATGATCGCAGCAGCCGAGCTGGCCAAGATGAAGCCGACAGCAAGGGTCTTGAACGTGGCGAGAGGAGGGATCTTGGACGAAACAGCACTACTATCTGCTCTGGAAGCAGGCACGATCGCTGGCGCAGGTATCGACGTCTTTACTTCTGAGCCTCCGCAGCCAGGAGACACTGCATCAAAGTTGATCGAGCACCCCCGAGTGGTCGCCACACCGCACTTGGGCGCATCGACGGTTGAGGCGCAGGAAAATGTATCGGTCGACGTGTGCAACCAGGTGCTCAGCATCCTATCAGGTCAGCTCCCACGGTCAGCTGTCAATGCGCCCATCATTTTGCCAGAAGAGTACCGTACCCTCCAGCCTTTTGTCACGCTGCTCGAGAGGATGGGCAGTCTACACACCCAACTTTTCTCGCCGTCAAACAGCGCGCAGCAGCTGCGAACAACATTCGAGCTGACATATGAAGGCTCGCTCGCTTCTGCCAACACCACGAAGCCACTCTTTGCTGCTCTAGTCAAGGGCCTCCTATCGCCGGTCAGCGAATCTGAGAGTCTCAACATCAACATCGTCAACGCCGAACTTGTGGCAAAGGAACGCGGCATTCTCATCAGCGAGTCGAAGAGTAGAGAAAAGATCGAGCAGGAAGGTTATTCAGCCTTGGTGACATTGAGAGCGAGACTGGATCCAAGATCGCCCTCAGCAAGCAGATCAATGCAAACCAGTCCAGCAGCAGGTGTACTCACTCCCATACCAGGCGCAGAAAGGCCGAGGGTCAAATAGTTTCTGGCTTCGTCTCCAACAACCAGCCATACATTAGCAGACTTGGTCGATTCAGCACGTCTTTCGTTCCGAGCGGCACGCTGCTCATCTGCCGCAACTACGATGAACCGGGCAAGATCGGTGTAGTCGGGGGTCGACTGGGGAAAGCCGGCATCAATATCCGGTTCATGAGCGTGGCACCCATAGATGATGGCAATGACGACAATAGCCTCGCCAAGCTTGACGGCAAGCTTGAGAAAGGAGACTCGCCGAAGCTTGAGACTGAAGCTCTCATGATCCTCGGTGTGGATAAGCCCGTCGATGATAATGTCAGGAAGAGCCTTATAGGCACGGATGGCGTCCTTGAGGCGTCGACTGTTGTGCTGTAGCGACACGTCACGCGTCGGACGAGACCGGCATGCGACACGGAAAGCTGCGCTCGACGCTGGCGGAAGGTGACCAATGGCACATACGATGCTTCGGAATGAGGACTGCGCACGGGACGGCCAGACAGTATTGCAGCAACATAAGCGATTTGGGGATCAATGGCCAACCATTGCGCTCGACCAACTTTGAGCCCTACCCACAACATCTGCATGTCTAGAGCTTCGCACAAGCCAAAGTACACATCAACCAGACGCCAAACTTCATGATCAGATCAAACCCGTCCGGACACTTTTCATAGGGCTGCAGTGCCAGGCCATCGTTCTGCGAAAGCGAGATCGCACCCTGCCGCTGGTTGCAGAAACCGAGTGGCGATCCCCACCGGTCCGTAGTCAAGACAATTCTTGGGTTCGCTCCTGGGACTTCCACCGTGCCTGTCGAAGCCGATATCGTCAGCGTGCCACTGCTGAGGCAGAATGCTGTTCAGGGGCTTCCGGCCGAGAGCAAACTTACGGTGGACTTCGTCCTGGAGATGCATGACCGGTTGGTTGATTCCGATTTCCCACGAGCGACGTTCGAAGCGGAGGACCTGGTTCAGAGGTCTGAAATAGAGTCTCGCTCGGTTTTCGCCCGTGAGCGGGATATTGACGCGGACCAGGCCTTCCGTGTTATCGGTGCCTTCGACACCCTAATATGCCAGAGCACGGCTGTATTAGCAAAACGGAGCTCACTATTTGCATGAGAGCAGATGAATCTCACCCATGCTTCCACGGGTGTGATTTCCGGTCGGACGAGGAGTGATGCGCTTTTGACCCAGACACAGAACTTCATGTGGAAAATGTAGTTGCCGGAGCCGTAGGTGATGACGTAGATGTACGCCTGAGCGGCGACATACTGGGCCCACAGGAAGGCGAGAAGAAGAGGTTTGAGGAGCATCTTGTCTTGTCGCAGAGACCGCAGGTGCTTGTCATCAACCGTCGTTTGGCAGATGTCTTTGAACGGTGTATACGCCGCCAGGTAGCAGGATCGGGTCATGTCTTTATGTTCGAGATCGTTCGACGGCAAAGCAGTCTTATTGCTGTCATCCGCACACTTGTCGGTCTTTTGGCTCACCACGTTTCATGTTGACACAACCATTCGTACGGCTGCCGGCGGACGGGAGCATTTGATACTAGGCACGAGTTGAACAGATTTCCTGGCTCGATGATCCAATTGGGCGGTGAATGCTTTGTGTCTCTTTGATTTGCCGACCGGGGTGTCTCCTGCATTGTCGTGCGGGACCACCATAAGATATTGTATCTGGCTTCCACAGATCACTCGCACTCAATCAGATGCGAGGCTGATCTTCCATCACTGGGCCATTGGATTACGAGGTCGGTCGTTAAGGACCGTGTGGGTCAGGCACATGCAGTTGATGAAGAATTCAATCAATCTGTACATGCAGTTGATGAAGAATACACTCGATCTGTACATGCCGACGTGGGAATGTCGCATGTGTGCGGTGGTGAGTGAGTTGTGAGCCATCTGTTGCCAGCTACCGCCAGCTCCAAGCCCACGGGAATGAGCGTGATGGCAGTGATGGAATCACTAATAAGATACGGGATTCTTTGGCCTGCCACACGCGATGCCGAGACCCTGTCACTCAACGTCGTTAGAAGCGCCGTCTGAAGCACGCCATGAGACACCCTGCTGTCGCCCTGCCATCCCTCCACGTCGGTACAGATCCACCAGGTCTCCGAGTGGGCGAGTGCTAGCATGCCGTCCGGGACAGGGCGAGCCAGTGAAGCGCACTAAGAGAGAGAGCCCGCGCTGGCCCCTGCGTATGCTATTGATGAGCCTTGGAGCTCGCGATTCCTGGAACAGGGTTCCCACTCCGTACAATCTCATGTATAGGTTGTAAGCCCAGATGCTGCGCAAGTAGTGGATCCAGGAGCAGCAGTCGAGTGGTCACCTTACTGTCTGGATCGGGCAGTGTAGGCCCTTGTCTTCTGCGGCTGATACGTGACACATAACACATGTATCTCGGTCTTCCTTCGAGCCGCGAAGTCTAGCGATCGAGGTTTCCCCGTGAGATGTATTGATCTCACATGCACGATCGTCCTCGGTGTTTTGGGCGCGCGCGCCCATCCGCGGCCCGTCACCACTCCCGTCCCGACAACCACGGAAAAACGGGGTCACCGGCCGGGGACAGCCGTGCCGAGGATCTTCTGATGTGCACGACCAGGAATCATCATCATAATAATAATGATAATGTACTTCGCAACTGCGCCCACCGTCATGTTCGATTCTAGCTCGCCTGGCGCAGGTGGAGCGTCATCATCATGCGGATCAATCAGAAAGACGCATGTACATGTACCTTTGCTAGTCCATGTACATCGGAGCTACGAGGTACGTACTGTACATGCAAAAAAGGCCTCAGGTTGCTGGCACCGGTGACTCTGCTTCGCCTCTGCTGACATCCGTGTTGCCTTGGGCGCGTCACAAGGACGTTTCGATACCTCACTCTTCCTCTTCGAGCAGTTCTTGCCGGAGTAGAAATCGCCTTCGTGATAGACTTTCTGACTCAATCCTCATGATCAACTCATCAGCGGGTGCACTGGTTTGGCTTATTATTACATATTGATGACCTGCGTTTCCTCTTGTCCCCCTCCAGAGGCCACACCTGGTTGGTCCGACAGACGAGACACCAACACCAGCACTAATACGCGTATCTTGACCTCAGCTCGACTACAGTTCTGAATACGCGCGATGGCAGCGGCAGACTACTATAATCCAGGTGGCGGCGGCAACCCGCCTCAAGCCGTACCACAGTACGCGCCGCAGCGCCCTCAGCAGCCTCCGCAGCAGAATCTGAATCCGCTGCCCTACCCTGTCAGCGATGAACCACCGCCATACTCGACTCTGGCCAGCGCACGGCCTCACTCGCAACCGCCGGCGCATCGTCCACCGATGTACACCCCGCAAGGCAGCGGCTACCACTCCAGCAACCTAAACTCCAGTCAATTGAATGTGAACACGCACCAATATCCTCCAGAGAAACAAGTCCACTTCGCACGACCACAGCAGCAGCAACAACAGCAGCAGCAGAACAGCGGCACTTATGGAAACCTCCATCCACAGTACGCTCAGCAGCCTTACCGAGGAGCACAACCTCAAACACAATCAGGCTTCCCGTTCCCCAACGGCCAAGCCCCAGCGCCGACCCAAGTCTACGGCCGCCGACCCTCCGGTACCTTCCGTCACCAATCCACCACCTCCATCCCCTACTACAAAGATGACGACTCGCGCTCCCCATCCCGCAGCCGCAGTCGCGAACGCGGACAACATCACCGCAACCACCACCACCATCACCACCACCCGACCCGCCCGCAACCCAAGAAGAAAGCAAGCGGTGCGTCGACATTCCTCGGCGCGGGCGGTGGCGCAATCATAGGCGATGCGATCTTCCCGGGCCTGGGCACGCTCGGGGGTGCCATCCTCGGTGGTCTGGGCGGGCACGAGTACGGGAAGCAGAGGAGGAGCTATAGCAATGATCGGGATTATTACGAGGCGAATGTGAGGAGGGGAAGGAGGTATTAGGAGATTTTTCTTCTCCCACGAAGTCATGAATGAATTGAGGTCCAGCGCAGGTCGCTATGAGGGTTGTCGTGAACACAGCATCACGGACGGGCGGATCATTCGGTGGGATCATGAGGGTAATGAGTACATGAGCCGTCTTCAGTGGAGTACGAATACAGTGTGTGGATCTGATGATGATATTGCTGCATGAGGCGGGTTATTATGGCAAGCGTCGTCGTCCTTCGACCGAGCGTAGTACACCAGATGTTCGTGTATCTCGTTCTTTCGTCACACATCACATCAGGCTGTCAGGAATGTCACATCGACTACTTGCCCCATTCGTCCGAGGGGCCAATGCATACGAGAGACTCCGCGCGCCCCTCCTTTCTCCTCACACACCGATTCCGTACCTGCAGAATGTTGGTCATGAGAGGAAGAAGGCATTCTTTGTTCAGTACCCAGTGTGTGAGACGGAAAGAGAGAGAGAGAGAGAGAGAGAGAGCGCGGAGCACGTAGTATTCTATGACCATCGCTTGATTGAAGAGGGAGGCTTAGAACGGAAGCCACAGATTCAACAGTAACCCTGCCACCCAAAACCTCCCTCAGACATACCAACCTTCACCCCTCCCTCCACCCCCTCAACCACTCCATTCGCGCATCAAACTCATCCTCCCCATGCTTCCCCACACACCTCCTGACAACCCTCGCATCCGTCGACTCACAACCTTGGTCGTCCTCCGCCGTCCACACACCCGGCAGGTCCGTCGGCACCCCCTTGCCCGCCAACATACTCAGCAGCGCGACTTCGGCCAGGTCCGGTCGCGCGGAGGTGGCGAAGAGCGCGTCTTCGATGAGATGTTCTTTGGACTCGGGGATGCGGTAGCGCACGTGCATGGTCGCGATCCAAGATTCCATGCTTTCGTCGTCGTGAGGAATGGAGTCGCTGGGTGGTTGCTGCGGCGCTTTTTGTTTGCCTTTGGAGGGTGACGGTCGCTGGCGCGCTGGTGGGGTGAGAGAAGGTCGTGGACTAAGCTGTGCTGGCGCCGGTTTGGCGTGATGTGTTGTTCTGGGTGATGATGCGACTTGATGAGGTTCGGAATGTAGTTCTTCTTCCTCTGCTTCCTCACCGCCTTCGTCCTCCCCGTCAGTATCTGGAGGCAAAGGCATGCTTAAATCAAGTGGCTGTGTTTCCGCGTCCACAATGTCCTGCGTTTCCAGCGCTCGCCTACCTAATCCTCGTTGCGGCGGCGGTGACGACCGGGGTTGCGATTCCGCAGGCGGAGGGCTAGACATTTCAGCCGATGAGCGCTGTACAATTTCTTGCTCGGCAGGCTGCTGGCTGTCTTGTCCTTCTTCGAGCTCATCCGGATCATCTTCACCACTTTCCACATGGTCGTCTTTGACAGGTGAGGAGAAGCCACCATCTGGCTCAGCGAGGCCCAAATCTAGGTCTCCGTCTGGATCCTCGAGCTGTCGATCTGAAGCATCGTGTTTGACAGGCGATGAAAAGCCGCCGTCGGGCTCAGCGAGGGTCAGATCCATGTCTAAATCTTGCTTCACGCCATTTACGGTGGCATCTGCTGGATCCTCATCGACATCCACACCCACATTCTGATCGAGCTGACTTCGAATGCGATCTGATGCCAAATCGTCATTCTGGGTAAAGGGCCCAGTCTGAACTTCGCCATCGTCACCATGCGGCAGCGTTGGGTACCGCACGTCCTGCGAGACTTGCGGTTGGGTGGTGAACATTTCTGCGTCGTCCTGGTCTTGGACCTGCTCACGAAGCTTAGGGTACTGGACCTGCGTCTCAAAGCGCAGACTCTGGCTTTCACGTTGTGATTGGAGCTTCGCGCGAGGTGCTGCACGCTGCTGCGGCGAGGCAGGCCAATGCAGGTTACCTTCGAAGAGGCCGTCAATTTCCTGCTGAGAGGACAAAGGCAAGTCGGTCAATACCTGAGGGTCGGCTGAGGTAGGCATTTGCTTATCATCCGGCAGTGAAGACGCGCCTTCCACGACTGGCTTTTTGCCATTCGATCTCTTCAAACCCACGAGATCTTGCAGTGCTCCAGCGAAGCTACTCTGATCTTTGCTAGGATCATCCTGCGTCAGATCCGGCGCCTTTTGCACAGTCTTGGGCATCATTTCAGCCTCTCGACTGGACGTGGCCGGCTTCTGACTCACCAGGTCCTGCAGATAACTTGCGTAGGTAGACTGATCCATGTTTTCATCGTCAGGCGGCAAATCCAACCCACGCATAAGCTGCGCTCGGTGTTCAGCTTGCTGACTTGCGAGGTTGGCTTCTGTCAATCGGTCACCACTGTCTTCGCGCTCAACAGGATCCTGACGGACGGTGTCATCTTGTGCGGATACGCTCGGGTCGATGAGTTCTTCGCCGGACAGACCGTCTTCGACCGAGCCATCCTCGACCAGATGGGTGGAGATTACGATATCGTCTTCGGCCGGCTCATCATTGTATTCGTCTGCAGCGTCTTCGGGCGTGATCTCGTCCTCATCCTCAGCTTCCAATGAGTCTTGGTGAAGCTGCCTTTCAACCGCTTCATTCGCATCTGACGTTGGTATCTCAGATTCCCTAGCGCCATCGAGCACCCCAAGTCTTAGTTGAGCCGACGCTTCGCGGTTCAATTCTGAGGTAGGCACGTCAGCCTGCCTTGCGATAGCAAGCGCGCCACGTTGAAATTGGCACTTCAGAGCTGGGCCGTCATTAGAAGTAGGTAGATCGGACCCCCCGGTCATCTCACGATCCTCTTGCTGCATTTGTTGCCCCGCCTCTCGGTCCGCCTCAGAAGTCAGCAAGTCGAAGCCTCGCACTGGATCCGAGAGCACAGCATTCTCTGCCACAGCTGTCTGAGGATCGATCTCAGGCTGATATAGCTGTGCAAGATTGTTTTTCTGCTCCTGCATCTCCTGATCATCATCATTTTCATCACTGAGTATCTCGATTGGCTGGGTCGAGATGCCATGCTTGAAAACAGACGAATTTACCTTCTCGGGCAAGCCTGGCTGGGACTCTGTAGCGGTCTTGATCGCATGCCTGATCGCCCTCTGCGCCGGACTGGTCTGATTTGTGGCATTGCTGGCAGTCACTGGCGTCGGTGTCAGCGAATTGCGCCTGTCTTTTGGCGCCGCACCATCAGCGGGGACCTGCCGCCGTCGACCAGATGATGCTTTCTCTGTCGTGATGATTTTCTGGGAGCCTTCAGCTCTACCTTCGGCCCGTGATGATGCCGCCGAGCGCCTAGCCTGTCTCTCTTGCCGTCGCCGCTCCTTCTTGGCTAGTTTCCGCCTTCTGTATTCCGGCCCAACTTCTGCTTCCCAGTACGCACGCCAAGCTTCTGCCGAATGCGGCTTGAGCTGCCCTTTCATCGCGTCTGCCCAAGCCTGCCACGCCGTCTCCGCCTGTTCTGGGTCGAGCTGCTCAATATCGCTTGCGGTCTGCATAAGTACATCGAATTCCTCTGTGCCGAAAACGTTGTGATTTGCTACTGGACCCTTCCGAGAGTCGGCGTGGGCATGTCCGCCAGTCCCAATCTCCTCACCCTTAACCTTCCTCTTTTTCAGAGTAGCACCCTGGCTAGCCCTGGGGAGCTTGAACCCCGCCGCCTCCGCGTGGGCACTGATCTCCGCCTTCCGCTTCCTTTCCGCAGCATTGGGTCTGACGTATGCCTTGCGCTCAGCCTCGTCAAGGCCCGCACTGATACTCTCAACATCCACTCCGTCCGGCGGGCGGTCTATCAACTTCTTGATATACCTATCCCGCCAAGCCTGGAATGTATGCCGCGGATTCCTGGCCTCCAGCTGCTTGTAGATGTCGTTGCCCTTGACCTGCCCGCCCGCGCGCCGCGCGCACTCCACCCACAGCCACAACTCCCGATCGTCCTCCTTGCTGAAGGGCGTCCGCGTACTCTTTCCTGGAATGACACTCCCGACATCGCGCACCATTCCCTTTGCCGGTCCAGCCGCATGCTCCTCCGGGTCGGGGAGAACTCCATGGCGTAGTGCATTGTCGATAAACGTGTAGGAGATGCTTCCAGGTGGACAATCGCGACGCACGTGGTCGGCGACAATGTGGTCAGCTTGCGCTTCGAGCTTCACCACGCGCCCGCCATTCGCCTGGATCTTGTCGATGTAGCTGCTGCGCATCGGCAGCCTCTGCACCAGAAAGAAGCCGAGACCGGTGAAGACGCCTTCCATGGCAGGTGTCGCATTACTGGCGCCGGTGACGACGACATGCGCCATCCTGGTGCGATGAACTTGGAAAGCTTTCGAAGACGCGTGCAAAAGCTAAGGACGCGTTCGTGGGTTGTTCAATGATGTGGAGCTGATTAGCGGACAATTGATCCAGATTGGAGGCTGATTAATCAATATCATGATCAATGTCGCCGCCACGCAAGCCGCGCCTGCCCGCTGATCACAACCTTGGAATCCAAGGCAACTACCTAACCAACAAAATCCAATATTTCGTCCGTCTGCGCCAAAGACAATATTTTTCATCATGATCACGACCACGCAATGTCTGTGCTCAAGAACATCCTCATCGTGGTCCTGGCCATATCACTCCTCACCTTCATAGCACTGTTTGGCCAACTGCCTGCCTTACGAAAAACACCCATTGGCTGGCTACATAGACTGCTATGCCTGCACCTCCCAAATGGACTCAGACGCATCGATGCCTCAGCCACAGGTGGGCGGCTCAGCGCAAGATCAAAGACGCTTGGCAAGTACCTCTTCTATGAACGAAACCCCATCGTTCTGGTACGTACCCTCACGCCAAGCATTCATCCATATACTCATCCACTTCCAGATCATCTTCCTGGTCCTGCTCACCGGCAGCGCCAGCCTCTTCGTCCTGCACGCCTGGAGACACCTACCCACATCACTTAGGCTGCCCATCCCACCGCTCTTGGCTCTCCCTTACCTCTTCACCTACCTCTGTGCCTCCTACACAGAGGACTACATCACCCCTTCAAACCACTCTCACCGCATGTCAGACTACCCTTACGACCACATTCTCTTCCGTCCCGGCAAATGGTGCAAAACCTGCAGCCTCGAGAAACCAGCACGATCGAAGCACTGCTCATTGTGCGGATATTGCGTGGCGAAATGCGACCATCATTGCCCTTGGGTGAACAACTGTCTCGGGCGAGGTAATTATCGGTACTTCCTCGCGCTGCTTTCGAGTCTAGGGATAGTTCAGATCTATGGTGCTCTTTTGAGTTGGACGATATTGAAGCCTCATCTTCACCTGCCAGACGCCGCTGCCCAGATGAAATGGTTGACCTGGGACTACTGGTTCGCGGTCGGCGATACTTTCATCTACGCCGTCAACGTCGGCGGCTTGAGTATCGCAGGCGTAGGCATGCTCGCTGCCTCTACTGCTGCCTTGCCTCTGGGATTGCTGGGGTATCATTGCTACCTGATCTGGGCCGGCATGACCACGAACGAGAGTCAGAAGTGGGCAGATTGGCGCGACGATATGTACGACGGGATGGTCTTCAAAGGCTCGCGGCGTGCTCTTGCGACTCACAATCGGTTTCGGGAATATGGAAACAACGTCGCTCCGAGTCCGCGACAGAATGGTCACGGTGATACCTGCAAGCACCCACGCAACCCGGCCCTGGACTTCGGTGTGGATAGAACACGCAGTGAGGAAGAAGACGAGTGCATGGTTCCGTGGCCTACAGCCAGTGACCAGGTCATCGTGCGTACCAATGATGGAAAGCCTCCTTACGGTCAAGAGGCCCTTTGGAGTCGGATCTGGGGACTTGAGCGCGTCGACAACATCTATGACTTGGGTGGGTGGGACAACTTCATGGAGGTTTTCAGAGGGCGCTGAGATGCCTCTTTCGTCCGAGCGCTCTCGCGCGTAGAACGCTACACAGTACGTGATGTTGCCCCGTCCAGCAGGCATTCGTCCTCGACTTTACGCGTTGAATATGGGTAGTCGTCCTTCCCCAGGAACTGTCGGCCAGTCCTTATCTGAAAGCTCGTCTTTGCCATTCCAGCAGACCTCACTCAGAGTCTCAATCGAAAGCCTGATGCTGCCAGAGCTCTGGTTAACCAATCGACAGCCCGACGATGCTGACCAATCAACCACCAACGGGTACAAGTACCCGTCTAGGCATTCTTGTTCATTCGCAATAACCAACCAACCTGACGGTTTGAACATCGCGTTTGAGAAACAGCCAGCCAAGTCGCTGACAAGGCTGATGAACCTGTTCGGCGATGCAATTAAACCAATCGCATGCAATCCATGTGAGCTCGTTCGGCTCGACCTACAGTAGACTTGGCGACTGTTGAGGTTGGCTGCATTGCTAATGAAAATTGGGCAGAACCTGGGGTAGTTGGTTCTACACAAGTACAACATCCGTAGGATCTGCGGCCTGGCGAATTCTGTTGATGACAGGAGAACGCGTGGCGGTCGACAAAGATGGACTGCTCTGACAGGGCAGACCTCACCTCGATTGATATTGCATCTGCGCTCCGGCAGGCTGGCAAACCTAATTTTGGCCTTATGATAGGTGTGGTTGGCTCCATGCCACAGCGCCGAGGGATGAGCTTTGGTGATGTTGTGATCTGCGACATCCATCGCAAATAGCCAATAATACCACCCAGCACCCATAGGCATGAAAATTCTCCCCACGATGAGGAAATGCTCGTGAGCGCCACCCAGCAACAATGCCGTCCTTCGTCCGGAAGAGTCCATGGACCTACCACCTTCTCCACATCCTTTTCACAGCCGCAATATCAACCGCTCTCGCTACAGAAGAACGCCGCGATCTCCTCGGCTCGATCCTTCCAGGGCTAGGCTCCGACGCAACCAACGCCGTAGCCGTCGCGAACGCCTTGATCAACGGCATCGAAGCCACAGTGCCCCTCACGACCCTTACATCGCCCGAGCAAGCGCTCTCAACCCTTGCGAGAATCTTCAACACAACAACAAATTTCCTCGATACCATTCCAGCTCTCATAGCAGCAAGTTTCGACCCGAGGGACATTGAGAAAATCGTGGAGGGGTTCTCACCCGCTCTGAATTCTTTCAATAACAGTAATCCCGCGCCACCCAAGACTATCTACCCAATAGCGGCCCCGGGAGATGCGCCATACACCGTCAGCGAGGCAGCGTTGCGCTCAGCCATCTACATCCCCTCTACATTCACCTATGGGGCGAAGCCGCCTGTACTTTTATTCCCAGGGACTGGCATACCGGGGGGGTCGATGTTCTCCTACAACTACGGCACACAACTCGCGAAGCTCCCCAACGCCGATCCGCTATGGTTCAATGTCCCAGGCATCAGTTTAGGCGATGCACAGGTGACGGCCGAGTATGCCGCCTATGCGATCAACTACATCGCCGCAATCACGAGACGTAACGTCACTGTCGTGTCGCACTCGCAGGGCAGTCTGAATGTCCAGTGGGCTTTGAAGTATTGGCCGTCGACGCGCAGTGTTATCACGGACTACGTGGCGCTCAGCCCGGACTTTCACGGGACTGTCCTTACCATCCTGATTTGCCCAGCAAGCCTTCCCATCCTGGGCTGTACGCCAGCCATCCTGCAGCAGAAAGTGGATTCCGAATTTGTGCAGACGCTACTAGCAAACGGAGGCGATTCGGCGTACGTGCGCACAACCACAGTGCGTTCCGCAATCGACATGGTTGTGCAGCCGCAGACTGGCGTTGAACCCTCTGGTGTCCTCAAGGATGCTCGCAATGTCGGCGTCAAAAATTACCTCGTGCAGACGGAATGTCCGATCGCGCCGGCAGGGTTGCTCGTGACGCACCAAGGCATTATCTACAATTCGCTGGCGTATGATCTTGTGCTCGATGTGCTGGATAATGGTGGCCCGGGCGAGGTGAGCAGGTTGGATCTGGGAAAGACGTGCAGTCGGATTGTGGCGCAAGGACAGACCTTAGAAGATCTTGTAGCTGCTGAGGCTACGTTGGTGTTGTTTTACCTCAATTTCTTGAAGTACGAGCCGAGAGCTTTTGTGGAGCCGCCTATCATGAGCTATGCCGCATAACCAGGCAACTTTTTAGAGAAACAAAATTGTCGTCATTCCTGGCATGAGGACGGTTGGGCACCGACGCTAGACCAGTCGCGAGGAGAACCCCTCTGCCTACTCCTGGGCTCTCACAACATCTCTCGGTGAGCCAGGCTGTGTCCTTTGCTCAAGCAAGGCCGGGATCCAGAGTGCCAAGCTACAGCTGGAACATGCGAACACCCACGCATAGTACAGGACACGCCATGGCCTCTTGGGCTTGTTTCCCGACAACCACTCCATAGCACCAAATGACAAAGTCTTCGACTAATATTGCCACGGGTTGTAGCTGGAGGAACAGCGTCTCTTGATGATCCTCCTGGTGGCCACATACGACAGTTACGACGGTACCGGATCATGAGATCAAGCAGCACTTGTAGGGCGGGAAGTACTTGCTCGCCAGAGAGCCTGTCTTCAGTCCCGGTGCCTTTGCAATACACGGCGTAGGGAATTGCACGAGCTGCCGCATAGGAGACGGCCCACATTTTCCTGACGCACCATGCCTTGGACAATGTGTCCGCCTACGGCGGCTACTTCCAAAGGGGATGAAGGCCTGCGCCGATAGCGATGAGAGCAGCGACTGCGTGAGCGGAGGGGAAGGCTTGGCAGAAGAGTATGACGAAGCTCTAGCACGTAATGAGCGGCAGGTCTGCTGAGGCATGAAGGGCACTGCCGAAGGGTTGTGTGTCGGATACTAGCTGAAGTCGAGAGCCACCGGCGCAGCTTCTGTCATAGCCTGGTGGTAGAGCGCTTGCAATAATCCCTGAGGCTACATGTATATTCCCACGGTGGGAGTGATGCGTCAGGATTGAATGGTACCTCTCTTGTGCCAGTCCCAACCAACGCCGCATGGATTCAAACACAACGGCACAGCCCACTTCAGACGTCGCCATAGGGTCACATCGTCATTCTCGTTGAGGCCCCGCTCGTCCTTTTATCCTTAAATGTGCCATGGCCAACCTAGCGCGGCGGAGTCCGGGAGGAGTAATCCTGGTGGAGAAGCAGCCAGTCGAGCACCTTCGTGTTCAACGAGTGATCGCAGGCTGGCTGGTTTAGAACACGGCGTGCTTGATGAGAAATGCAAGCAGCGTGATCATAATGATGCCGGAGATGGCATGATGCACATGCAGGTTGAGTAACAGTAGAAATGAATAACTATCATTCCTCCAACGCTCGTGGTCTCCGTGTCGGTAGAGTATTGTTGACACATACGCAGATCCAGGTATCCGTCTCTCATTGTTCACAGCCAAACAGGCAGACGAAGATGGAGCCTTTTATTTTTCATGTACCTGTGGGGATGGATGCAACGGCTGCCGACTCGCCGAAATGCCATTTTTGAACGCATGTAGGCAATGGCGTTTCCTCGACCTGTATAGGGTCACGTAGATGCATTTACATAGCAATCAAGATGTACCTATTAGATGAGAATTAAAAGTGCCCTGGGAAGAAAGGTGAAGAATGGTAATATGGTAGGAGGTACCTCCGTAAAGTCGGATCAGCTCCACCCCGCCGTAGTCCCGCTTACCGCCTTTGTCCTGCGATAGGGTCATGCGCTGGTTCTCGGTCTCTGTGACATGTTGCTTGCGAACACTCACTGCATCTCTTTGCTCTCCTGACCTTGACCCTGATCAGACACCACCTCACTCAGCATCCAAGCCTGCCTGAGGAACCTTTCGAGCTTGCCACAACACCCTACCTCCCTCCAACTCAGATCACCCTCGGCCTTTCAACGACAAAGCGCGATAAGCAGCCATCAGGGTATCGATCGATCGACTATCCGGAAAGCAGCAATTCACTGCCAGCATCTGCATCAGTCCTCCCGCTGGAAGCAGCGGCATCAGCAGCCTTCTCTCTAAGGCCACGCGCAGCCCAGCCGACAAGACAGCCAAGCAAGCACTTGAAGAGGGGCAAGATACGGAGTGACAGAGTACACTACTTGGCTCGCAGAAGGTGAAGAGCATTCATAGCGGATCGTGGTGAGCGGCGGCGGAGGACGCGTCTGGCAAGATGAGTAGTCCCAAGCGCAGGATCGAGACGGATGTGAGTACAACAGGTTCTGCTGTGATCCAGGATGTCAAGATGACTGACGCCAGATGCACTTCAGGTCATGAAGATGTTCGTTACCCACCAATATGCAACACTCGGCTTTCTGATTGACCTGACAATAGGCTCATGAGCGACTATGAAGTAACTCTGGTCAATGACAACAGTATGTTGTACCCGTCTTCTGCCTCGACCCGTCCTTCACGTCCTGCTAATGCTACAGCATGCTGACTGACCTGTCTCGGCAGTGTTCGTCACCTCAGATTGGCTTGAAAGCAGGCTTCAAGCCCACTCGCTGACCGTACACTAGGCAAGAATTCTATGTCCGGTTCAAGGGACCCAGCGAGACACCATTCGAGGGCGGCCTCTGGAAGATACACGTAGAGCTCCCAGATCAATACCCGTACAAAAGCCCGAGCATCGGTTTTGTCAATCGCATTTTCCACCCCAACATAGATGAGTTGTACGCCCTCTCCTTGCCAGCCGGCTTAATCTTCAGCCGCACACGGCATGCGATCAATCATTGACACGGACTTAACGCAGGTCTGGCAGTGTCTGCCTAGACGTCATCAACCAGACATGGTCGCCAATGTACGACATGGTCAACATCTTCGAGGTCTTCCTTCCACAACTCCTCCGTTATCCCAACCCGACGGACCCACTTAACGGCGAAGCCGCCGCACTGATGATGCGAGAGCCGAAGGGGTATGAGGCGAAAGTGAAGGGTGAGCCATCACCAGAAGCAATGTACTGGACATCCGTGTTAACCTTCTTGCAGAATACGTTGCCAAGTACGCTACGAAGGAGAACGTGGACGATGCGGGTAACGACTCTGATGACAGCGACGAGATGAGCAGCGTTGGGAGCATTGATGACGAAGAGGAAGACGAGGAGCCAGCTGGGACCATGGACGAGGTATAGGCTGCTATTTGGAGAATGCGATTATTCCTGCATTTCGGGTTTTCTATGTGGTGTTGGGAGGCACGGAGTGAGGCAAAGGGTTGAGTGTGGAGTGCTGGCGTTGCGTAAAGACTGCTCACGGAAGGTCCTTGTGACCACATTTGGATGGGATAGCTATGCAACCGACGACCGCAGATACCCAGATATCGAAACTCAAAGTCAAAGACTGACGACTCGTGCGTGACTGGGCATCTCTCAGTTCTTGGAAGTGGCCTGTGCTCCTGGGATCTTGGATCTTGGCAGCTGCCAAAACCGCGTTGAGATGCATCGAAGATCGACACTGTACATATGTACAAGGGCATTCTTTGTCAAAGGATTGTTGGGACCGGGCGGCGTTCTTCTACGCCTCGTGACACGTCCTTGTGCATCCTTCCAGGAGCTCCCACGCGCCGTGGCTTGCCGCCACGTGCTGTTCTGGAAGAAGTCTGGACAGTACGTACCTCCTACCAGCGCCATGCACGTCCGTCGCATTCGGCAATCGGGTCAGTTGCGGGCATGGCACACTAGTACTGCGAACTCTTTGGGCGGAGGGCGAGATCGCACCTGTTGATCGAGTAATAACTTGGGAGTTTATTACGGACGATGGATTGGAGATACGGGTACTACTGAACGTGCTTCTCTAGATCAAGAAGATATGAAAGGGAATGCGACGGATTGAGCGCCTCGGGTTGGGGGGGAGGCAAGGGGCAGGGTCTGGCGGTGTTCCGACATCGTTCAGGCATACCACCTCCTAGTCTTTGAGTACGATCCTGTGTGAGGTTTATTGGCAGGTGTTTTGGTGGGTAGACATGTTGGACGAGAACGATGCTCGGAGCGGTGAGGGGTGATGAAAGGGGGAGGCAAGCTGTTTGATGGCGGGCGCCGGGCGGGCATGTGAAAGGAGACGGAGGGTCACTCGTAGGGCTGATCTGGGTTTGGATTAGAGTTTGGGCAAGGTGGACCTGGCATTTTCCAGAAAGCTAGAAGTATGCATGTCAGATGATGGCACGAGCAAGATTGTCGCAAGGGCGTCTCTCAATGAGAATCATCATGCATGCATGCATGCATGCATGCTGGTGAGTGCTAATCACCGTCGGCGTGTCCTCCACGCACGGCATATGGACGTGTGCCGACGGGGGTTCTGAGACTCGAGTCGAGTCATGACATGGCGGGTGTACTTCGCGTTCATGCTTCTGTTCGTGACATGTACCTTAGGTTTACGAGCTGGCGAAAAAGGTGTGCTGAATCGGCTGCTGCTGGGAAGCTTGGAGACGGGCTCGTGCTCTATTTCGTAACATGCGACAGTTGTACGGATGGAGAAGAAAAGGTAATGTGGTATGGTACCATTCTGCAGTCACGTGGCGCTCGCATAGACGTCGACGGGCGGTCGGGTGTAGGACGTTCATGTTGATACTGCATCTTTGCGTCAAACGTGAATCAAGCAGAGATCTGTGCTGCTTCGGAGCACCGCGCTAGAGGGATCCCGCGGATGGGAAGCTACATGTAACATGAAGTAAAACGTGCGGCCCACGCTTCGTGCGACCGTCATCATGCTTGCATCCAATGTGTGTGAGGTGTGTACATGTGTGCCTCATTACCTCGAGTAGTCCCCTTGACCTGCCTGCGCCGCCGAGCTGCGAACGTGGGTATTTTCGAATTGGGAAATCAATCGGTCGGGTATCTCCTGGTTGCATATGTGGACCGAGTCCTCTAACATCCTGGTCGACTGCCATCCATTGCCTCCAGCCGGCCGCCTACAACCGCAACTGCGTTGCTGCCGCGCCGCTCCCTGCCGTGCAAGCGCTGCGTGTGCGACGCTCCCGGTGTGTTCCCTCACGTCCACGTCCGTCGCCGCCCGCCGCGCCGATTATCAGACCTCTTCACCACGGCTGCGTGCAGCCCGACAGCAGTATCAGCCCACGGCTCCGAACCTCGATCGACCTTGGTGCGCGCGCCCCGTCAGACGTCCCGCCAGAGCGACCCGGCTGCCGCGCCTAGGAACGCACTCGACCGTGCAAACGTGCGCGCGGAACTGGGAAGTGCTGGGACTCTGAGAGAGCTGCCGGCAGTGCAAGCGACGCACCCACTTGTAGGAGGAGCAGCAGCGAGGAGTGCTCGAGACGGTCTTGCACGGCCAGGAAGGACTCAGCGCTGTGGCGCACTGGAACTTCGGGTGCAGGGGCGGGCCTGCACGCATTGGGCGTTGTGAGTGAGACGCAGAGAGGAACATAGCTACGCTTGGACACGGACAACAGATCGTCGTGCTTGCTCAGCGTGCGCCAGACGCTTCAAACATCATCATTGCCTGGGCACGTCTTGCGCCAGCAGCATCTCTACCGGCACGTAGTATTGGCAAAGCATTGGCAGGGACGGCAGAATTGCATTTTTGTCGCTCAGCACCGAAACATACCTGCCTTTAAAGCAGCGGCGAGCAATGTCGCGTTGGACGAAGAAGCTTTCGTAGTCGGCATTGGAGCTCCCTACAGCTATAGACAGCTACCTATTACGTCTGCCGGGACCCACGCTGGAGTCGTGGCCTACCTGTACCAGACGGGCAGCTTCACCAAGAGCGAGCAGCGGCGATGGGCAACTCAAATGGCAAACCCGTGGTTCTGACCGACGAGGTTAATCTGAACCACTTTCGGCTGCTGCGGGTCGTGGGCAAAGGAGCTTTTGGCAAGGTGCGCATCGTGGAGAGGAAAGACTCCGGCTTAACATTTGCGTTGAAGTACATACGGAAGGATGAGGTGGTACGCAGCGAGAGTGTGCGGAACATCATACGGGAGCGAAGAATGCTGGAGCACTTGAATCACCCGTTCCTGTGCAACCTGCGGTATAGCTTTCAGGATATGGAATACCTGTAAGTCGAGAGAAGTACGGATAAGGCGCGTGTGCAAGCTGATGTCTGGGGCAGGTACCTTGTCGTTGATCTCATGAACGGTGGTGATTTGCGCTTCCACATTACGCGCAAGACGTTTACGGAAGAGGCAGTTCGGTTTTGGATAGCAGAGCTGGGTTGTGCGCTGAGATACGTCCACGGTCAAGGGATTGTGCATCGCGATGTCAAGCCTGACAACGTGCTGCTCGACTCGGAAGGCCATGTGCATCTTGCAGACTTCAACGTCGCTTCCGACTACACGCCAGGCAAGCCGCTGACCAGCAAATCTGGCACACTAGCGTATCTGGCGCCAGAAGTCTATCTGGGGAGAGGATATGCATGCGAGGTGGATTGGTGGTCCTTGGGCGTGCTCTTCTATGAGTGCATATACAACAAGCGACCATTCGAAGCCAGCCATCACGAAGCACTAGCACAATCCATCATCAAGGCGGATCCACCATTCCCGGTCACAAATCCGCCCGTGTCAATGCCATGTCTGCATGCGATTAGCTCGCTTTTGGAGAAGGACAAGACGAGGCGGATTGGCGCATCAGGCTTCCACACATTTACAGACAATCCGTTCTTTCGGGACATAGACTTCGAGGCTCTAGAGCGGAAAGAGATCGAGCCAGTGTTCTGCCCATCAAGCGAAAAGACGAACTTCGACGCGACCTACGATCTAGAAGAGCTGCTGTTAGAAGAGGCGCCGCTCGAAGCTCGCGCACGAAAGCAGAAGCCGCGTGCTGAACTCAGGGAAGATGCAACGCAGCAAGAAATTCGGGCGGACGAGCTCCACAGGATGATAGAGACTATGTTCGAGCCGTTCAATTACACCGTCTTGCCGGAAAACAGGACTCCGGTGGCGCCGACCGCTGCGGCGGCGAACGCGCCGTGTCCAAGGGGCTACGCAAAGAGTGAGAGAGATGCGTCTCTCGAGCATCAAGCAGGTCTTTCGAGTCGGGAAAGACATCATCATAACGAGAATTCGCGCTCAATACCGTCAAGATCGCAAACGGCAAACAGCGGATCCCGCTCAACACACTCGGCTGATGGTTCGCCGCCACTGCCAGCAACCGCAATCTCCGCCAACTACGCGATACATCCCAATGCGCACGGGGATTACTTCCCACCAGGAGCGCCATCTCGACAACCTCCACCGACTTCACACCCGCAGCAGGAGGACGGCTTGCGAAGAACACAGACGCAGGCAGTGCGATATGAGGCAACGGCGCCAGGGCCGACAGCATCCCCCGCGCCACCGTACATCAATCCCCCTGCCTCTCGCCAACAGCAAGCAGGCGGCCGGCAGCTATATCCTCGACCAAAAGGAAGTACACGCAGTGTCTCCACCAGCGGCGGCGTGCAAGTGGTGCTCAACGAGCAGGGCAGCTGGACGGAAATGGCGACGTCGAGACCAGGCATCGAGCAGCGGACGGAAGACGCGCAAGCCAAGAACGACAGGCCGGCGGGTGTGCTCGGCTTTCTGGGGAGGAAGAAAGGCAGAGATCGCAGTCCAAAGTCGAAGCAGCGGGAGAGGGGCGTGCTGGGGAAGGAAGGCGCGAGGGTGGTGATCAGTTCTGGGTAGGAACGTTTGGACAATGGGGAAGGAGATTGCGGTCCAGGCAGCCAAGGAATTTGGGGCAGTACACATGGTGGGAACTGGCGGCGCCATCACTCCTCGGCGAGCCTCGACACGATGCGCGCGACCCACGACATCCTCACACCGCATCTACGCAGCACGCATACCAGACTCAACTCACACCGCAAGGCGCAAAATCATTCTGAGCATAGTAGTCGGCGCACGTCGTTCAGGAGCACCTCATTCTTGTTTGAAAGTGTTGTTGTTTCTTTTATTCTTTTTTTAGGGGCGGGAAGGCATCAGGATACCACACCACCGTTTTCGTCGATCATTTTTGGCAATGTGGCGCGGCGGGGCCAACAATGGGCAACTCCGGGGCGCCCGATGAGTTCGTGTGATTTTGACGAGCGTTTGTGTTCATGCTGCCAGCATTGCGAGGCGGGAATGGCGGCATGGTGCTCATTCTGGAAGTCAGTGTTGCCACGGATCTGTGGAGGTAGTACTGCTAGATTCTAGGTGTTGTGGTGGGAGTGCCATCGATGCAGAGCCACTCAAATCGGACATATGCCGCCGCATCTGATTTCATCTTGTCACCCTTCGTGGTCACATCATCTCCAAAAAGCGCCCATCTATGCGAGTCAAAACAACCCGACTGCATCCACCGTCGACTCACCCCAGCCGCTGAGAACGCTATCAGAATGCCAAAATGCCCATCTACAATCCTGCATCGCGCTGACCGAGCGCGTTTCAATCATGACTCATTTTCATCATCCTCTAGATCCTGCCCTGTGCAGTATTCGCGCCGCCACCAAAATTCCGCTGGTAAAACACAATGTACGCCTCCTCATTCTGCAGCCTCTGAGTGCCCTGCAGCATCTCCGGCTGCACATCATAGACGCGGGTATCATCAAACACGCGCCAGCACTTCCTCGCAGGATCCTTGGCAACAGTGGTGTAGTGTCCGCTGTGCAGAGCATTCCCGTGATGACGAACCACTGCGAAAGCGTCGTAGCGGTATGGAGGTGTCATTGCGAGTTCCGTCTTGAGCTGCTCGGCCCCGTAATCGCGGGCTATGGCTTCGGCCTCCGTGTGCGTGGGTGGAGGGAGCATGTAAGGTCCCAGGTCGAAGTCATTGAGTGGGAAATCCACAGGCATACGATTCTTTTTCGACATCGTATGGAAGCGCTTCAATTGCACTACAAGCACTCGTGGTGCCCGAGTGAATGTGATTGTTTTGGTGCTTTCGGTGCGCCGTTTACATTTTGTACAGTTCCACGCCTCGTCCGAACCTAAACGCTCTTCGGTACAGTAGCTTGTTAGACAGTCTTCGATAGTTGGTAACCGTCCATTTGTGCGCCATTTCTCCTGCTCCATTGGGATCTCTATCTGGATGGACGTGAAAAGGTCGTGGGTGGTTGACGTGGAGCCGCAGACTTTGCACATGAGACGACTGCTTGTTTGGCCGGCGAAGATGTCGATTATGGGTGAATCGCGTGTATGTATTGCACGTTTCCATTCGGTGCGCGCAACGATCAAACGAGGCATGCTTTCGCGCTTTGCCTCCTCTACACTGGTCAATTCACGGAGCCTGTGACGATCCCAGGCCTGGTTGAAGTCCTCGTGTAGCTGGTCGAGGAAAAAGTCCATGAACTCCTTCGCATCTTGCTGGGTGTTGTCTTTGAAGTCATTCTTGCGTTTGCCGATATACATTCGGAAGCTGGTAGGTCTCAAGACTTCGTCCTTATCGCTCCACATGGTCCGAATAAGGTTAGCAAATAGGTCAGGCAGGATTCCCTTGGTTGTCCATTCATTCAGGGGGCTCATTTGAAGCTGACTCTTATAGTTGTCGTTCAAGAAGAAGAGGGTGAGAGGTAATGTAGCTGAGCAGGCCTGGATGATCGAGTTCATGTAGCAGGTCTGGCCAAAATTGTACAGTCCCGTTCGCGGTAGACGTAGATTCATTGGGAGTAGCTTAGGTGGTATGTATGGCGCAAGCTGATCTGATGCTTGTCTTGTTGTCGGAGTACTAGCAGATACTGCCCGATCGCTCACACCGGTATAGCTCATCCTGGGCGCGGCCGGTTGTGGCCGTGTAGGCACTTGAGCAAATGTGGACGCCGGCGGAGCTGTAGGATATTCCACCACTTTGGCGGGGACAGCCGGCGGAAGGCGTGAGGGACGCTGTGATGCAAATGCTTGCGGATCGAGATTGCCGGCGTCCGGGAAGCGCTCAAGAAAGTCCTTGATAGCCTGCTCTGATCCATTGTCATCCACGACTGGGGGCTCTGGCAGTACGACGCTTTCAGCTCGGGCACGCGCTTGCCACCGTTTTTCTTCTTCTTCGTCCAGCTGGTTGATATTGCGTAGACTCCGCTTCGGAACCCTCAAATTTTCTGCTGCCCCAGGTCTTCGTGTCGGTGGTGGCCGCCTCCGGATGCCACCTTTGCCTTCACGAGCTGGGTTGAGGCTACTGCTGATCAACGACTGTTCGCCCGCAAGATCTACCCAAGCATCTAGACCACCGCGTAGCATCAATGGAGCTCTTTGCAGTGGCAGCTCAATGTTGTAATCTGTGAGACACTCATGCAAGTTGCGCAGTCGTTCCGCTCTCTCTGATTGTAGGCCGTTGAAGGGGTGGCCTGCCTTGGTGTCTCTGTCATAGTATACAACGTAGTCGAATAGATTGCGTTGGTTCCAGAGGTCTAACTCGATCTCAGGATGTGTCTCGAGGCTTTCTGCTATCTGTTCGGCGCTGACCCGGTCCCGGGCCTGCAACGGCTCGACGCAGACGATGGAGCTCGCATAGATGTGGCCTTCGTCAAACTCGTGTCGAAAGCGAAAGTCTATGAGGAGCACTTGATATTTCTGAACGTATTCGAAGAGCCGTTCTGCGCTGATAGTCAAGTCCGACTCACTCTGCATCGAAGACCGCCGCGATCGACTACTATTGGGAGTACCGGGGAAGTAATCACCACTCTGATTGAGCCCATTGGGAGCGTGCTGTGAGGCTGAAGACTGCGGTATCGTGCTGCTTCTACGGGTATTGCCGGTTAGACTCCTTGCACTATATCTTGGCGGTGCTATGCCACCCGTCGTCTCCATGTTTCGCGCCGGGTTATAGGCTGCAGCTGGCGGCTGCGGCAAACCTGGTACAGTGGAGACAGGTGACGAACTGAAGCCGTTGAACATCTCGCGAGGCCCAAGTGGTCTTCTCGCTTTTTCAAGCGACGTTCTCCCATTGGCACCACCTGCTGGTGACATACTTGTTATCGAAGCGCGGTCGTCGCTGTCGGAGAGATTCTGCGTGTTGATCCTCGGTGGCCTGTTTGATAGGGCTGCCATACGCTGAACAAGACTGTCTGCAGATGGGCTTGGCGTGGCGGTTGACAGTGCTCGGCCATGCAGATTGTCAGGCTTTGGGCTGACCACAGGCTTGACCTTCGGCGGTCCGGCGCCAAGGTGTCCGGTTGTGGCGGGTCCACTCTCAGATCTCGCGTGGCCGTTGCGCGATGATTTTGGCTGGGTACAGTGGCGCATGTTGTTCTTGACAATGATCTCTTTGATCATGCTGTACTGCTGTTCCATCTGGTTCAATTTTGCCAGCAGGAGGCGGTATCTGTGTTGTCTCTCCGGGTGCTCAACTTGCCACGTCGGATACTCCTTGTTCTGAGGTATCTCCATGGCGATGTTGTATGCGCGGACGTATTCCACCCATGCCATGTCAGGCCTGCGAAAGCTGCTGTTCTGGGTCTCTGCCTGGCGCAGGCCCATCTCGGCCGTTTCCAGAAGGGTATTGAGATTGGCATCTGGGTTGTAGCCGGCCCGCGACAGAGTCTTCAGATCGTCTATGTGGGCAAATTGTCGCTCGCCTCTGCCATTGAAGGGCGTCTGCGAGCCATGGCCCATTCCGCCACCATTTGGGTATGGCAATGCCGCCGCGGCGCTCATCTTGCGTGCACGAGTACCTCTGCCATCCGTCCTCCCCTTCAATTAATGAATGTATGAAGCAATTGTTTGTCGCCACTGTTCCCAGTCACGCGATACGTCTATAGTGGCAGGCTCCACAACCATCAGGTTCGAGTCGTGGCGGTATTGTCGCTCGGCTCGTGATGGCGTCGCAATCGTAGTGGTTCTCAAGGTATCGTAATATCGTGCAGTAGTACAAGGACTCGAGTCGTAATAGTACAAGGCAGCCGCAATAGTACAAGGTGTCTTTGTGCGCAAAGAGCGATCTTTGTCTTGCTGGAGTACACTTATCAGCTAGGATGTGCTCTGGTACCCGACGTCACACGCGCGTGGCTGTCAGTAGGTTTCATTCTAGTGCTACGTGCGCAGCTCTAGGCATACGGCATGAGCTTTAACTTTCTGTAAGCGAACCTCAACGAGTCCGTCATACATTCTTCCACTTTCTCGATCAAGCCCATGGTCCAAGTGGAGCAATACGTTTATCCCACGGCCTGTTCGCGCCCCCTGTAATACCATCATGGCCTCCTGGTTTGGCGGCAACGCCGCATCGACAGAGCTCGATGCGCAGGTGGAAAAGGCTACATCCTCCTCGCTCGAGGACATAGCGCTCAACCTGGAGATCAGCGATACCATCCGGTCTAAGACAGTCCCGCCCAGAGATGCCATGCGCAGCCTGAAAAAGCGCATATCCAACAAGAACCCAAACATTCAATTGTCAGCTCTCAACCTGACCGACACATGTGTGAAGAATGGTGGATCACATTTCCTGCAGGAGGTGGCCAGTCGAGAGTTCATGGACAACCTAGTCAGCTTGGTGAGGTATGATGGCGGCGCAGGCGGACTAGGCGAGAGGGAGGTACGGCAGAAGATCTTAGAGCTGGTCCAGACGTGGGCAGGGGCCGCGCAAGGACGGGATAACCTTTCATATGTCACTGAGACATATCGAACACTGCAGAACGAAGGCTATCAGTTTCCGCCGAAGCAAGAAATGGCCAGCAGCATGTTCGACAGCACAGCACCACCGGAATGGACGGATAGCGACGTATGCCTGCGG
This sequence comes from Teratosphaeria destructans, assembly GCA_010367425.1. Taxonomy (NCBI): domain Eukaryota; kingdom Fungi; phylum Ascomycota; class Dothideomycetes; order Mycosphaerellales; family Teratosphaeriaceae; genus Teratosphaeria; species Teratosphaeria destructans. The sequence goes on along the minus strand of WBMN01000025.1, from coordinate 165,594 downwards.
TGTAGAGAGAAATTCACATTCACGAATCGGAAGCACCACTGTCGGAACTGCGGCGGCGTCTTCTGCGGGACATGTTCCACCAAGTCATTGCCTCTGCCACATCTAGGCATCTTGACACCGGTACGGGTGGATGATGGGTGCTATGCCAAGCTACAAGCGAAGGCCGGTAACACGCCAGGGCTGCAGAGCCCTAGCAGTACGAGACGGACGTTGTGGCAGGATAGCGATCTGAGCCGAGATAGGATAAGCTCGAGAATGCAGCCGAGAAGTGCGAGAGCAGAGGACAGCTTTGATGAGGACTTGAAAAGAGCACTGGAGATGAGTTTGGAAGAGAGCAAAGCGCAGGCAGGAGCAGGCTACATCCCGCAGAGTCAGGTACAACATAGTAGTACACCACGAACAAATGGAACGAGGAAGCCGTCTGCAGCGAAGAAGGAGGAAGAGGAGGAAGACGCAGATTTGAAGGCTGCGATAGCAGCTAGTCTGCAGGACATGGAAGAGCAGAAGAAGCGGCACGCCAAACAGCTGAAGGAGCAACAGGCGGCCTCTGTTACTCCATCAGCGCAGCAATACAGGCCGAACAACCAGTTTGAGCTGACACCAGTTGAGGCGGAAAACATCAACCTATTTGCGACGCTAGTGGATCGTCTCCAGCACCAACCGCCCGGCACTATCCTACGAGAGCCACAAATCCAAGAGCTCTACGATTCTATCGGGATGCTCCGACCGAAGTTAGCGAGGACATATGGAGAGACCATGAGCAAGCACGACACTTTGCTGGACCTGCACAGCAAGCTCAGTACAGTCGTGCGATACTACGATCGTATGCTGGAAGAGCGTATGGCCAGTGCATACACTGCGAATAGGTATGGACAGCCGCAGAGGAACAGCATGTATCCGTCACTGGGTCAGCCTTCCGCTCCTCCAGGCATGCACGACCATGGAGGCGTAGAGAGCTACTATACTGGCGGTGTACCTCAGATGGACAGCTATAGCCAGCAGCCACAGCCTCAGCAATATGGCGGCTACCCGCCACAATCACAGCGCACTCCTGCACCGTACCCGTCACTCGAGAAGCAGCAGCCACGAGTGTCGTCGTATGGTGCACCGCCCGAAGCAACCTACTACTCGCCACATCAACAGTCTCAACAACAGGCTCATCTCAGCTACCCACCACAACCCCAACAGCAATCCCTTAACCAGTCCATGCCGTACTCGCAACAACAACCTGGCCCTCCATCCATGGAAGGCTCAGGCCATCTACCGCACCCACATCGGAGGCCATCGCAACAGGAGTACAATCGAGCTTCGTCGCATTATGCCCCGTCACATACATCGCAATCGAGTAATCCGGCTGTCTCCTCCCCACCTACGGATCCGGCAGCTAGTTTCTACTATGGCGACCAATCGTCGCAGCAGCAACAGCAAGCACCACCTCCCTCTGCATCCCAGCAACAGGGCGCGCCTAGTCCTGAGATGTACCACCAGCATTCGAATCAGCCGCAACCTCACCCACAAGCGTACCCACCACAACAATCCCAATACCCGCAGCAGAGGCAGAGTTCACAAGGCCAGTATTACCAGCAGCAGGGCGGTCCACCTCCGCAACCACAGCAGTGGCCCCAGGCTCCGGCGGCGGGAGCAGGATATGGACAGGAGAGCTTCCCGGCGGCGCCGCAACATGTGCCGGTCTCTGTTAAAGAGGAGAGTCTGATTGAGCTGTAATATGCAGGCTCAAACAGGATGAAGCAGTAGGGGCAGTGAAATTAATTATGAGCATGTGTATAGAGGGTGTGAATTGAAGGGTGACGGGCGTGGTTGGCACCGTAAAGGAACAGCCGCTGCTAAGTATCAAATGAGCAACCATGTGTCAAGTGGTACTCGATGATGTTCATCCTTCTTGGAAGGTATCCTTGCTGGTGATGCGACAATCCGCCTCGGCCTCATAGTTGGTGCGAGGTCGGATGAAGTGCACTCGTAAACGGAAACATTGTCACTTGCCGAAATCAATTCTGTCATACCCTCCTATTTGGAAATGGTCCCACGTGGTTTACCGAGCTAGTGGTCCAGTTTGAGGCACAGCAGATGTCATGTCATGCCGTGTAACGATTGCTTCAACGTTTGACGTGCTTGTGCCACAGTATGTGCCCCAAATTGACCTCATCGCTAGATATCAAAAGCGCTATCAGCCTATCACCGACACTATCAAGCTCTACGAGATAATCAGGGGCGTTGATGCGTCACGCATCAGTGACGGTAGGGTCAAGTAGCCAGTAGCATAGGTGACTTGGTTGACCGTCAAGTGTCTGCCTAACAGCTTTTGATTCCTAGTAATGGGGTCAACGCATCAGTGACGGTAAGGTCAATAGCAAGTAGCATAGGTGACTTGGTTGACCGTCAAGTATCTACCTGACAGCGATTGATTCCTAATGATGGGGTCAATTTGGTGATGGTCAAGACCAGCAGACGCGGAGCCGCAGCAACGATCTGAGATCTCGTCTCTCAAGGTGTCCCCGCTCGAACGAACTGGCTGTGAGGTGACGTACGTCTAGACTCCTTTGTCAGAAGCCTAGGTTGTACAGAAGCGGCCTTCTCCATCTTCTCCATTGCCCCGTGGTAGTTCTAGCGAGCGCCGCGCAAGACTTCACGAGCCAGCAATTTTCGTTGGCTAGAACACTCAAGCATCACTTACCGCGATATTCCAGGCCGAGATTATCGCCTCGATTGCGCATCGGGTAGAAACGGATCCGACTACACCCGCGTTTTGAGTGCTTCGGCAGCCTTTCTACGCTGCTACGCCAATAAGGAGGCCGCAAGGTCTGGCTGGAGACGAATTTGGTGTGGGGCCCCATTGATCAGATAGCCGTGGTCCTTGGGAGGTTTGTCCCGAAGAACGCTAGACGCTACCGCTACTACGCTTGGTGTCAAATATAACTTCGAGACCCGCGCCGCCAGTGAGAGCATTCACTCCTGGTCTTCCTGGCGATTCGCAGAACGACTCATTGCAAAAGCAAGTCTCTCAACAGCAGAAAGGGAATCTTCAGTCGAGCTCTTTGAATATTGTTGGCAAGATGTCTGAAGCGGTCAACAAGACGGCATTGCACCCTCAGGGTCTTGCGTAGGTGCTGATGCTCGCCGCTGGCTATGGACGAGGTGGCTGACGAGGGGGCGTTCTAGGCCGCACACTGAGCACACTGAGATTGAAGAGGAACTCCACGACAGAGCGCACATCGACTACGACCGTGTTGCTATTGTACGCTGTAGAACTGTGGGCAAGACTGGGGACCTACTGATGCCGTGTGCAGATTGCCAACCCCTCCGTGCCTGCCCTCTACGAAGATGCTCTCGTCTACGAGACCGGTTCAGCCATCACCTCCTCCGGTGCCCTCTCTGCTTACTCTGGAGCGAAAACTGGCCGTTCGCCCTCGGATAAGCGTATCGTGAAAGAGGAGAGCTCAGAAAAGGAGGTGTGGTGGGGTCCCGTCAACAAGCCTATGTCTCCTGATGTGAGTGCTGCTCTCCCATACCATCTTAGACATCTCGTTGTCTTTTGGCCCTCGATACCGACATGCACAATGCACGCATTGGTGGGGCAGATGTCATGGTTCGAATTGCCGACTAGCGTCGCTGCCCCGCAGTGTCGGGACAAAACGGGGATACGCAATCACATGACTCTTGCTCGGCACTGACATGTGAAAATCACTACATGTACTCTTGCTCGGCGCTGACATGTGACCATCGAGTAGGTCTGGCACATCAACCGTGAGCGTGCGCTCGACTACCTTAACACCCGTAACCGCATCTATGTGATCGATGGCTTCGCGGGCTGGGATGAGCGTTACAGGATCAACGTGCGGGTCGTCTGCGCTCGCGCATACCATGCATTGTTCATGCGCAACATGCTCATTCGCCCTTCGCGGAAAGAGTTGGAGCACTTCCATCCCGACTATGTGATCTACAATGCTGGTGCTTTCCCAGCTAACAGGTTCACCGCCGGCATGACCTCGTCGACTTCCGTGGCAATCAACTTCGCTGAGAAGGAAATGGTTATTCTCGGAACCGAGTACGCAGGCGAGATGAAGAAGGGCATCTTCACCGTGCTCTTCTACGAGATGCCAGTCAAGCACAACGTCCTGACTTTGCACTCCTCGGCCAACGAGGGTAAGGATGGCGATGTAACGGTCTTCTTCGGTCTGTCTGGTACTGGAAAGACTACTCTCTCTGCTGACCCTAAGCGTGCATTGATCGGTGACGATGAGCACTGCTGGAGTGATCGTGGTGTATTCAACATCGAGGGTGGCTGCTACGCAAAGACTATTGGTCTGTCCGCGGAGAAGGAGCCGGATATCTTCAATGCTATCCGCTTCGGATCGATCTTGGAGAACGTCGTCTTCGACCCGACTACCCGCACTGTTGACTATGACAACTCGACCCTGACTGAGAACACTCGCTGCGCCTACCCAATCGAATACATCGAGAACACCAAGATCCCATGTCTCTCGACCAATCACCCATCAAACATTGTCCTCCTTACCTGCGATGCCCGTGGCGTCCTGCCACCAATTTCTAAGCTCACCCCAGAGCAGACCATGTTCCACTTCATCTCCGGTTACACCTCCAAGATGGCAGGTACTGAGCAAGGTGTGACTGAGCCCCAGGCCACCTTCTCCTCCTGCTTTGCACAGCCTTTCTTGGCCCTGCACCCGATGCGCTACGCCAAGATGTTGGCAGACAAGATCCAGCACCACAACGCGAACGCCTGGCTGCTCAACACCGGCTGGGTCGGTGCCGGTGCAACGACAGGTACGTCTTCAGGCGCTCTATAATGATGATCAGGGACATGACTGACTTGTGATCCAAACGGAAAAGGTGGCAAGAGATGTCCGTTGCGCTACACTCGCGCTATCCTCGATGCCATCCACAGTGGTGAGCTTGCAAAGGTCGAGTACGAGACCTACGACGTGTTCAACCTGCATGTGCCCAAGACTTGCTCCAACGTTCCGGACGAGCTTCTCAACCCTAAAAAGAGCTGGACGGGTACGGCTGAATTCTCGGATGAGGTTCACAAGCTTGGTGATCTGTTCAACGAGAACTTTAAGAAGTATGCTGATGAGGCTACGCCGGAGGTCATTCAGGCTGGACCACAGACTGCAGCGCGCGCGCAATAGATGAGCAGAGAGGATTGGTCGATCTGCATGAGGATTTTCGGTTAAGAGTGGTAGCAGACAGCGTATTGACAGGCAGTCCATGTCACACTTGACTTTCATCACTGGTGATTTCGGCGTGATGCTAGTGATTTTACCAGTCACCCATCGATCAATTATTTGACTCCACGCTGATTGCGAAATTTGAATCATCACGCTGTCAACACATTATGAGCCGCTCATGTGAGCGGTCAACGGAATTATTTGGATCATCACGCTATCAACACATTACGAGCCGCTGATGTGAGCATTTGCTATCAACGAGTCAACCGGTTGACTGACTAACGGGAATATTATTAGCATCGTCTTCCATCATCATAGCTGAGGACCGCCTGAGGGGAGCACCACGCCCTAGCCCTCATCCATCGAGGTATTGCTCCTGGCAGTGGCATTTCCTATCATCCGCGGCCGATGACGTTTGATCGCGAGCATTCACGCGGTGACGGTGATCCCATCATCCCACGTTTCAGCGCCTCTGTCCATCGATGCTAACTCAAGTCATTGTACTATATGTAGTCTACCCCGCCGAAGCCAAGGATAGAGTCACCGCCACAAGGAGCGAGGGCGCCTTATCAGAGATTGGGGGTGATTAGTGGTGGTATCGGAAAGAGGAATTACATGTAGATTTCATGCAAGATCTGATCATGCGATCTCACTCGTGATCGCACATTTCCTTGGTAGCGACTTCGGCGCCCCTCGTGTGGCTTGCATGAAGGCTCTCACACATGCAGCACATCATTGGCCCAGCGCAACATACACAAAGCTGCTTTTGCGACATTCAAAGAGCACAAGACGACTGAGCGAGATACAAGAGTACCGTACTAGTTAGTGGGATCAAGAGGATAGCGCGCACAGGGTCCACCTCTCGCAGGCGCTCCACTGTTTCCTGCAGCGGGCGATTTCGGAGTGGTCGCTTTAGTGGACGATGCTAGCCAGGAACAAAATAGGTTGGCGCTCTGCTGGTGGTGGTGGGAGTCATGGACTTTGTACATCTCGATTCTCTCTAAAGACTCGTTTTCGCACAGCAGTCTCTACTCGAGTAGCCATAACCATCATGCCTACCTCTGGACCACAAGGCTCGCTGCCTCTGCCGAGCTTCATCGAGAACCGACTCTTCAGCAGCACTCCCCGCCAGAGAGCTTTGAACATCAACAACATCAACCCACATGTCAAGGAAGCCAAGTATGCCGTGCGCGGAGAGCTTGCGGTGAAGAGTGAGCAATATCGTGCCCAGCTAGCAAAGGGCGAAGGCAAAGATCTTCCATTCGACACGGTCATCGCCGCGAACATTGGAAACCCGCAGCAGCTGGATCAAAAGCCGATCACATTCTTCAGACAAGTCGCTTCGATCCTCGAGAACCCAGGCCTGCTGGAGAATCGCGAAGCCTTGGAGCAGAGCTTTGGCTACAAGAGCGATGTGTTTGAGAGGGCTGAGAAGCTGTTGAAAGATGTTAAGAGCGTTGGCGCATACTCGCAGTCGCAGGGAGCACCTGGCATTCGGCAGAGCGTTGCGAACTTCATCGAGAAACGAGATGGGTACCCGGCCGATCCTGAGAACATCTACCTCTGCGCTGGCGCGAGTGCTGGTGTCAATGCGTTGCTGAATGTGGTCTGCTCTGGCCCGCAGGATGGCATCTTGGTGCCGATCCCGCAGTACCCACTGTACACGGCAACACTGGCTCTATTGAATGCCCGGGTTGTTCCGTACTACCTCAACGAGGAGAACAATTGGGGCACAGACGTCGGTGGCATGAGGGATGCGTTGAAGAAGGCACAGAAGGAAGGCATCAACGTCAAGGCGGTTGTGGTCATCAATCCTGGAAATCCGACTGGCGCATTGTTGAAGCCTGCTGACATTCGTTCCGTGCTGGAGTTGGCGGCTGAGGAGAAGTTGGTCGTGATGGCCGATGAAGTCTATCAGACCAACGTATTTGAGGGCGAGTTCTTCAGCTTCAAGAAGGGCTTGAGGGATCTGCAGAAGAGTGAGCAGAACAACGATGGCAAGTTTGATCATCTGGAGCTGGCCTCGCTGCATTCTGTGAGCAAAGGTATGGTCGGCGAGTGTGGGCACCGAGGGGGCTACTATGAGATGGTTGGCTTCGACCCAGAGGTAAGCTCTTGAGGCACATGTTCACCATGTTGATACTGACAGCTCAGGTCGTCGCTCAAATCTACAAATTCGTCTCCATCATGCTCTGCGCGCCCGTCATCGGCCAATGCATCGTCGAGCTCATGGTCAACCCACCGCAGGACGGCCAACCGTCATACCCACTCTACAAGCAAGAATACGACGGCATCTACAAAGGTCTTCACGAGCGCGCCCAAGCGCTCTATAAGGCCTTCAAGGAAATGGAAGGCGTATCGTGCCAGTCGCCACAGGGCAGCATGTACCTGTTCCCTACCATCACGTTGCCAAAGAAAGCCATCGAAGCCGCGAAGAAGGAGGGCAAGGAGCCTGACAACTTCTACTGCATGAGACTGCTCGACGCGACGGGTATCTGTATCGTCCCGGGCTCCGGCTTCGGGCAGAAGGAAGACACGCTTCATTTCAGGACGACGTTTCTGGCGCCAGGCACCGAGTGGGTCGGTAGGATTACCAAGTTCCACATGGAGTTCATGGATGAGTACAGATGAGTTGCATGATCGATGGCGCTGGCGTTTGGATGTGATGAGCATAGCGTAGGCGCTTGGGTTTGATGTCTTCCTTCACTCCTGCGGTGATCCTCTGCAGCGTTTGAACAGCTTGATCGGTCCTCGACTCGATCCTTATGAGTGTTACACGAGCAAACGCCTTACGCAGTCTTCACAAGTTCGACCTCCGCTTTGACAACAAAGCTGTGAAGGCGATGCACCAGGTGACCTCGATGTAGCCGGAATCGGGAGTCTCCACATTCACATGCGAATCGCGCTAGACAACCATGTTGCCTGAACGAGGACCCATACAATTAAGCACTTCCTCTTATTTGACCTCCGTCTGGTCCATTCCCCGAGCGCTGTTCTGAGACTGTGGTTGGAGACGTTGGATAGATGCGCATAAAACACACTGCACGATGCAATCCTTGTTCATGGTGAAGCGAATAGCATATGGTCACGAATAGATCTAGCCGCAGCGCTTCCAGCGGTCTCTGCTCCGTGTGTAGCTACTTGCACCTCGCGTCTCTCTCAGCTTTGCTTGGCATTATTCGGCGGTGTAGTGCCAGTCCAACCACAGATCATCATGCCTCGAGATTACCTGCAGTGACGGGGCGGGGCGGGGCGGGGCGGCATGACCCAGGGAAGTCCAGACTTTGCTAAGATACCTACCTAATACGCTGGACCGGAACTTTGTGCAAACCTGATGCTGCAACAGAGTACGGAGGTAGTCAAGGCAGCTGTTTTGTTTGATCCAAGTGACACGCATCCCTGGGTCTCACAAAGATTCTGAGTGCAATTCCACATTCGACCAGCTCAGGCTCACCAGAACGTCTGGGTGCATGTAGCCGCGAGGAATGGTGCTACGTGCCGGCACACGTGACACGACCGTCCATGCCTCCGTCGTCGTCAAAAGGCGTCACATGTATCAGGTTCACCGTGCACAGCGATGAGCCGCATCTCGGTCGGTTGGGAAAAGCCAGACGCTGAGAGAGGCAAGTGGGGAGGGACGAGTCTTCTTCGGCGATGATGAAGAGAAAGAGAATTCTCCTTCTCGTTGTTATTACTACAGTATATAGAAAATGTGGGATTTGCTGCAAGGAAGCATGCATCGGATGGTGGCGCCGACGAGAGCTAGAAGGCCGCTAATCACATGGGTAGACGCTTCGGTTTCGACGCAAGGGCTTCCCCTTTTCCGGCAGCCGGAGGCAAGGACCCCGATCTCCGGGACAGCCGTATGTACATGTGGGAGGCACTCGCCTTCTTCTCCAGAGCCAAAATACATGTACTTTGGAGCCACCTGCAGCCGGGCAAGTTGAGACACGTGTTTCGATGACGAGAAGCATACGTGATTATCGCCTCGGGATGGAATCCTGTCGATCGAGATGGCAGTGGGCACGTTGACCAAACTGCTGCTTATCAGTAGTACAGTAGGTACATGAGGTGTACAGTAGCAGTGATGAGCGGAACTCTGCCCTGTCCATCTCCCGCGTCCCGCGAGACTGGTCCGTAGAATCGAATGCGTCCACTACTACTACACAGCAGTACTAGTCATCGCCGGCACGCCCGCCACGAGATCCGCATTGGATCATCCATTTCACCGGTCCCAAGTTTATGATCGGCTCTGAATAATGCCATTGGATGCGTCTTGTTTCTACATGGACAGCTCCTCACAGCATGATGATGATTAAGGAATTATGATTCTCAGCGCTTTTGCGGAGGATGCTGCGTGCTCACCGCCACGGTTGAGATCATGTTGGCTCGGCTTGGCTGGTCAGTGGTGGATCCTTGGCAGTTGGGCGGTTCCGCTTTTCTCGTGAAGATCGTGTTGAAGAAAGGGGACGAAACGGTGGAAGGTGGATCTGACGTCGGCGCTGTCTCGCCCTCTGACGGTATCCCCGACGGCCTGATGATAAGTACCAAATTCCCTTGGTTCCTCTGAGCTCTGAGGAGGAAAAAGAAAAAAGTTAGGTTTCTTGCTTCTCATCCATCTCTCGACGATTATTTGCTGTCTCCATCACAATTCACCACAAAAGACAGGCATTGCCAGCGCTTCTCGACCCATCTGACTTTCTCGGCCGCACCTTCCGGACAATCACGAGCTTGCTTTTGATCGCGCTTTCCCCCAGCACCTCCCTCAGTCTCGAAGCTTTCCCATCTCCATCGCCACCACCACGACCACGAGCGCATCACACTTTCTTTCCCACCTGCAAACCTACGACATATCGACGCAAGAACACCACGCGACCAATCGTCCTGCTGAATTGCCGAACCTTCCTCTCGACATCCTTCAAACTCGACGGATACTGCTTCACCTTATCCTACAATCGACAAACAATCACACTCTCTCCCACCTCAATCACACTCCTTCAGCCACAATCACGAGTAAATAAATTTGGACACGCTAGTAAGGCTATCACATCAGCTGCAGACGAAAACATGTTCGCTCGCAGCGCCCTGAGAATCGCCGGCAGGCGCGCAGCCATCGCTCGTCCGACCAACTTCACGCCCGTCGTCAGCCGCGCCGGCTTCCAGACCACCATCAAGAAGCAAGATCCCGAGGTCGTGGCCGTTTCCTACAAGGACGGCGTCCGCCAGGAAGAGCACATCGAGGTCAGCGCCTCCTCAGGCCCCGTCTCTCCACCAGGCCAGGATATCGAGGTTCCGGCGATTCCGTTGACGCAGGAGGCTTACAAGCACCTCACGCCGACGCTCAGTCGCTTCACTCTGCCCGGCAAAGTCGCCGTCGTCACCGGGTAAGCTACCATGATGGTGCCACACAACGCAGTGATCGCTGACGAGTTCGGGCAGTGGCGGTCGTGGGCTCGGTTTCAACATGTCCCAAGCTCTCGCCGAGGTCGGCGTCAGCGGCATCGCCATTATGGATGTACAGAAGGACTTGGGGGACAGGGCGGCTCGTGAGCTTAGCGAGCAGACTGGCGTCGATGTTCGATTCTACCAAGTCGATGTCCGTGATCACTCGGGTATTGCCCAGACGATGCAGGACGTGGTCGCCCACTACGGCGCGTTGGACATCCTCATCAACGCTGCGGGTATCGCGGAGTGAGTGCTTGAAGCATTTATTTCTTTTTCCTGTCGAGACGACCTTCGCTGACAAGTGACAGCTCCAACATCAAAGCCGAGACCTACGACATCACCAAGTTCCGTCGCCTGATCGACATCAACGTCAATGGCACGTTCATCACCAACCAGGCTGCCGGCCAGCAGATGATTGCATCCGGCAAGGGTGGTAGCATCATCAACATTGCGTCGATGTCCGGCTCCGTCGTCAACTACCCACAGGAGCAATCCTGCTACAACATGTCCAAGGCTGGTGTCATTCAGCTCACCAAGTCGCTCGCCGCGGAGTGGGCTCGTCATGGCATCCGTGTCAACGCCATCAGCCCAGGATACATGGACACTGCATTGAACCGCGTGCCGGCTCTCGAGGCTCAGAAGCGCATCTGGATCGACAACACCCCTCAGAAGCGCCTTGGCGCTGTCCACGACCTCAACAACCTCGCCGTCTACCTGGCCTCTGACGGCTCAGCCTTCATGACTGGCAACAACTGCATCATCGACGGTGGCTACACCTTGTGGTGAAGAAAGAGCATGGACATGGGATGCACACAGGTCGAGGGTTCGTGCGATGGAAGTTTCCGAAGATAGGCACTTGCACGGCACGAGAGGCATATGGACATTCGATCTGGCATCAGGGTATACAACAGGGCGTCGGCGTATATATGACCAGTCGTCAGGACTGGCTTCTGAGATGGGTCACGGCGTTCGAGCGCAACGGTTGCGTTGATGCATCTTTTTATACCCTTTACTACCGTGATAGAGTAATCACCGTAGTGCAAAAGATTTCTAGAGAACGACACCTAGAAAATACAATTGCAGGCTTTACTTCAGGCGCGGGCGAGACCTTCTTTCCCATTGTCCGGGCGGCTGGCCTGGTTCATTCCAGAGACGACAGCATTCCAGCGCGGATCCACGTCAACACTGCATCTCTGGCCCTGACCGGCTCTTGTCAGATCAATGCTGGCCAGACACGCGAAATCGAAATGGTAGCAACCATGACTGGACCGCACCCATGCTGAATGTGCAAGACTATCTACTTCTGATCCGAATTTGAGCGCAGTTGTGCACCCTTGAATGACCTCGCGCCGCCGCTCTCACAGTACAGCTCGCCCTTTGCCTACAGATTAAGGCTCGTTGCGAGCCCAGTCGCGATCATGGAGACCGTTCCTTTCCTGAGCGCCGCCTTGCTGGGATTGGCCACGTACGGAGAGGCGCTGGTTCAGATGCCCTATTTGCCCAACACGGGCACCGAGTTCACGATCTCGAGACTTGCAACGACAGAGCGCTCGACTGGATTGACCGATCTTCAAGTTACCAATAATACGGTCGAGTTGAAGAGGGCGCAAGCATTTAGCTTGAGCAACGCCTATATCCAGGCGATGAGGAAACAGGCTATGGAGCAGGCTGGCAGAGCGGTGGATGCGACGGTGAGGCCTGTGTCGTTGTAGCGTGGCGCGGGTGTCTGGCTGACGCGAGGATAGAATGGTTCCGTGAATCTCGACAGTGGCGATTATGGGCAAGTCTTTATTGCGCCTGTCACGGTAGGCGGGCAGTAAGTCACAGTAGACCTCTTGAAAATCGGTTTTGGAGCTCATACTGACATTCGACCTTGCATGGGATCAGATCGTTTGACATGGTCGTCGATACCGGCAGCAGCGACCCCTGGCTGATCACCCCGAGCTTCCAGTGTATCAGCCTCGACGATGGCAGCGAGATTGCGGAGTCAGACTGCGCTTTCGGGAGCGAACTCTACGACGCCAGCGACTCCAGCACGTACCAGGCGCTGGCTGACCAGAATTTCAACATCAGTTACGCGGACGGTGAAGCCTTGGAGGGCACCCTCGGCTTCGAGACCTTCGTCATGGGCGGCATCACGGTCACGAAGCAGGAGTTCGGGCTCGTGGACCGCGCCGCGTGGTCCGGCGACGGCACGTCGTCTGGGCTCGTCGGGTTCGCGTACAGCACCCTCACCTCCGCGTACGCGGGCACGGATCCCGGCGCGGACGTCGCCGGCGAGACGCTGATCTACGACACCTTGTTCACGAACATGTGGCAGCACTCGGCCGTGCCGCCCGTCTTCAGCCTGGCCATCACGCGCCCCACCTCCACCGACGACGAGGTGCAAGCCGGCGGCGTGCTGGCGCTGGGCGGCCTCCCCGACGTCCCGCACGCGCCGTATTTCGCCAGCACGCCCATCATCCCCTACGGCGTCAACGTCACCGACGGCACCAAGGTCTACGAGTTCTACTCCGTCGCCATCGACGGCTACGCCATCTCCGCCCAGCCGGACGCGCAGTTCGACGTCGCCGACACCGGCAACCCGGATAAGGTCCCGCTCGTCGGGCCGACCGAGGCCATCGTCGACTCCGGCACCACGCTGGTGTACGCCGACGACGACGTCGCGCAGGCTATCGCCGAGGCCTTCACGCCGGCCGGCGCGTACGACGACGCCGAGGGCGTGTGGACGGTGCCGTGCGAGGCCACGCCGCCGCTGTGGGGCGTGAGCGTCGCCCGCAAGGTCTTCTTCGTCAACGCGGCCGACATGGTGCTGCAGTACACCGACACGCTGTGCATCAGTGGCGTGCAGCGGAACTACGGCGGGCTGACGATCCTCGGCGACGTGTGGATGAAGAATGTGGTGTCGGTGTTTGATGTCGGGGCGTCGGCGATGCGGTTCGCCGCGAGGGAGTTTTATGATTTGCAGTCTTATGATGGGGAGTAGGTGTGGGGTGTGTGTGACTGGTGATGGCGGCGGCGGCGGGGATTGAATGGGGTGGGGATTGCAGTGGTTGAAGGCGGGAGACTTGTGAGGCGGATCCGATGGGAGCGAGAATGCCAACGAGGACTGGCGATCAGCTGGGGCTCCGTCATGCGGATCTTTTTGACCGGGCTTCGTCGCTCCATGTCTTAAGTCTCGACGCGTTTGGCCCGTGGTGTGTTGTTGATGCCAAGCGCACTAGTCCTAGTCGACTGGTGGGTATCAGGTTAGACTGTGGCAAGTCGATGCGCTCTCATGTTCACATTAGCTCCCCTACCTCCTGCAATCAACTGCTTTACCACGATATGTTAATCCGACGACCGCCCGATTCGATGCTTCGATCGATGCATGAATGGTGCAGGTTCCATGTCAGCCGTGTCTGCTTAACGGGTCAACCGGAGAGTCTGGCCTCGACCACTCCTCCCTACAGATGTTCTCGGCGACCTCGCGACACAGAGACTCCACGACGTTCCTGGTCTGTTGGAGCGCCGTGTTGCCTGCTTCCGCCAGCGAGGAAAGACGGCGGCGAAGAAGCGCTCTATAGCACTAGACCGAGCTAGAGGCACCAATGATGCCGCATCGTCCGCCAGATGGGGATACTGGGGTACGAAAGGTACGGCCACGCGCGGCGCGGCTGTGGAACTCCGCAAAGGCGAGCCCATCATTTCCCATTCTGGAGGCTTTTGCGCTTGCCAAGTTGCTATGTGGACTGCGAGGCGTGAGCCAGACTTTTTTCGGGCTCGCAGGAGCGGTCGAAGCGGCACCACTAGGGCACACCATCCATGCTCTCGTCGACGACCGGCTGCGGCTTTGAGCTCCTTTTCGCGAGACCATATCCCGTCTTGGCAACAACACGTGTGACGGCTCGAATGACCCGGACGACGTCGCGACCTTATGTCATGCGAAAAGAAAAACGGCTCCCGTACAGCAATCTTAGCCGCGTAGGAGACGCGGAATCGCGAGATGTGTAAGGATGCCGGATTCGAAATGACTGGATGGACGTTGGCCATAGGAGACCGACGGCGTACCCAGGAAGATCACCATGTGTGGTCCATATGGCAAGACATCGTGGGAGAGGACCTTGCCATGCCCGAGACTATTCACGACTTTCTCATTGAGCATTATTCGAAGTCGTAGGCCGTTATCCAGCTGGATTTTCCCCATCGAGGTCTTGAAGGGTGCGAGCGAACACTTCCGTGACTGGCGCAAATCAGTTTGCAGCCTCACGTTGCTCAGGTGCAGCCCACTGCTCGAGACTGGCCAGGTTGGTGCATTGATGGCATTGTCACGCTAATGCTGGGACAGGACTTTGGTGACTTCGGTAGGTATCGGAGACCTCGACTGTTCACGGCCGAGATGCGGCGGATCTATGCCATGTTTTGGTCGGGCATCGGACCGTGTGGAAGCACCACTCTGCCTCGTCGAGCTGATCAACACCAAGACCTCGCATTGAGTACCTAGGTCGCAAGGCAGTCTGAAGCGCATAGATAATGGGATCGGTGGTTCGTCCGGTGAATCCAAGCATTGTCAGCGTTTCGGGCAGACAGCCAGAGTCAGGTTTCAACGTCGGCTCAAGCCGAGCTGAGGATGTCGAAACCAATGAGGATGCTGGCTACAACACAATCACGCTGTTCGACCAGACGTCCAAGTCCAGAGAGATGCGCTTGGGACTCTTGGGTGGTTGGCCTATTAGCCAAGAGAACATGGCATCGGCGTGGCAAGGCGTCAGAGTAGAGCCGACATGCGGCACTGTATATTTGACCTTCTGCGCTCCTCAGGAGTCGAGCACATTCTCACGCAATCGTCTCGACTGGTCCGGGGTTGCCTTGCAGAAACGCGAGGCACTTTATTGCGGTGCCACGCCAGGCATACAACCTGACTCGGAGCAGACGCGATCATGAGTGCTTCACTGACTTCATGTCTTGTACAGTCTGTTGATACCAATGTCAAAATGGTACAAGGACTCGATCTCCAAGCAAGTGGTGAACGATCGAAGGAGAACGGGAAGCAGCAGAATGAGCTAAGGCTGGACAGATCCTGATCAGCTGATTTTCGAGCTGCACCTGCAGGTACCTACCTACTTCGTCTGAGCCGTGGCGAGCGGGTTCCCACGGATCTTGTTGGATTGATACCGCCACGCATCAGGCTTGAGACGTCAACCACCAGGTCTTATTACTCGGCTTCAGTTCGTGGACCGGAAGCGATCCCGATGGCGAATTGACTTTGGCAGATGCTTGCTTATGGCTCGCTGCAGATGCCTAGCTAAATATGATGGAGCAATGGTGCCATCAGTGCCGGTGCAATGCTGTCCATATCGGGTGGCTGTCCTTTGAGAACACCTCCACATGAGGGCTGCTATCGCAAAATGAAGCGTTCATGTCTGCATGAAGATGGACAATCGCATTGAAAGATCTCACTCGGAGTCACCAATAGGCATCCTCGCCGATGGACCAGAGGCCAAGCTAGGCATCCTCGTTGTTGTTGTAGACAAGAGAGTCTGACGAGTACATACCTTCTCATCGTAATGTCTCATGGGAATTGGAGCTCCAGGCATCAGCTCACTTGGCATCCTTGGTATCTTACTGTCGAAGAGCCCGTCTGCTGCCGGCGTCAGACCACGACCATTATAAAGTGGTGGGCTCTGACCCGACGCACTGCGAAGCTGTAAAGATAGCACCGTTGATGAGCACTTCTACAACTCATCCGGTCCGGCAACACCATCTCACTGCAGACGTGGCAAGACGACCACACAGCCCCTGACCGATCGATAGACACGACGCCTGCCGAGATGAGGCCAACAAGCATATTCGCGCTGGCTCTCGCCTCTCTCTTCTCCACCGCTTACGGCGACTGGAAGTGCTGCAGGTGGCAGACTTGCGGCGGAGGCCGCTTGTATCTCTACGGTTACTGCGACCCCTACGGTCCAGATGCTGGCAAGGCCCCGGTGCAATGTCGAGCAGATCACAAGTGCAATAAAGACGGGACGGCTTGCAACCCCGTACTGCCGAACCTGTTGGGGGCGAGTTGTTCGTAATGCAACGCAGGACCCACAATCAAGGCTTGTCTTCCACCTCGTGAGTATCTCGGGGCGCTGAGGACAAAGGGCTTACGACGCGCAGACTCGACGACGTGAGCGCGGAGATTGGCGAACCGAGAGACGATGAGTCACGGCTTCCACAGCGTTGTATTGGCCAGTCAGACACTACGGGCAGCCGTCGTTTCCGGCAGCTCTCGAAAAGCAATGGAGGACTTTCGATAGGGGAAAGCTCGGGGAGGAGTCGCTTGGTCTGTTTCGGGGGGGCATGTTTGTCGGGATCTGTTTTGAGAACTTCGAGTGGCGCTGCTACGATTTATGATGAAGCAATCACTGCACCCCAGGCACTCCATCCACTCCATCTCCTTCCTCTCGGATTTCCTCAATAACTTGATATGATACACTCTGCATTGATCCGTTGTGAGTGAAAGCCTCGCGGTCCACTTTTGCCGTCGCCCAGCAATGTCCATCTTCTTTCTTGCAACTCCCACAACCGCATGCACATGATCAGTAATACTACCACGGCCCATCCACTCATCGGGGCGAGGACTGAGCGGCGACTCATCATGGTATGCCACGAAGCCAGGTGGAGCCCATTTGAGCACTTTCGAGCTCCTCCAAGCTGCCACATCGCAGCCGGGTTCGATGTAAGTGATAGCTAATCTGTGTGTCTCGGCGTGTTGCACAGTAATGAACATCTACCGCTGGCCCGGGACGGTCGCGAGCTATCCAGCATTCCCTGACTGGCTGTCGTGCATTGTTCCCTCACTGCAGACAGTATTCGTTTCACCCCCGGCGCGGCGGTGGCATGACCCTCCCATGCGGTCGACCAGACTAGTCAACACCTGACAGTCACCGCCCACATTTCTACTCGTGTCACTTACGTACTCCACGTCCAGGCCTGGACAACCAGCTTTCACAAACTTTTCGACACATCATCGACTAAGCAATCAGCACCATGCCGTATCGCACAACCACACTCGTTGCCCTCCTCCTCTCTGCCCCCGCTCACCTCATCCGTGCCGAACTCTGCAATTGGGGCACCGCGGGCAATGGCGGATGTGAGGATATGGGGATGAACACTTACTGCGTATGCCATACACCGCCGGGCTGGCTTTCTGCCCACGATGTGCAAGATCCTACGCCTGAGTTTGCTGACGGATGTGGATCGAACGACAGTGCACAACCAGCGTGACGCTTCCTGCGTTCAAGGTGCCGCGGACCTGTCCCTTTGTGTCGAGAGGTCCGGATAACACGCCCGATTGCATGGAGGCCGACGGAGGCACTGTGTTCCACGGGTTTGTGTTGTGCTGTTGAGGCAGATGGCGGAGCCGAGACCCTGAGATTGCCGTACGCCAGCCTCATCGGTGCCTATGATGGTAGTTGGTGGAAATGCCGTTGAGGTCGCGATGGTACGTTGCGTCCAGTGCTGAGCGCTCGTCTGCACAATGCTGTCGTGGTTCTGCTCGACTGTAGGATGCATAAAGTACTGCGTCCTGCCCGTCTGGGAGAGCGGCGGTGTTGTGTCAACCGAAGGGCAGTCGGTGGATCGCATCTGCATGAACTTCACGGCCGGCAAGTGCCGAAACAGAGGACTCCATTCGATCATGAGGATATGTTGTGCGGACTGTCTCTTCGAATGGTCAACCGACCTGCCTAGATATCTGCGTAGATCGCCTCGCGCTCAACTGGTACGGGTGATTACATCGACACTTCAAAATGCGGTCGTGCAACTAATCACATCAAATTCCTCCTTGAGCAGACCCTAGACTTCCCACTATCTTCAACATCAGACTCTAACCACACAACTTCAATCCCCAATATCTTTGCCGCAACGCAGTCCCCCTGGGCCTCCGTTGCCGTTTTTGAAACACCCGAAAGGCGGATTGCCTCGGGCCGGGACACATTGGCAATTCGTGTCGGTGCCACAATTCTTCAAGTTCAACCACTCGGTGCCAGGGTGGTAAGTGACGCATTGTTGCTAAGGGGAGGTGGGGGGGATAGGGTCGTCAGCGTTTCACGTATCTACATGCAACGAGTGCTGCGAAGCATAGGAGGGGAGATCCATACAAGTATCTGTCCACTGCAGCGCTGTTGTTGATCTCGTTAGCGACAAGCACACTTATCGTCTGGTACTATTGAACAACGATACTTACAAATGTGCCTAGTGTACAATCCTGGCTGCTGACCGCAGGGATCTGCGAGAGGGCTGTCACTAGCAGACATGTCTGGAGGTTGACGTGCATATTGACTGTCGAGTGGCGTGGTGTTCCGCGTGCAGCGCTGGACTGTGATCGTCCTACGTGTGCGAGGAGCCGAAGAGTGGGAGGTCGACGTGTGGAACCCAGCGACGCGTGGTGGTTGATGCTATCAGAAGCAAAGTTCTGGGAGGGGAGCCCGCGGGCTTGCTGCATTATTATACTTGCCGCGAGCTTCAGTAGAATGGAACACACAAGCGTAACCTAACATCCTAACAGGGGTATTCCTGGTCTATGTTCGCGGTGTTGCTGGCAACCATTCAACAGAAGCAGAAGCAGGCACAAGCTCTAAGCTCTCTTAGTCAGGACGTACTCAGGACTGTGTCCTTGAGCGTGGCCTTACTACTGTGTGCGGCTTAGGAACAGACTGTATTGACGGACAGCGATCAAGGCAATACTGCGTTTACTACCATGAGGGTCCAGACACGCATCGAGATTGACGCAAACCTTTGAAGAAGGGAACATCGGGTTGCCCTTGGTCTCCCGCACATGAACAATCCGCGTGGAGTGTTCGGTTCTGTCCTTCGCACGAATGTTGCGACTACTGTAGACGTCTGCATGCATGGGAATGCTACGTAGCAAAGGCGACCAAGGGTGGCAGTGCAGGACAACGATGAGTACGATTCAGTCCCAAGTCCTACAGGCCATCATCGCGGCTGGATCCTTTTGACGTCTGTCCTAGAACAATCCGCGAACAACTTCCTTGGAAGGTCCGCACAATATAACAGCTACATTGCTCGGATTGGTTGCTAATAATCGATGATGGTCGTCAGTCGGCATCCCGAAGTCAGGCGGCATGCATCATGACGGTTACGTGACACACCATTCATCTGAAAGCACATTTGACGGACCCTGTAAAAGCTCCGGCAGCGTCTTTTGGTCCACAACCAGTCGTGCCGTCCGGGGCCTTGCCTACAGGCCGCTCTGTGATCTTGCAATTTCTGGGGTAGAAATCCAACAAACGGTCATCCGCGCGAGGATTCCTGTTGTTATAACACTATGCTTGTCATCAGCCAAACCCCATTCCTTCCATCTTGATACACAAGAAGGGAATCTTACGCAAAGCGTCGCAAAGCCCGCCCCATCGCACCCGTGATCGCCCGCCCATCCACTATTACACCACTCGAAATCAAACTTGGGCGGCGGCAGCCCATCCTTCGTGCAACAAAGGCGGAACATGTCCGAGGAATAGACCTTCGGAGCTTCCATGCAATTACCGGATTGCTTGGGCGGGGGCTGCTCAGCTCCTCGGTCGTTCCAGTGTACGATGCCGTTTCTAGGGCACGACCAGAGGTAGGGCTTGCCTCCGCTGCCTTCATCATCCTTGCCGCAGGCCTGCGCGTCGGTCCATGTTGATTGGTCGCGGGAGCAGACTGCGTAGGTGTGCGGAACAAGGAGGAGGAGCGGAATGAGAGAACGCATGTCTGTCTTTGCTGGAGATGTTGTTGGGGAGAGGGGTCGAAATTCTGGTATAAAGATGGACATTGCACAGCTTTTATATGTTTCGCCATGAGGTACCAAGCCACGGATGGCAGCGGGTGTCGCATCAAGGCATTGGCGGGCGTGGCAGTGTCGGTTTCTGAACTGGTTAGTCGCCTGAGGACCGCTCGAAGGATAGCCCCGGACAGGCACCTCGTTTGGTCGACACTTCCGATCTCTTGTATGCTTGCCAATACGGATATCGACCTTTATTGAGTTCGATCTCCCTGCTGATTCGAGATATTACTTGTGCCAAGTCTTGGCCGTGGAGTATAGCGACATACAGCCGTCATTCGGGAGCCTGAGGGAATATGAATGTTGTCTCACACGTGCCGGCGGAAACGCCAAGATTCCGAGCCCCAGGGAACCAGTACCAGGATCCTGTTCCTCAAGATCCGCTGCGTTCGTCGGCACATTTTGTGATAAGCTTTTGTTCTGGACAGATCAGAGACTCGACTTTACGAACTTGCGGACAATCCTGTCTCGGTAATTGTAGAGATGTGCAGGCCGAAAGTCGACCACAAGCGACCAAGCGACGATTATCGAGCCACTCCCTTGAAGTGAATACTGTACCATCGCACGCTTCTGCAATCCTTCCATTCCATAGCCATGGTTCTCACCCTTTCTGGCATTTTACTCTGCGGAAAACCACCGGCATTGTTGTTCGTGACAGATCATTGAGCCTGGTTATGGTCTCTAAGGCTATGGCGTTTATACCCTCAAATTCAAGCAACTTGATCCTGCCAAAGCTTCCTTAGTCTGGCAATTCAGATCTCTGCGTACGATACTGGTGTCATCATCTGGCTCGCCCCTGTATCACGCCGTCGAATAACGCATAGCTGTAGTCGTTGCCACTTTGCCTTGATATCGTCAATCGTCGGGACTGGTACCGACATCGTGCCACATGCGACTGTCACGCGTCAAATCCTAAAGCGACTCACTCCTCTGTCAAACCTTCGCCCTCATTTTCTCGATGAGTTCTCGCGCATCTCCAACAATCGGCCCCAACAACCTCGGCACAATCTCCGCCGCATCGCCCTGGAAAAACCAATCCCCATCGGTCCACCCCGTCGGCGGCGAATCCTGTGCATCCATATTCACCACACAGACCCTCGCGCCCGCGTCCCTGGCCTCCTGGATGTAACCCGCGGCCGGAAAGACTTGAGCAGAGGTGCCAATCACTATGATCAAGTCTGTCGGCTCAGAGTCAGAGAGGAAAGTGTTGATATTTTGGAGCACGTGGCGTGGGAGGCTCTCGCCGAACCAGACGACGGCGGGGCGGAGCAAGGAGGTGCAATGCGGGCAGGTGGGAAGGTCTTTCGGTTTCAGATGGGGCAGGGGCGTGGCGATGTTGGAGATATCAAGATCGCGGGCGGAGTTGGACGTGAGATCTTCGCCTGACTGTGGGATCGCGAGGGCGGGGACGATAGGATCAGCAAAGTTTGTCTCCCGATACCCACACCGCCGTCCAACGACACACTTGACTTCAAACAAACTCCCATGCAACAACTGCAATTGCGCTTCGGGATGCCCAGCACGAGGGCTCAGACCGTCGACATTCTGGCTCAGACACTGGAATCCAGGTTTCCGTCTCGCCAGCTCAGCTAAGGCATAATGTGCCGGGTTTGGCGAGACGGCGAGGGCCATGTGACGCCGGTAGTTGTAGAACTGCCAGACTAGGCCTGGGTCTGCGGCAAAGGCCTCGGGGGTCGCAAGGTCGGGGGCGGAGTGAGTGCGCCAGAGGCCGCCGGCGCCGCGGAATGTGGGCAGGCCGGAGGAGGCGGAGAGGCCGGCACCGAGGAGGGCGAGGATGCGGCGGGAGCCGAGGAGGTGGGCATGGAAAGAATGGAGGTCGGTGGAAGGGGTGGCCATATTTGTTCTGGTGTTGGTGAAGAAGGAGTGGCGGTGGATTGGACTTCGGTTATAGATGGAAGTGTTGTGTAATGATAGTGCGGGCAGCGATGGAGGAGAGATGCATCTTCTGGGTGTAGTCCTGGCCAAGGCTGTGTGAATCATGTGATATTCATGTATTGTCGACACTGTCATCGAGACATTATTGCATTGTTACATGTAACACGCGTACTACCTCCTAGTAACGGGAGAGTAATAGTGCCTTCCCAAAGCAGGATACGGGTCTCGCGGACCGAGCCGCCATAATGCGGAGGGAGCTTCCAACTAAGGTAACCTTCTCTTGCCAACGCGTTCACGAGTCACGCCGTTTCACCTCACCAACATGTCCAGACGCAGCATCCTATCGCCCCTCCTCCGCCAAGCCCCCCACCTTCCACACCACCACCACCACCACCACCACCATCGCACCTTCCTCGCCTCCCCGCCCCACCAACGCAGAACCCTGGTCTCCGCCTCCGACATCGCCTTCGGCCAACCCCTCGCCGAAACCCACCCCCACATCCTGCGCCCAGGCGAGCTCACCCCCGGCATCCCCGCCCTCGAATACCACCACCGCCGCGCCGCCCTCGCTCGTAAACTCCCACGTCACAGCATCGCCATCCTCGCCGCCCCCGACGTCAAATACCGTTCTGGCGCCGTATTTTACGAGTATCACCAGGAACCTAATTTCTTCTACTTAACAGGATTTACCGAGCCTGAGGCCGTCGCGGTGATCGAAAAAGGCGCCAGCGAAGTCGAATACACGTTCCATTTGTTCGTGCGGCCGAAAGACGAGAGAGCCGAGCTGTGGGATGGCGCGCGCAGCGGGGTGCAGGCCGCGCAGGACGTGTGGAATGCGGATGAGGCGGCGAGTATAGAGGATGTGGAGAGGGTCCTGCCGGGCATCATCAAGGGTGCGAGGAGCGTGTATACGGATATTGGATACGGCGCCAAGAAGAGCGCCTTTCAGCGATTCCTTGCGGGTAACACCTCCGAAGTCGATGGATTGGCCAAGTTATTACAGACTGCCACGGTCAAGCAACTCCGCCCGATCATGAACGAGTTGCGTGTCAACAAATCCGACGCCGAGCTCAACAATATGCGCATCGCCGCCCACACCTCCGGCCTCGTCATCACAGAAGCCATGAAAATCCCTCACCGCACGGAGAAACAGCTCTGGGCGGATCTGGCCTATGGTTTCCGCACCCACGGTCTGGACGGCGAAGCCTACGTGCCGGTCATCGCCGGCGGGAGCAACGCGTTGAGTATCCATTACGTGCGCAACGACGCTGTGCTTCGGGACGGGGAGACGGTGCTCGTCGATGCGGGAGGGGAGTTTGGGGGCTACATCACCGATATCACGCGCACCTGGCCTGTGTCTGGGAGGTTCACGGATCCGCAGCGGGATCTCTATCAGATGATTTTGGGCGTGCAGAGATCGTGCATCGAGCTGTGCCGGGAGAGCGCAGACATGACATTGGATAAATTGCACGGCGTGGCGGAGAATGGGCTCCGCGCGGGGTTGAAAGATCTCGGGTTCGACGTCAGCGGGAGTCATGCGATGAATCTTCTTTTCCCGCATCACGTGGGTCATTTCATCGGGCTGGATGTGCATGATGCGCCGGGGTACCCGCGCACGGGGCTGTTGAAGGAGAAGCAGTGTATCACGATTGAGCCGGGGATCTATGTGCCGGCGTACGATGAGAGGTGGCCGGTGCACTTTCAGGGGTTGGGGATCAGGATTGAGGATTCGGTGGTCATCGGACGGGAAAAGGTGGAGGTGCTGACCGAGACGGCGGTCAAGGATGTGGCAACCATCGAGGATCTCAGGCGATGACGAGGGTGAGCAGCACGTATCTACCGAAATTTGTTGCGACAGGATAGCACGACAGTTTCATTGTACATACAGACAGACACGAAATCGTACAGTCATGCATTCCATCTATCGAAAGAAGATCTATTTGTCTACCAGATGCCTACTCCCCAACCCCAACGCCTGCTGATAGATCCAATCCTGCGCGCGCACGCCTTCCTCCTCCTCGTCCCCGGCAGGAGGCACCCCGCTCCCCTTCAGCGTCTTCAACCTCGAATCGTCCGTCGGCCGGACAAAATACACAACCGAGTACCGCGGCCACTTCCCCTGCTCGCCCGGGGCAGGGATCACCCGATGCCTCCCGGAACACAAGACGCCGTTCGTGAACTTGACCGCCGCGTCCCCGAGGTTCACGATGGCGCAGCCCGGCTTCGGCTTCACCCACAGCCACTCCCCCGGGGTGTCGGGCTCGAGCGGGCCGGCGGACCGCGACGACTCGGACCAGACCTGCAGGCCGCCGAGCCAGTTCATGAGGAGGGTGATGGTGCCGAAGTCGGTGTGCGAGGGCGTCTGGACCTCGGGCATGTCGGCGCTCTGGCGGGGCGGGCCGCGCGTCATGCGGATGTGGTCGCCGGCCGGGTCGGCGAGGCGGTGGCGGGCGTGGATCTCGGCCGGGTCGATGCCGAGGTGGCGGGCGAGGAGGTCGAGGATCAGCAGGCCGGTGGCGTGGGCGGCGAGGATGTAGGCGCGGAAGAGGGGGAGGTCGTCGAGGATGTGTTGGGGCCAGGGGCGGCGGGGGGAGGGGGCCAGCATGTCGTCTTTGGAGACGTTGAAGAATTCGGCGGTGTCCGGGGTGCCGGATTTGTCGGCGTTGGTGGCGCCTTGGGATTTGAAGCCGAAGAGGTCGCGCGGGCCGGGTTTGTACGCGAGTTTTTCGGCGAGGGGGAGGCGAAAGGTGCGTTCGGCGGCTTGGGCGATGTGGGTGGCGCCGGTGAGGAGGGTGGCGCCGTGGTCGGTGCCGGCGAGGTCGAGGTAGACGAAGCCGCGGGTCTTGAAGGCGTGGACGGCGCGGGCTTGTTCGGTGGGGTCCTGGCGCTCGAGGAGGCGGAGCGAGAGGGTGTCGAGGGTCACGGTGGGGAGGTCGGTGGGGAAGGGGGGGTAGCGGTCGGGGGTGAATTCGGTGAAGTCTTCTTTGTGTGGCATGGTGGGGGGAGGGCTACCTGGGGTACTGAAGTGTGTGTAGGTGTAGATAGAGAGGGAAAAGTGTTGGGGCTTGATGTGTGCTCGTCGGGCCAAGCACGAGCGCTATGGGTAAACGCAGGACTTCGGCCTATTATATGGTATGGTACGTACCTTACGGACGACTCCTTTTATGTTTCGCACGTGCGCTTGGATGGTGGATCATCGCGGAGGAGAGAAGCGGGAGGGCGGAGCGGAACCCTTCCGCTCCCTCTCGGCTTCTGACTCCTGATCACCGCCCTCGAGACGAGTCTGTTGCGCTGGAAACCTTGTTATACGAAGCGGACCGGCCACTTACATTTAACATACACGTTGCAGGTCATGTCGTCACCCTCAGACTGGCGTCAATAAAGACGACGGGATGCTCAGCTCCACCATCAGCACATGGCCAATACCACCGATGAGGGATGGGCTGTGAGGACGATA
Source organism: Teratosphaeria destructans (assembly GCA_010367425.1). Lineage (NCBI taxonomy): Eukaryota > Fungi > Ascomycota > Dothideomycetes > Mycosphaerellales > Teratosphaeriaceae > Teratosphaeria > Teratosphaeria destructans. Next base: position 139,781 of record WBMN01000025.1, on the reverse strand, counting down.
ATGGACTTGGTTCTCGTGATGAGCCATGAAATCTGTTCATACATCATAAGGATACATGGTATCCTAAGGTATCGTCGAATCGTAGCCGCTAGCTCCTCGCTTCCCTATTGCACATGTGCCGTCGGCAGTAATCCAAGTCATTGCTGTCGTCAGCAACCTGACACCATCCCGACCGGACGCCGTATTCGGATTACTTACTCGTCACCCCGCAGTCGTGTGCACAAACGTCCCTAGACAGACGGCTGACTAGCAAGCAACCTCTGAATGTCCGCCAGCCGGCCGGTCTTCACCTTTTCCCTCTTATTTGTCCCCTCCCTCTCGGCAAAAGTAAGCTGCATCAACTTCCTCTTCTCCTGCTGCACTGCAATCGTCTTCTCCTCAATACTGCCATCCATGACAAGCCTGAAGACACGGCACTCCTTCTTTTGTCCCACCCGATGTACGCGATCCACAGCCTGGTCCTCGATCGCCGGAGCCCACCAGGTATCGGACAGGATGATCTGGTTCGCAGCAGTCAGGTTGAGCCCAACGGCGCACACGCCAAGGGACGCGGACATGACTGTGCGGTCTGAATCGTGCTCAAGAGCATTCAGCGAGGCGTTGCGTTGGCTCGCATTCATCGTGCCGTCAAGGCGGCAGTACTTGATGACTTCTCGATCGAGGCGGGCTTGCACAAGGTCCAGGAAACGGGTCCACTGGCTGAAGATGACGGTCTTCTCGCCTTCGAGTTTGCCTTTTGTGGCGGTGAGAATGTCCGTCATCGTGTCAAGTTTGCTGGATGACTCCGTCAGATTCATCTCGTCATCCGCAGCTTCATCGCCCCCTCCGTTCGCGGGTGCGATGCAGGTTGTCTCCACGTCGGCAAGAGGCTCCCGACACATTGGACATTTATGTTGGGTCTCGATGGCTTGAGCTATGCACTGTTTGCCGAAAACGTGCTTGCAGACGGTGATGACTGGGTCGTGAAGAGTATCGAGACATAGCGGGCAGTCGTCCTGACTCTCAATGGCGAGCTGTAATTTCGCTTGCAGCAATTTGGTGGTCTCCGGGTTGAGCTCGACCGTCTTCTGCTTCTCAAATTCCGCGAGCTGCTCCATGAGCTTGGTGATCCGTTCACCGCAAAGCTGCCAATGGTTGCAGCGTTGTCTCATCCTCAGCAGAATCTCCAGCAAATGAGAATACTGCTGGAAGCTGTTCTTGCCAGCGCATTGATAGTCCTCAACGCCTTTGCGAGCTTGCTGATCGAGTGCAAGGTACCGCTTACGTTCAGCCTCGGTGAATTTGATGTTATGAACATAATTCTCCAGGCTAGGAAGCCGCAGGTCAACAAATGCCATCTCCTTCCTGCGCCGCAAGGTGAAGGCCGTCATGATGGCCCTCAGTAGGTAGGTGGCACTTTGATCGCCCGCCTTCAGAGGACGTGTCAGCGCACGGTTGAACATGTCCATCTGCTCAAGTCCACCAGTAATACCAATGAAGCGCAGCAGGGTGTACAGATCTTTGAGGCTATTGACTATTGGTGTTCCCGTGAGCACCCATCTGGAGCGTGCTGTGAGTGCCTCGACAGCGTATGCACCCTTGGACTTCGGGTTGCGGATCTGGTGGCCTTCATCAAGGATCACTCTTCTCCAGTCAACGCTGTACAGACCTTCCTTGGGCAATTCACGCTTGGGCATGTCGGCAGCAGCCCCTTTGCCCTTTGGCGTGTGGTCGGTCGCCAACGTCTGATACGTTGTAATAACGACATCAAACTGCTTGAAAGCCTCAGAGTTCATCTTCGCGCGACCAGACCCATGGTAGATATAAATGTCGAGCATGTTGTCAGGATGCACATGAGACTTGACCTGTCCGCTCCAGTTGCTCATGACGGACAGCGGACAAACAATCAGGGTCGTGCCTTTGCCACTCTTCTCGGCATCAGCTACAAGTAAGCTGATCATTTCGAGCGTCTTGCCGAGGCCCATGTCGTCGGCCAGGATACCGCCACTCGCGAGGGTGGGCGCCTGCATAGTGGGGTAGTTGGTAGCAATGTTGTGGAAGGCATCTTTTCGCGAGGGATCCCTCTTCCACAATTGGACAGGATCCTGAGATCCAGGTGGTGGCAGTTGCGGATCCTCTTGGTCGAGTAGCCACTGCAAGGCCTGGAGCTGGTAAGGAAGCATCTCTGTTTTGATGCCTTCCGGCTTGTTTGCGACAGGCATGTTCTTGAGCTTCTCTTCCTCCATGCCGAGCGCGTCCATTGCGCTCCCCGCCTGGCGTGGATTGAAGCGCTGCGACATTTCCAACAGTTCCTCCATGATCGGCTGGCTGTTTTGCGGTGGTGGGCCACTTTGGGTGGCGTATTCGGCATGCTGGCTGCTCGGGACGCGTGCCTTGCCTTTACCTTTGGCGGCTGCTGCCTTGCGCTCTTCAGCCAAGCGTTTCTGCTCTTCCTGCTCACGCCACCTGAGACCATTGACGACGGCGAGCGGGCAGTCAAAGGTGCCGATGCTGCCTGCGAGCCGTCCTTCGCAAGCGACCCATCCGTTGTCCATATACTTCGCCAGCTTCTCAGCAATTCGACGTGGGATGTGCCCGATCTGCTGTTGGGCCACGTTGTCGATCCTGATGGCGTTGCGATCATATGGGTTGCTGGGCTCGCGCTTCATGACGATGTACTCACCCGCCGTCGCCATACCGCGATAGTACTGCACGCCAACAATCTTGGTAGCCAGTTCCCCATACAAAGTCAGCTCGTCGTTGTCAGCGGCAGCCTGAGTGGAAGACACGATCTCGTCCATGTAGCCGCCTTCATCGTCGAGCGGAGCCAGCCAAGCACTTCGCTCAGGTTCCGGGTGCTGATTGTTGCCAAAGGATCCGCTGAAACCCGCATTATCACCTCGCTGGGAATTGCTAGGCGCGCTGCTGGCAGGCGTCTGGGTCGGAGAGGCTGGTGGCGGTGTCGGCGCTCGTGGCTGACGATTGCCGCGACGGTCAGCGTTTGTGCGCGCCGCCGTCGTCTGCTTCTTGGCAACCGGGGCCTCATCTTCTGTAGAGCTTTTTCCTGTCAGATCCACCGTTGGCGATCGTTTCCGTTTTGGGTCCACATGGGGAGGCGCCATCGCTGCGTTGGCTCAATGCCTTTGTTGGAGCCATGAGGTAGCATTGATAATGTGATGTTGATGTCGAGTCAGGTAGGAGGTAAGGTAACACCAGAAGGGAGGGCGTTCGGGACAGGCGCGTCATTGCTTGCCCAGCCAGCACGACCGTGGAGCGCAGTCACATGACGTGTCTCCATTACTCTCATCCTGCATTCGTCCTCTATACCAAGATATGATCATGGCCGTCGCATCCAGACCTGCTGAGATCATGAGTCCATCCGGATCACTGAGGCGCCGACTGTCCAGGCATATTGCCTCGACGCGAGCCTTCACAAGTACTTGCCACCCAAGAGCAGGTCATGAGAACCCATTGGTAGGTGTACATCGTCTATTGTATCAGTCCGAGAACTTTTGCCCCCCTTTCCCTTACACAGTGGATAGATTGACCATCGGAACGTAGGGTCTGCCCCGCTCCGGTACACCTCCTAACCTCGCAGCCCGCATGAGAAGAGGTCTGCCAGAAAGACGCCCCATCCCCAACGTCTCCAAGATCATCGCAGTCAGCAGTGCCAAGGGCGGCGTCGGCAAAAGCACCATAGCCACCAACCTCGCCCTGGCCATGACTCGTCAAGGCATCGCTACCGGGATCCTGGACACTGATATCTATGGACCATCGATACCGACTCTGTTGGACTTGGAAGGACTAGAGCCTGAACTGGATCAAAATAATCGATTGAGACCACTCACCGCGTATGGTCTGAAGGCAATGTCGATGGGGTTCCTGGTGCCACAGGATTCACCGATCGCGTGGAGAGGGCTGATGGTGCAGAAGGCCATGAATCAGTTGATGTTTGAGGTTTCGTGGCCGACGCTAGATCTGCTTGTGCTTGATCTGCCGCCTGGGACTGGTGATGTGCAGTTGACGATTACGCAAAGTCTTGAATTAGCTGGTACGTTGCAGGCGCACGGTGCGGTCGCTTCAGCGCACAGCAGCTGACGATGGGTCAGGAGCCATCATCGTATCTACGCCACAAGACCTAGCTCTTCGAGACGCCGTGCGCGGCATTGATTTCTTCAAGAAGACGGACACGCCCATCCTCGGCATGGTACAGAACATGTCAACCTTCACGTGCACGAATTGCGGGCATAATCATGACATCTTTGGCCTCGACGGTAGGTCCAATCATCACCGCACCTGCATTTACGAGGACTGACAGTCATCAGGAGCCAAGAGGAAATGCCAGGAAATTGGTGTCGAGCTATTGGGAGACATCCCTTTGCACCCGAGCATCTGTCACGATGCTGATGCTGGAAAGCCCACGGTGGTTGCCAGTCCGGATGGTCCGCAAGCACAGTCCTTCACTGCGATCGCGCGAGGACTGATACCGACGCTGAAACTTCCATGAGATGCTCTTGAGGATTTCTAGCGCTCTGAAGGCGTTTCAGACATGGCATCCGATTACACCAGTGCCGCAGCAGACTTCGGAAAGGCCGTAGGTCGATGACACCCGTCCTCCGCTACACCGGGACTGATAACGGCTCCAATCCTGCGCGGACAATGGCAGTGTTCACTATGTGCACGAACGCAGCGCGGCGCCTTGAGAGATGATCTTCCTCGCCCAGCCGATAGTTGCAATCATTGTCACGGCCAGCTTTACCACTGCCGACTGCGAAATTTACAGAGTCCCGGCTCGTAAAGCAAGAGCATCGATGAGCAGAAGCATCAAGCGCCACATCAATGGATGGCAGTCAAGGTGCTCGGGGGCGACTCTCGCCTAATTTGCTGCGCAGAATTCGCGGTGACGCGACAGGTCGGCACATGCACATGACTCGCGTCCTCATCTCTGCGCGGCCGATCCAGATACATGGTCGCCCACGTTTGGTCGAGGGCGTAAGGGGGATGCTGCGCAAGGCTACTGATGTAGAGGAGGGCAAAATCAGGACCGACCATGTGTGCACCATTGACGAGCGGTTCGACCACATAGCCACCGCTTTCTCGCACTCAAGTCATCATTTGCGTCCGGCTTCTCATCAAACATTTCCTGTAGATAATAGAGTCTATATCTGCTTTGTATCGCACAGTAGATCCCGAGGCCATATACACGATCGAATCGAACCTGTACTAACACAACACACTGTGTAATGCTTGGACCACACCATTCATCTAGCCTGCTGCCCTGCACCCTGACCCTGCGCAGCAACAGCGCCAGCAGTCCCACCCGGTGCCGCCTTCGCCTTCCCACCCCTCCCAGCCTTCCCACCCGCACGACCATGGTGTCGCCTCTTCGCCCCTCCCTTCGCAGCACCCGCAGCATTCCTCTGCTCAGCTTCCTGCACCCTGGCACTCTCCTTATCCCACCACTCCTGGAACTCCTGCTCAGCTTGAATCTCATTGAGATCACGTTTCGCCGTGGCAGCTTTGATCTCATCTTTCTGCGCCTGTTCCAGAGCCACGATCTCGGACATCGACAAGCCGAGGATTGGTTCGGCTGTGGGCTGGTGCCTGATGGATTGTGGAACGGGTCTGCTGTGCGTCTGCTGAGGCTGCAGTGCAGGCCTTGAATTTTCGCTTTGCTGTGGTCCGGAAGTACTGCGGTGCGGGAGCGCGGAGTGGCCAGCTGGGCCTATCACAGATTTCTGCAAAGGCGTAGAGTGCTGCTTGGCGTTGGCAACTGTCTGCCTCATCGTCAGCTGAGGCGTGCTTGGCTTTCTTTCAGCGGCCACAGGTCGTGGTGGAGCGGCAGCACTTTGGACAGTGAGCACATCTTTCAATGCCGACCGCGGTGAGCTGACATTGGCCCACGGGTTGCTCGGCTTGACGGATTCGGAAGGGCTCGGAGCCTTTGACAATTGCGGACCTTGAACCGTGGCTTGCTGCTGCATGCGCTTGCGCTCTTTCTGCGAGAGCTTTGGTGCTCCCAGGCTGAACGAGCTTGGCGTAGCCGGCAAGCCAGGTCTTTCGGCGGCAGCAAGGCCTTGCGATAGTGACGACGTCCGGACCGAGGATGCTTGAGCCATTATATCCTTCATTCCAGTTTTCGGTCCCGCCAGAGGCGTCAATATCCAGGGTACGCCAGTGCTTGGCGGCGTCTTGCCACCCATGTATGGCGACCTTGGCGTACGTGGTGTAGCGGCATGCGATACTGGAGTCTGAGTTTGGGGACCAAGTCTGGGTGAAGGCAGGACCTTGCCGCGTGAATCAAACCAGACCTCTTCAGGTGGACTCGATGGAATGGGATCAAGACCGCGGGGGCTGGTCATTGGCCTAATCGCTGGGGACGGCTCAGGTGTGCCAATATCAGAACTGCCTTCTTCATCCATAGCGAACATCATGTCTTTAGTGGACACTTTGGCTTTCAGCCGGGGTTGGTCAGGATCGGTCTTTTGAATCGCCACTGAAGACCTGCGTCGAGCTTTCGAAGCGATGGGTGAAGCCGCAAGCTCTTCTCCAAGTGAGCCAGGCACGAATGTGTCTACGTTCTGGTGTCTAGCACGTAGCGTGATGCCATCGATCTTTCTTTGTTTGTTCCGTTCGACGCGATCTGCCAGGTCCGGGTGCCGCTCGTGTAGCAGCGTCTCCATTCGCCGCGTGGTGAATCGCATGCAAGTCTCCTGGTTCTTGCGAACCACCTCGTCAAGTTCTACAAGCAAATCCTCGTCAAGCGCATTCAGGTGGTGGCCTTGCAGCATAGCCTCGAGGTTCAGACACAGATATTCCAACGCGGCATCCTTGAATTCGTGGACCGAGCTCGGTGAGATCGCGTTCAAGAGGTCGCAGACGTTGCGCACGTTGACATAGCGACCAACTACTTCTTGACAGGCTTGCGACAGACGGTCTAACATGAGTTCGTTTGCAGCGCTCATGACGTCCATCACAGCGTCCAAGAAATCGTCCAGCCCAACAGTAACAATATCATCGAACAGATCGGCTCCAGTGTCAGCGTATATGTGACGTAGTACCATCTGGAATGTCTTCATGTTAATGTGCGTAAGATCGACATTGACGTCCTCATCTCGGTCACGCCCTAAGAGCCAGCGGCCACCCGAGCGACCAGCGAACAAGCCTTCGAAGAATGGACATCGAGTGCAGACAAGAGCACTATGAACCCTGACTTCTTCGTCTTCGAGTTGAACGACTATATCGCCATCGTGGAAGAACGCCGCATCCGCAAATGCGACTTCGAAATCGAGATCCATGCAAGGTCTCGGTGCTACCATCTGTCGTACTGCTGGCTCCAATTTAGGTAGTTCCAGCTTCGACGCAAGCTTCATAAGTTCCGTCCTGACTTGTCGATAGCGATAAGCCATCTTCGGTGCATTGCGGGTCATGTGCCAGAAGTCTACAATGGTGTCGGTGTATAAATAGAGTACAAAGTCGACGACGGTCAGTATGTCCATTCCTTGGAGTTTGAGAACCGTGCGTCCATGTTTGTCCAGCTCAGTGAGTGCCAAATCTGATATCGTGAAGGTACTGGCCTCGCAGAGATCTCTGAAGCCTCGGCGGAGTGTCCGACTCCTGCCAGTCAGGACAAAGCGATGGACAGGGATGACGATATCTGATGTGGTGGTCGCAACGACCGCATCATATTTGGCGAACGAGTCAGAGAAGCATCGATCAGCGAGATCCTGCAGGTCTGCCTCGATGTCCTTAGTTCTGAGAATGGCCTGCTTGAGCAGCACCACTTCATCAGGCTTATGAGAACCCTGCCAAAAGCGTGGCCTGGACTCAGCATCCTCCTCTGGACGGTCCTTGACCAAGGTTCGGAGAGACAAAAGTGATCTGATGTCCTTGCTTAAGCTAGGATCGTCAACAACCACTTGTGTTTTGAGCACATCACAGTCGCGCCTGACTGCTGCGTATGCGCCGTGCGCAGAAGCTCTGACCGCTAGCACGCGAGTCAATCCTGGGATGCGTGAGAACTTATAGTCTTTTGGCTTGTATTCGCTGTTCCCAGAGACCGTCGCATCTTTCATTGTCGCTCGACGAGTCCGCTTCCACACGCTGCCCTCCTCAGTAGATAGGATGACTGCACCGTCCGCGTCCACGCCGACGTCTCGCGCAGCCATATTGGTCTTCTTTGGTGCCCAAATGCATTGAGGGTGAGTGATCGCACCACGAATCTTGGCTGGGTTGGTCGTGGACGAGCTTGCTTGGTTGTCTTGTCGCTGGTTGATGGAAAATGTGTAGATCTCGCCCCTGCTCGACATAGCACACATCGTATCACCGCCTCCGGTCAACTTCACGATCCTGTTCGACACGCCATCATACACGGTGGTCAAAAAACTCTGCTTGAGAAAGTAGTTGTGAAATCCTTCAAGTGGGAACTGGACTTTGGCATAGCCGTAGTTGGCAAACACCCATACCTCGTGGTTTTCGAGCAAGCAGACAGTAGCTTTGTCGATCGCCGCCGCCGCCTTGATTGATGATGTAAACAGCGAGGCGGCGACCTTCCGAGGCGTTGTCTGTACTTCAAGTGATCTGGCATCCGAGTCCATGATGCCAAGCTGGCCTTCATTCTTGCCAAAAGTGTATAGCGAGGTAGAGGTGTACGCGACTGAGTGAATACGCGATGCAGCAATACCATCAAGCGCCTCCCGTTTTAAGATGCCGAAAATTTGTCTCGGAATGGTACTGATGGGATCTTCGTCGCCAAGAACAGGCTTAGGCAGACTGTAGCCAAGCTGACCAAATCCATTGTTGCCCCAACTATAAATCTCTCCCTCACTCGACAGTGCCAGTGTGTGGTTCTGCCCAAGCGCTACCGTTGCGATACGTTTACCAGCGAGGGCACCACCTTCTATGCAGATGAAATTATATCGCGTCTGCTCGTCACCAGTGCCTAGCCGACCGCCCTGGCCGTGCCCACACATGTAAAGATTTGCCTCGGGATCTGCTGTCAGCACAGCCGTAGAAAGTTTGGCCATGTGCACGTCCTGAATGATCAACGGCCTGCTTCGAATGGTGAACGGCAGATCGTCCAGCCAGCCAGCTGCTGGTACTGGCGGCTTGGCCTGATGATGAGGATTGTGCGCCGACCATTTCCTTTCCTCCGCATCCAAATACTCCTGGTAGAAGCGTCGAATGAGATGATCAGGCCGTCGCAAGTGAACCCGCTCTGGAAACTGTCTGTTGTCTTCATCACCGAAGCCGAGAGATACATTCTGGTTACTACCAAATGTGAAGAGCTGATCGCCAGCAACGTCCATGTACGCGATCTGCGCGTTGCCAGCATCTTCGTCTCCATCGCCTGTGAAGTTGGGTCGCTCTTCGTCGCTGGTCGTTGAGTTCGATCGTTGCCGTGCAGCAGGATCGGGTCGCAGGGTGCGGTCTTTGATGGTAGCTCCATAAAGATCGAGTGGTCCGTGGCCCTCTTTATCCTTGACTTTGATCAACCCAAACGTCTGTTGAACATGCCCTGATGTCCTTCCCAACACGTTGCCAGTATCTCGCTCCAGCATCACTCGCGCAATGTTCACATTGCCAAAGTAGAAGGCGCGATGCAGTGCGGTCCACCCATTCTCGGCATCGACCACATACAAGTCAATGTGTGGATGCTCAATCAGCGCAGTCGCAAACTCAACCGCATTCTCGGCAGTGGAAGATGCCGCATGGTGCAACAAAGTCAAGCCTGCGCTGTCACGGCAATTGATGTCCGCTCTCGTCACCGCCGCCCCGTGCGCGCCAGACGACGGAGTCGCAGGCCCGCCTTTGCGGTTCTTGTTGTTGGCTGCTGGTGAGCCTGCCAACCCAGGAGGGCTTCCTATCACCGTGCTGATGTTCCCACCTCTTCCCGTCGGGCCTCTTGCATTGTACACCGCGGCCTCGGCCAGCAACCGTCGAAATGTATCGACGTCATTTTCGTAGTATGCTTTCCACAGTTGGCTGCTCATATGTCGGGCGGCTGTGTCGCGAAGGAGAGATCCCTGACGCTTCGACGAAAGCACCCGCTGTGACTACGAGGAGCCACGGCTTGTTTAAGGTGCTCTGAGCGAAGCTCGGGATGACTCCGAGGGAGAGGGAGAAGGAGCCTACTCGGAGGTCCTTTGATCTTCCAATGTAGAGGGGAGACGCTGAATCGATACGCGACGAGCAGGTTAAGCTTATGCGACTGAGTCTTGCAGGACTTGGCTCGGCAACACAGATTGGCGCGGTCGTGTCCTGTTTCGCTGGCCGTAGAATACAGCAAGGGAATTTCAGCGGGGTGTCGCAAGCGTCGTGGTGGCTTTGTTCTGGATGGACCTTCTGCCTGGCTTTCCGTGTCTAATAGTAATGTGTTTGGGCTTCGCGATCGTGATGCGACGGCAGACGACAGTGATGGATGGGTGGATGTTATCATGGACGCGTAGGTAGACAACACCATGGGATGGTGGGATATGCACGTGAAGTCATCGCCACACCGGCCAATCGCGTCTTCCGAGGCAGAACACGCTCCAAGTGCCCCTCCGCATGATGCCCATACCATAATCATAACCACTGTACATGATAACCGGGAAAGGCGCGGCTGCTGCAGGTCCAATCGACACCCACGTGCCAGCCAAGAATGCAGCGTGATCACTACAAGCTTCTGGACGTCTCTACCGGATATGAGCTGTTGGCCTACCTTTTCATTTATTATTAACTACCTTGAAAGAGAGGGGCAGTTGCGAGCTGAACGCGGGACAGTTGATTACTGAGGTAATTACCTTATGGCGCGGTCAATCAATCCGTATTAGGGCGTGAATCGAGTGGGTGGCTGCTAATCGATCACCAAATTATCAGCCAACCCATCAATCAATTATTGATGGAAGGTGAGATGTCTGGAAATTAGGTCCAACCAATGCTCGACCACCTCAACTTCCTTTCGTGAAAGCCGACTAGAGCGCTTTCACCCTCGTCGAAGGAGCGCTGACCTTGTCGAAGGACTCTGGTCAGCGCCTGTGGCACAGTCTTGGCATCGAGCGCCTCCGACTTCACTGCCTCCAAGCCACCGACACGTCGCCCGTGACTTGGCAGCTTTTGATGCTCTTCACTGCCGCCGTTGTAGCCTATATATCATACCTCGCACTCTCGTATCTCGCGATACTGCAGCAAGACATGCAGCAGTCCCAGCAGATCATCACGGCTCCAGGGTCATCGAAACGAGGCCTCTGCTGGCCAACAGACAACCACGGCAAGGACGAAGTCTTCACATTCACCAAACCTGGCTCCAAGATCAGCTGGCTATACAATTGGTCTCCTTCGCCTACGCCAAATGCTTCGTCCCTTCACTTCGTACCAATGCAATGGAATCACGTCGGCGTGGACGATCTACCTGCCAAGGCCAAAGCTGCAAATGCCACACACATCCTAGGCTTCAACGAGCCAGAGCTACCAGACCAGAGCAATGTGCCCGTTGAGTTCGCAGCAAGGGAGTGGCTGAGAGTGGTTGAGCCTATGCGTAAAGCTGGAATCCGTGCTGGCAGCCCAGGAATCTCCTCAGCGCCTCAAGGAGTTGCTTGGCTGAAGGACTTCATTGGCCGCATCCGCCAGGAAGGCTCCGATGTCGACTTCTATTGTTTCCACTGGTACGGAGTCGATCTAGGTGGCTTCTATGATTACATCTGGAGTACGTACTACCAGATGCCTGATCAGCAGCGGCCTGTCTGGATCACGGAATTCGCGCCCACCAATTGGAATCCAGATAAGCCTTTGCCACGAGAGCACGTTGAAGCATTCATGAGGGATAGTATAAAGTATCTTGACAAGGAGGTACCGTGGGTCGAGCGGTATGCCTGGTTTGGCCCAATGCGCGATTGTGGGACGGTTGGAAAGTGGGCGAGGCTGTTGGATGAGAATGGGAAGCTTACGGAGCTGGGAAAGATGTATAGGGACTCATGATGAACGAACAGGCATTTCGAGAGTACAGACGGCCGGTGAGGTATTCAGCGGTGCATCACGGCATGTGGCTCACCGCGGCGAGCGTGTCAAAGCTTGCCAAGACGACATGCAAAGCGTTCCAGGTGCCCTCCTACCTTCATGATCTTGACGCTTGAGATCAAGATGATGTACTCCAAGCCTCTATCAGAGATATACTTCGTGCTTCGCCGTTCGGTCTCCGTGTGGATGTTTTGCTACACCAGGCAAAGCCACGTGATACCTGACCAACCACAAGCTTGCATAAGAAGGGCCGAACTTCGCGGCCACCAGCTCGCACAACTCACCAGTCCTACTCGGGCCATCATGAATTTTGGACCTCCAACAAGATATTTCACCTCTTCTTCCACCCAAATAAGAAATCCAGCCTCCACAGCCACACCGACCCTCCACGTCTTCCGGCCCACGACCCAGAATTCAACCAAACAATGAAGACCATCACCCCGACCACCGCTCTCCTCCTGGCCGGCCTGGTCCAAAGGAATCGCTGCTACTGCCCAGACAAGCCCGTGTCTGAGCGGGACAACGGTTTCCACACGACGAAGGGTGTCTGCGCCGCCTACAGATCCACAGGGCGCCCGTTGGTGATGGATGGGACGAACTGTGTGCCGAGACCCGGCTCGGGATTCGTGATTCCGGATGATTTTTGGTCGAATCTATGTTTGGCTGTGAACGAGGTTCTGGGGGTCTGCTTGGCGTAGGTTGAACAGGAGCGGTGAAGAACGGGTCGCGAGGCTGCGGGATTAGCTGAAAAGACTTGTTAATGGGACTATTGGTTCTAGGACCGGAGTCGAGGCTGGAAGCTCATTTGCGGCATACAGCTGCGTTGTCCTCGCATTGGAAAACTTCGTCGGTCTTCGAGCTCGCTATCCCTAGATCCTGCAGACCTAAATCTGCGAAAATGTTTCCGAGGACAGAATCTCGGACCCTCTTCATCCAGTATTCTAGCGTCTTGCTTCTGCGGCTCTTCATTGTCAGCATCGTAGTATGGACAGGACCCTGTGCTTACCGGTGATCTATGGCCGTATGCGGCCGAGCACGCGGTAATTGCTGCATACGACGTGCAGTGGTGACATGCTGTCAGAGTCAAGCTGACTGACCGCTGACATGTGTTCCAGAACGTTGTCTGGCTGATCATACGGTACATGCGTGCATGCGGAACATGTCAAGGGTAGCAGGCAACGAGAAGCCAGCAGGTTACGTCTTGATCGGCGAAGGAGCAGGCTGCATCGAAATCTTGATGCCTGGATTCGAGGGGAATGCTAGATGCGGTTGGCGGCGTCTGTCTGAAGTAAATCAGCAAGAATATCGGGGCGAAGCCCACCAGAGCAGAAAGCAGGCGCAATCTCTGCCAGGCTGCCAGCAAGGTCCGATGTTGTCGTTGCCCTTGCCGTTACCGAGAGTGATTCAGGATAGGGTGGTGCTTTTGACTGACTACGTGCTGCGTATCGCTCGGTCGGAAAACACTTGGTTGACAGCAGGGCCGACCAGTTGCAGGAATTTGTTGTTTCTGTCGTGAAGAGTTCATCGCCGCATGATCACGGGCGGCCATGTACGCTTTCTGTGCCGAAGCCATTTTTCCTTACCTTCAAACTCTCAGACGCATATCTAGGGGCTTGCGTTTACGACACTTCCCAATTACTGCGACCTGAGAGCTCATGCTCCTGATCGTATACCTCAGGACCCGTAGAGCGGGGTCAAATACACGATGGTAGGGCCTGCGCTCGTCGCGCTGGCTTCTATTCGCGAGAGCCAAGAGCCTTCCCTTCTTGAGCACGAGTCACGAGGCGTTAGCAGCCGACATGATTGTGGGTCGGGCATACGGTCGTGCGCGGCACTCTGGGCCGGCGCATGAGGGCTTTGAGAATATTGTGTTTGGCGATGAAGAGCAGGATGATTGAGCATGAGCGCGTAGGTGTCTCCAGAAGGGCACAGCGGGCGAAGAAGAACAGAATGGAATGATGGACAGAGCGGGATTCCGTTTCGGCTCGATGATCCAGACTAGATCATCTACGTAGTACATTTGGGGCTTATGTTACTTATTACTCTTCACTGCGTTTGGATCCTCTGGGGCGAATAAATGTAGCCCGAGACTCGTCGCCAAGGCAAGGCGACAACATGCACATGGGAGCTCAACTGCCGGGTCTGCGAGCGCAGCGCCGACGATGTATCCGGCACCGACGTAAATGGTATAAGTCGTCATGCTCGTTAATTAGTATGGAACAATAGTGGCGCAGGATCGAATCCCGGAGCATCAATATCGCGAACGAAAATGCGCAACTACCGCTCAGTGGGCGAAGGCCAGGGATAATCAGGCATATCCAACTTCTTGTCCGTCGTCACTCCTAACGCTGCCGCAGCCTTCGTCGCCAACGTCGCCAGTCCAGAGTTGACCACCAACCTCAGGACCTTGTCTCTAATCCAGATGCCCCGCGCCGTCTGCGGATTCAGTAGCTGTGGAGCACTGTTATTTGCAGACCCTTGGTTCCGCTTCACGAAGGGTAGCATGAGCTCCTCATACTTCTGCACAGCGACCTTCACATTCCCAGAGCTGGAGAGGAGCTCGCCGGCCAGAACGTATCCGCCAATGATGGCGAGCGACGTGCCGAACCCTGGGGTGGCGTAGCCTGCGTCGCCGAGAAGCACGACGCGGCCGCCGCTTGACCGGAGGCTTGGGGATCGCACCTGCGCGAAGATGTTGGCGTAGAAATCGTCTGCTCCATCCATCCCATCCAAGACTTCGTCGGACAGCCATCCCGCGCCTCTGAAGTCGTGCTGTAGGATCTTCTTGTACTGTTCGTAATCTCTGGTGGCATCGTTCAGACGCTTTTTGCCCTCGACGTCTTGTGGCGTGGTGACATGGATGAGGTTGGCTCTCGTGCGGCCCAGAGGATTTGGATCCGGACGAAGGAAGACCACGCGACCGCCGGGTGCATTGTACCATTGCGCGTTTTGACTGCCGTTCAACAGATCCGTAGAGATGGTGAAATACGCTACGTGGATTCCTAGGTCATTAATCTGGTCTCGTGAAGGCGCATTGAGCATTTGGCTGCGTATGTGCGAGCCCAGACCGTCGGCCGCGACCAGCAGGTCGTAACGCTCGGCGGTCTTCCCATGCGCGAACGTGACGTGGACCCCGTTGTCATTCTCCTCGTAACTCTCGACGGACTCGTTGAAAACCAGATCGACCTTGTCCAGGACGGGTGTGAGGAAGATTTTCGCAAGCTCTCCTCGGAAGATTTCGTACTCAGAGGTGGCAGTTTGGACGTCTGTGTCGCCTGTGGCCTGAAGGGTGGCAATCTCTTTGCCTTCTCGATCTACGAACTGCCAGCCTTTCTCGTTGGTCCCATGATGGCGAATCGTCTCTTCTAGGCTCATCTTCTTGATTATGTCGACTGCTGAGCTCCGGATGTCAACGCTCTGCCCTGTCAGCCGCAGCGAGGGCGCCCTCTCGACTATGGTGATCTTGACTCCTGGATAGGCACGCAGAAGCCACCAGGTGAGGACACCACCTGCGATGCCTGACCCGCTGATCAAAATGTGCAGAGGCGAGGCCATGGGCGGAGAGGTCTCTGGACGTAACGCTGACATTGACGATTCGCCAAAAAGTTTGGCTTGAGGAACCAGTCAGACTGGTCTACTGAGGGATCAATATACTATATCGCAGTTGGAGCACTCTCTGGCCGGGTGAATTAGTGCAAGCCAGCTGACGTCGGGCTTATAACAGGCGGCCGCGAGGGCCATACATGTACGGTCGGTCGCCAGATGCATGGTGACCGGCGATACTTGGTACTGATAGACACACGGCACGAAGTGAACGCGAACTTGTCAAGGTAGGTGGCCAAGGTGGACTGACCAGACGGGACAAGGAACATCCATGGATGCTCAATTCCATGGTTCACCTCAGCTGGTCAGCCTGGACTTCAGCACACGTGTTCTGGCTCCACAAAAACCGATCAACCCACCGCTACGCGAGCACATCCGCGGTATTGTTACACGACCGGAAGACTTTCTTTGAGGCCGACTTTGAGGTTGAGAGAACCGGTGGCCAAGGTGAGCTGCAAATCTGTCGCAGGCAGCTAGCTGGCTCGGCTGTCTGATCATCTATCTGTACAGTCCCTCTATCCAACCTATAAGGCATGTGAGCCGCTCGAGTTGCTTGTTCACCGCGCGTATAAAGTTCCTGAATCTCATGAGGACTGCCACCCGTGAACTGTAGCTGCCCAGGACAACAGGGCTGCAAGAGGCGAGATACAAGATGCAGATGACATTCCGTCTTTTCGACCGCCGCGCGAAGACAGCGCCTTCGAGCTACCCGCGTGTACCATTCCATGTCCTGCGGACCTTTCAGCTCATAGCCTCCCTCATCGTCGGGGCTATCATGTGTTTCTTCATCTGGCACCTCACGCACGATCACTGGAACACGCCGTGGACATTCATCTGGCTCACGTCTGCTTCACTCTTTTCGATCGCCGCCCTATGCTTCACCATTGTCCTGCACTGCTTGTTTGGATTGAACCCACGGCTGAATCTGGCAATCAACGGATTCTTGTCACTTCTCTGGGTCCTCAGCTGGACAGTGCTTACAATATACATAAGCGGAACGTTGGCACACGTCTGCGACTATGAGCATTGGAACGAAAAGGTCGGCATTATGGTCTGCAGGATATACAAAGCCCTATTCACATTCGCACTAGTGGGGATGTAAGTTCACATTGAACGTGACCCGCGCATTTGCTCGCCAACTGACGCACTCTAGGGTTTCCACAATCGCGGGCCTCGCCCTCGACATCTACGTCTACCGCCTTCAGACTCGCCGCGGTATTTACCGGCTTCAAGATCTTGGCGCTAAGCCACGGTCACAACACACGAGGGGCTCGTTCACTGACGAGGCAGCATTTGAGAGTCCACGAGGATATAGACAGGATGGTCTTGCGGCATCACGGAGCAGCGGATCTTGGTCAGAGCCTAGACTGTCGATGGGGCCATACAGCGAACGAGCAGGTCTGCAACAGAGCAAGGCAGGGTACTCTGCGCCGGACAATCAATTCGACTATGATGCTGAACATGACGGTGGACATGATAAGCGATAGTGTCGATTCGAATACGCGGCGGGGTTACTGAGCCAATCAAGGCAGCACGTTATTACAATGGTGCCTACACTCGTGCTGCGGATTTCACAGCGGCATGCTGACTCTGGGAGAGTGAGACGTTCGAATCAGTGTTCCGACTACCCTAAAAGAATGTCTCCTTGCTGAATGTATGTGGCGGCTGTCACGATTGGGCGTTACAATCATGGAGCAAACGCTGAAACGAGCGGCGCGGGAGTTTCCTGGTCGATACCGAAAGCCCTGGATGCAGATGTGATCTAGTCAGGTCCAGTGTCTGCGCAATTTGGTCCGGAGTATTTCAAAGCAAAGGCTTAGGTCTGCGACTCGTCCTTGCATTCCACCCCAGAACGCCCGCACATCCGTAACGTGGCTTGCTTCTGGACTGGCCTCGGACCACGGCAGTAGTAGCCTTTATATCTTGTATCAGTAGAGCCCTTGTATCTTGTAAGTATGTTCGAGGCTTTATATCTTGTATCAGCCCTTGATTTGGCTCACGAATCATGGTATCCTCCCCTGGCAGCCCAGGCCACGTGCGGATTCCATCTAGAGGTCTATATGCATACGACCGTCGCACAGTCCAGCCATGTGCGTGTCACGGATCCCAAGGCCGCGTATCTGTCCTACACCGACCGCGTTGCTCGTTGCGCACAGGCTGGTAATGACTGGTTGGGACAAACGATTTGGTAGGTATTGATAGGCCTCAACGTGATGACCATGGGGACATCCGTTCCCAGACACCGATCCACTTGATGACCACCAGCCTTTGCTGGGGATGTCAAGGCGGTCCCGAGATGAGGGATCTAAAAACCGATAGTTTAGTGGAGTCGCGGTGTGGAGTACGTTATATTACGGTAAGGGACACGGGGCAGTTCGGACGACGAGGCCTTCTCCGGGTTGGAACCAAGCTTCTGGAAGTCGCGGCAAGGAAGCTGGGCACAGGCTTGACTTCACGTCGTGCAACGCGTGACATGAGAAAGCATCTTCATTATTGTTCAACGACGTCGTGATGAACCCTCGAGGCCGCGCCGAAGGGAATCATTGCTTGAGAAACATGATGAATCATGCATGACTCGAAGGCCGGCGCCACACTATCTCTCGTGTCGTACCTGAATCTGCTCCGATGATGCACCACCCTACTACCCGAGCGCCCCCGGAGGTAAGCGCCGGCGCTCTGCAGGAACCCGAGCACCAGTGCGCCCCCCCGTGGTGGACCTCCAACGACGATCAACTAATGATGGCGGCCGGACGTCTCATCGATATCAATAGTGAACAGCCACTAGGCGAGCCGAAGCGGGCTACTAAGACGCCGTATAACAACGGCGACATGCCCTTGGGTAGGTTTCCTGGCTGATCCGCGACGACAGCGACCTCTCACCGGCCTTTCCTTTTTGTTTTCACCCCTGTCCCACATTCAGTCGACATGCGTTCGGACGTGCCACTCGTTTCTTTCCTTTTCGGGACGGTGGTCTTTGCAGCCGCTGTTCTCCCCGTCCATCAGCGACGCGACGACTCACTGGGGAGCGAGATCGAGAAGATCGAACAAGAGATCACGGAGCTGGAGCAGGACCTGGAGCAGGACCTGGAAGACCTCGAAGCGTACATTTTGACCAATCCCCAGCATCCTGCCGGTTCTGCAGTCTCCACCCCTGCTGCAGCGACAAGCTTTGCAGCAGCCGCAAGCTCCCTTGCGAACGCGGTCAGCTTGGCAACACAAAGTCCTTCATTGCCCGCCTCCGACTCTTCTGCACTCGCCTCGTTGTCGAGCGTTGCTGCATCCATCTCCAGCGCGTACCATTCATTTAGTGCCGCAACCACTCCTTCATCCTCACTCATTCCTTTGGCTTCGAGTAGTACTTCTGCTACCGCTTCTACACCGGCGTCTGGATCTCCTGTGTCTGCCAACACGACCTCGGCCAGCATCATGGCTCCCACGGCCACCGCTGTCTCGAATGGCACCCTCAACTCCGACTTCACATCCGACTCGGCCTGTTCATCGCTATGCAGTTCATTGACTTTCTCTTCCGATTTGGAAGTCACTCCATACATTTGCGAATCCTACCCAGCGAACACAAACATCACGATTACTGGCGGTCAAGCAGATGTCGCCTGCGGCTCGACCATTCTGCTATCAGGTGGCGGCGTCTGCCGAGTCACGTTCTCCATCACCACCAGCTTTGCGTCTTCCACGTACGGGGAGGTGTGGCTACCAAACGAGAACACCACTGCCTGGAACGGCCGAACAATCAGCACCGACAACGGCGGCCTGGATGGGTGCGTAGCGTACGACGATATGCAGTATCTGACCGGCCTCGGCTTTGCAGCTTTTGGTGACAACGGCGGCCACAACTCCTCCGCTTATGACGGCACTGCTTTCAGCAACAACAATGAGGCTGTGCTGGACTGGGTATATCGTGCGCGACATGAGTCTGTGCAGGCTGGCAAGGACATTGTCAACCAGTTCTATGGCAAGCCGCAGGACTACGCATACTACATCGGATGCTCGACTGGTGGACAGCAGGGTCTCCACTCTGCTCAGTACTTCCCGGACGACTTCGATGGTATCATTGCTGGCTCTGCTGCTGCTGACATGAACCACCTTGAAGACTGGAGCGCCCGTTTCATTCAACTGACTGGCGTCGAGGGCGATGATACCTTCCTTACTGAGGACGAGTGGATCTTTGTCCAGAGCTATATCTTTGCACAGTGTGATGAAGGTCTCGACGGCGTCGACGACGGCATTATAGAGGACCCAACCATATGTCTATTCAACACATCCGCCATCCCGGTCTGCGGTAGCACTACCAACGACAGCTGCTTGACCAGCACTCAAATCAACACCGTCTATCAAGTCTTCACTGAGCTCTACAACACTGAAGGCGAGCTTTTGTACCCGGCTCTGCTCTATGGATCTCAGGTCGATGCTTACCGCCTCGGTCAGTTGTCTGGCTCCGTTCAGGGTATCGCGCATGATTGGTTTGCGTACGCCGTGTACAACAACTCCGACTTTAACATCACGCAGCTGGACCAGGATAACTATGCTTATGCCGACACACTAGACGAGTACCACGGCAACGTCTCTTCATTCAACGGCGACCTCAGTGCCTTCAAGAATGCCGGAAAGAAGCTTCTTATGTACCACGGGCTGGCCGACCCGCTCGTCTCTGGCGCAAACAGCCAGCGCTACTACCAGAAGGTCGCCAAGACCCTCGGCATCACCGACTACACCGAGATCGACCCCTTCATGCGTCTCTTCCGCGTCTCTGGTATGGCCCACTGCGGTGTGGGCGGCATTTCCGGCGCTGGTGCCTGGATGTTCGGCCAGACCGGCGACGCATGGTACCCGGGTGTTGCAGACAACATTGTGCAGAACCTCGTCGACTGGGTGGAGAACGACAACGCGCCCGACACCATCACTGGCACCAAGTTCTGGTACGACGAGCCGTCTCTCGGCCTCGAATTCACCCGCCCTCACTGCCGCTTCCCCTTCCGTACCACTTATAAGGGCTCCGGCGAGTGGCAAGACGCGGCGAACTGGAACTGTACCTACATTGAAGATTGGCAAGAATGCGGTGTCGGTGCTCACCCGCGCACTTGCAACGTTGACGGCAGCTTCACTTAGGCACACTTGACAGGGATATAATACAACACAGTGTAACGACCAGTAAAAGCAGAGGTTAGCGAATGCCAGCATACTTAATTGTGACGACGTTTTAGGACATGAATCTTTTTGTACATGTATACACAGAATAGCATATATACAGCAAGTTTATTCAGCGGTAATATAGCGATGCATTCGATTCGATAATTCCGAATACAGCTTTGTTCTATCCTTCTCTCAACTGTACTCTTGTAGTGCTTGTGGCGTGGATCATAGCTATAGCCTTGGTCCCATTCGCTCGACACCTCAGGACGATTTCGACCGTGGGAGGAAGGAGGGATCTATTCTACCTTGATCGGGGTACCTGAAGGCTTGCCCCTGCCTGCAAAGCCCCAGCGGATCTGATTAGGCATCTGCACCTGCTGATCAAGCTCTTCGGCCCACTGGAACACCAGTCCGGGATTCTTCTGGAACGCCCTGCCGACGGTGACCAGATCCAAACCATCCTTCTCGAGCAGGTCGTTGGCGAGATGTGCGTTCTCGATGGCGCCGACACTACCGACGTGGAGCTTGTCACCCACGGCTCTCTTGGTCTTGATGGCAAATGGTGCCTGATAAGCCGGCTTGACGTGCGGATGCTGTTTCGGGTGGTTGCCACCGGACGAGACGTCCAGAAGATCGACACCGTGCTCGGCGAGGATAGGTGCCAGCCTGGCAGTGTCGTCGCCAGTCCAGGACTCTGGGAACTCATCCTTCTGCTCCTCCAACCAATCGGTCGCACTGATCCTCAGGAAGAGAGGCATGTCCTTTGGGATGATGCTGCGAACGAGATCGACCTACCACACTTCATTAGCCGCTCGCCGGACTGGCTTTTTACGACTTCACTCACAATCTCGATCGTCAATCGCGTACGATTCTCGAAGCTGCCACCATACTTGTCCGTCCTCTTATTGGAGACGGGCGAGATGAAAGAGTGCAATAGATAGCCGTGGGCGTTGTGGATCTCGATGGCATCGAATCCGCACGCCAACGCTCTCTTCGTAGCATCAGCCCAGGCTCTCTTGAGGTCCTCAATATCCTGTAGAGACAACTCCTTGACGGGCGCGTGGTTCTCGTTCCACGAGATCGGAGAAGGGCCCCAGACGTCGTCCGGCCAGCCATTGAGCTCCGGGCCAGCGACTTCACCACCGCTCAACCAAGGAGCCACGGTGCTCGCCTTCCGACCCGCATGAGCCAGCTGGATCATGATCTTCTGGCCCTGGCTGTGCGCGAACTCGACCACCTCTGCGATCGGTCTGATCTGCGAGTCCTTCCAGAGGCCAACGTCTTCGGGCGTGATCCTCCCCTGGGGCGTCACAGCGGTGGCCTCGATGCACGTCAGGCCAGGTCCTCGCTGCACGATGCCTCCGATGTGAGTCTTGTGCCACATCGTGTAATGACCATCTTCGGCCGAATACTGGCAGAGGGGGGACAGCATGATGCGGTTCTGTAGTGTCATGCCGCGAAGCTTCAGAGGCTGGAATAGCTTTGGGACGCTCGTCTGGCCCTCGACCACGAGCGCTGTGCCCGCCCGAGGGATCTGGGCCGGTGTGAAGTAGGAGATGCCTGGAGCAGCACGGTTCACGTTATGAGGCTCCTCCTGAGGCTGGATGTCGTCGACATTGTGGTGGGAAGTCATGGTGGTGTGGAGAGATATGTCTCAAGAGGAAGTTTTTCGCTTCAGAGGCAATGTCTAGAGTTGTATGTGCCGACGACTACTAATTATACCTTGTTCTACTTGCTCGACGGGACAATGCCGTCTATTGTTGATTTCCAATCCACTCGCAAACTTAGGCTATAGTTCGGTCTTCTTTACGTCATGTTGATACTTAGGCCGACCGACGAGTGCGCAGTCGGGACACTTATACACCCATCATTTGCTTCTCCGAATTTCCATACCATTTCCATACCATTTCCATACCATCATGGTTTGTCTTTGCCGGTTCTAAATCTCGTGACTCGTGGCCTTCACAGCCAAGTCCGTCATACCTCCTACCTTGTCACCTCAAGAACACGCGACTGAACGCTTCCGCCCTTCCTCACGATCAACATGAAGTTGTCTCAGCCAGCGGGACGGTGGGCGGGCCCAAGCCCATCACACTCGAGTGGCTGCCAGACCGCAAGGTGGTCCGGCCTGCACATTAATCCCTTGTCAGTACGGCTTTGGATTCGATCAGGAGGATATTTCGCTAGATTCCTCACAGATGTCGGCCGTGACAAGATCCTTGGATTAAAGTATGCCTGAACGCTGAGACGTGTATGAGTGTGAAGGGCACCAGACGCCATCAAGACAGCAGCGTTCGCGTACAAAATCCCAAAGAAAAATACGTTCAGAGCGATATGCGTGGCAACGTCGAGCAGAGAAAGCGCAACTGGCCCAACAGAACGCTACAATTCATGATGCCAAAGCTATCGTACAACCCCATTATCACGTCGACGTCAGCAACCAGATCTGCTTATCAGTCCGCTTGAGTAAACATTGAGTATGCGAATCAAGTTAACGGAGAGTCAATTGAGCATCGACTCGCAGAACGCCATGCAGAACGCTCAAAACTTGTTTATCGAGTGATCAAGACACAACGTCGAAGTCAGGCGTCAAAAGATCCTACAGCGAATGGCATAATTCGCTGTTGTTGCGGCACCGGTGCAAGAACCCCAACAGCAGTCGCTATGCTTCAGCATCCAGATCCAGTGGATCGGCCATTAGTAGTAGAATCGATCGCATCTCCGGCAGCAGAGCAGCCCTGAACTAAGCTTTCGATGTTGGGGGCTAACTTCAAATTCGGATTGGCTACACTTTGGCAAGTGCTTGCTGAAGCAGTCCAGGTTCATGACGACGGCTCCTGTGGCTCCGGCCGGATCCAGCAGAAGATCGAGAATCGCGACCGTAACGGCTGGGTGAAGAGCGATGCTCCTTTTCTCCAATATTCATAGCGCGTTCCCAAGACCGCCTTCTCGGCCGTGGTGGGCGAATAGCATGCGGATCCGTCGGCAACGGGCCCAAGTAGTGTCCACGATGGTCTTGATGGCCGGAGGCCACCGCAGTGTTGACGGCCGCACGAGTTTGGAGGTCATTGCCATTTGCGATCCGGGTGGAGGCGTCGGCGCTGCGATGAGCCGCATCGGCGCTTCGATGAGAGGCCATGGCAGCCTCTCTCGTGGCTCTGGCCGATGCTTGGGTCGCTTGAGCTGACGCTTGGGTCGCGTGGGCCGACTGTCGAGTCGCATTGGCAGACCAGGTCGCTGCAGCAACTCCCGCAATGCTTGCTACGGTCGCCCATAGCTCCTTCCTCTTGAACCATGGCAGTTCGCCTTCTTCGTCCTCGTCCGGTGTGCTTCGCGGGCGAGAGGACCGCGATCTGGAGTGTTCGCCAGAGTCCTTCCTGGGGTAACGGCGATACTGGGGCGCGTCATAGCGGCCTCGACCCGGCCGTCTGACTGGACTGGGAGAGCGAGAGGAGGAGGTTGAAGATCTTGGAGATGACGGAAGTCTGCTCAGGCTGTACTGGCGGCCCCGCGCATCATCTTGATACTCTTGGGTTTCTGGTCGCTGCCGCGGGCGAGGCTCAGGTGCATAGTTGTTCCACTCTGGTTGCTGCCTCTGCCTGGCCTTCTCCTTGAAGAACTCTTCCGGGCGAGGTGATGGCCCAGGCGGGCGAGGTGATGGCCCAGCGGCGGCGTTTTGCGACGTTCCTGCCATTGCTTCAGACGTCAGTCGACGCCGAGATATTTGCCGCACGACAGTTCTTTGGAGGCCGAGTCAGAGGCGGTCCGATGTGGTGATGACAGACTCTGATGAGTGCAGCCGTCAACACCTAAATGCGGGACTGGCGTGCTCGGATGCATAAGGCAAACAAGCAAGCGTGCTGTCGGAATGAGTTCATTTGGTACTGTTTCGACAGACCCAAAGCTTGGAATATCCTTGTGGAAGTGTGTTCCGCCTTTCCACACATCCCTGGAGCTTAGCGCGGACCTGTCCTGCTATTCGCTACAGAAAGAGCGACATCCCAACCCCGAATTGCTCGTCGACGTTGCGGCCCAAATCTTTGCGGCGAAGACGTGGCAAGCTTTTGAATCACGACGATCCAACACGATATACGATTCACTTCCCACCTGGCTTGAGAGCTGCGCGATTGTCGGAGAAGGATCAGCAGCGGGCCTATGTTTGTACGAGCGATAATTATATATACCACGCTGACTAAAACCAGTTCTTTACGAATTCTCGCGAGCCTTGTCACTGCGCTCAGCGACCAGTCCCACTGACGATCTGCACATACGGATCTCGTCGGTTTCAACAAGCTGGAGATGATGACCGAATGGCCGGCCTGACGGCTCACAAACACACCTATGCTTCCTGGTCTGCATGCGACACGACCCTGTAGCTGATCTGGCATGCTGCATGTCATGCGCTGTTGCTCCATCATCAGCTCCTGCCGGCGAGGTTGCAAGCGTGGGGGGTATGACAGCCTGACGCGATGGTAGGTGGTCCACGTCCCAGCACTGTGGCCGAGCCCCTCATCTTGCAGATAAGCAGTTCAATGATAATAAGGTCCGCTCTGCGTAGGAATTGTCATCATCAGCCGCTCGAGTCCGTAACTTCCGGCTGCAAATCCCACATAAGGCAGTCAAACGCAGTCTCCGCACGAGCCAATTCAGCACACTGAAACTGATGAACGACTCATGGTAGCCAGGACGCTCATCGTGAAGTCGCAGAATTGCCATACTCATATAGTCAATCTCTGCACCATTAGAGCCGCATCCTTCTACTCGTCGTCAGCCTTTCTCATCTGATCATAACATCTATCCCCATGAAACCCATGCCCAGCGCTTCGCCTTGCATGACGCCCTCGACGTATGCTTCCCCGATAAGCTCATATGCCTCGCCTTGCGGACGGAGGACATATGGGACATCTACACCACGTACGATGACGATGACGTCTCCCTCCCGTGTGCCATGTGGCACCAAGCCCAGGAATCCGGTCGAGCTCGCAAACAGGACTCGGCCACGCGTAGGTCCCAAGACCAAGGTCTGGTTAGCGTGGTGATTGGCATCCGTCATCACGGTGTTGGCGTCGTCCAGCAAGCTGCCTCTGCGCCTATGTCGCATCTCTCCTACATAGTACCCATGCCGACAGAGCGCCAGCCGTCTCCGCATCGCCTCAAACGCGTCCGTGTAGCTTGTGCTGCCGGGCGAGTGAGCTATCCGGGTGACGGCGATGCTGGCAGCCTCTGCCCACCACGCGGAGATAAGAGCATGAGGATCGTGTTTCCCGTCAATGTCTAGCAACACGTGTCCGACCGCCTGCACCGTATCGACCAGGATGCCGCTGAGCTGAAGCCCGGAGTCGTACTGCCAATCGAAAAGGCCGAGTTGGCCTCCACCGGCGGCGAATCGCTGGGTGCCCAGCCCAAGGACCAGCGGGCGGGAGGCCATATCGACAGTCCAATCAGGTACCCAGCTGGCGAGGCCTCGGAGATGCTGATTCTGCCGACCTGCGCAGGAGAACATGATCAGTGCTTGGCGGACTTCGCGGACATCGGAGGACAGGTCTAGACTGAGCGCCTCGCGCTTAGAAAGTGCCAAGGTCGCCGCACCGATGGTCTGGAGGGCGAAGTCCGTGAAGACAGACTCTGGTGACAGGGAATAGTCAGGGTGGATGTCGTGCTTGCTGAGGCCGAGGAGAGCATAGATCTTGTCTCGAGGGTCGCTTGCACCTAGTCCGCGGGACATCAACAGCAGATCAAGCAGTTCCGGATCATCAGCGTTTGTTGGGGTTTTCATCGACTCAGGCTCTGCTACAACACCTCCGTCAAGGTGCGCGTCAGGAGTGAACGGAGACAATAGCGTGGTGATCGTTCGGCGATGCCTTGACCTGATTTTATTGATCCTAGAGAATGGAAGTACCGCCGCAGATATCGCTTGGTCAAGCTGCCAGTCTGTCGGCAGCGGGCCTTCTAGCAAGGCGATGATCGATTCTAGCTCATCCCAAGACAAAGAATTCGGGCCCAACACAAGCTCAACATGCGGGTTCAGCACGACTTCCTGCACCACCCAAGTTCTCCAAAACCAGGGTCTTCTTAGGATGGCCGCAAAGGCCTTCCACCTCCGGTGGCCTCGCTTCGGCAGACCATGAGTCTCCAGATCATCTGCTCCGAGTCTTGACACGTTGCGGGACTGAGCAATATGCAGCAGTTGCTTGGCAAGCTGCATTCCCGCCGCGCTATCATCGTAATCATTCCCAAGCCACACGACGACCTTCGACGCGGCTCTGAAGATGTCACCCATCAGTTGCACTTGCTCATTGCGCTCCGAGATCCTGCCTTGACAAATGCATATCTGATCAATCCAGAGCGTCACGACTTTGTCGCTATCTCGAAAGCGCTGCAGGGCCTCGAGGAGAGTCGTGGTCACCGCCAGGCGTTTGTTGTTGCATTTGACGTACTTGGTCCGCAGGTCGTCGCCCCACGTATATGACAGAGCGTCGTAGGGCTGCTGACCGGGGCCGCTGACGAAGGAGTCGATCAGATTGATGGCGACGCGCTTCGTGCCACTGCCGGGCAGTATTTGAGCTAGCCGGATGCTGGTCTTCGAGCTTCGTAGCAGACCATGATGGAAGTCCAACAGCTCCTCACTCTTCTGCCTCTGCGAAGGACTCTTCCACCTTGTCAGGTTCATGGCGCGGAGCGGGCTTGTGTTGCAAGCCTGTGCATTTTGCCGCCTTGAACCGAATACATGTATGTAACGCTAGGTAGATCGCATTACGCCTCGGTCGCTCTTTGCGTAGGCTGGCTACAACATCAGCGATGTCGCAGCGCTATATGTGTCTAACAAGATACGATCCATGATTGTGGCGTCGGAAGGCGAGGAGATTGAAGAAGTGTGGTGAATGTACCTAAGGTACATGTAGTTCATCCTTCGGCGGACCTTGCGATCAACCGCGCGCTAAGCGAAACGGCTGTGGATCCTCTAGGAGACTAGCCAAACGAGGCCGATCTGATAACAAGAGGTGTGTAATGATGGACGAGCTGCAGTGATCTTCAAGAAACGGGTGCGCACCTGCATTATCATACATGTATCATTCACGCATCGATTCTGCTATAATGGATCCGACTACGTCCTGCTGTACAAAACGGATCTCTCAGGTGTCTTCCATACTTGTGAAGCAGCGCAACGAGCCCCAAACCGACCAGCACACCAAACAAGACATATGGCCAGGCACTCAGCCACCCTTGTAATGCGGTGTGCGATACCATCACATTCGTATATCGCAGGACCTTGCCGTCGGCATCGAGAGCCGCAACACGATACAGCTTTCTTAAGCCATGGTGGCGTGGAATCTGGATGCGAGTCTCGAAACCGCGCTTCTCAACCTTCAACACATCTTCCAAGACCAGCTCTTCCTTGTCAGCATCACCATTGCTGGCAGCGACTGCGGCCTGCAGCACCCAAAAGGCGACCACGGTCGCGCCGTTCCACGACACAAAGATGCCGTTGCCCTTCATCTTCGCCACCGGGTCCCAAGATTCGGGCAAAGCAACCCACTCCTGCGCTTTGATGGCTCGGTAAGACTTTGCTCGCTCAAAATAGAACGAGATGGATGGCGCAAAATGCGTCTCGCACAGAAGCGTCCCGTCGAAGCTGAATTCGCTATACGCCGCTGAAGAGCCCCATCCGACAAAAACGCGAGGATCCGCTCCGGCGATCTCAGCTGGCAGCATCTGCACCGAGCCCTGAGAGGCCGAGCTGATATCATGTAGTGACCGATATGATCGTATGAGCTCTGCAGTGCGGTGCTCAAGATCAAGCTTGATAAGGCGGCCTTCGCTGCATTCGGCGTCTTCGTAATGATGTCGGGCGATACCGTTATCGAACAGACTGATCAGACCTGTTTGCTCATCGACCCAACGAGCGTCGTGTTGCCACTCGAAGTCTGTAGCTGCTCCGTCTGATACGTCCTCGAAGTCCTCGGCGTTGCCTCCGACAGCCCAAAGGATCACCCCGGTCCGTCCGTCAATGTAGACCAGCATATACAAGTGACGAAGTGAGACAAGATAGTTGCCCTTGGAGTCCTTGTCGACACTGTTTATATGAAAGTAATCGAATGCAGTTTCGCCGTTGACCTTGGAGCCGTAGGAGTGGTGAAAGTACGTGCTGTCGAAGTGTTGGGACGCTCGCCACTCGAAAAGCAGCTCATTAGTGGAGATGTCAAGCTCCTGAAAGATGCCATCTACGATAAGACCATCTCCGTCGACGGTATCAAACATTGCTGTCGGGCCAAGATCGACGTGCGTCCTGTCGTAAATGGTGATGAGAGCAGTGCCATTGCCAGTCACCTTGAACTCGTGCAAATCGCCATACAAGTCCTGCCCAACGGCCGAAACTGTCTTGAAGAGGTTATAGGAAGAGTCAACCATGTAGTATTGGCCTTGTCCCGATTCTTCAAGCTTTTCGCCAGCCCAGAAGGTCAGATAATTTTGACCCTGGTAAGTCTGGACCTTGAGATTGGCAGCGTGACCATACTGATCGGATGTCCAGACCAAGTCGCCGCGCGCGTCCAACACCATCGGTCCCAGCTTGTCGATGCTAGGTCCGTCCATTGCTAGGAGAGTAAAGCCGCTCGCCTCGCAGACAGGATCCCATCGTACCATATGTACGTCGGGAGATGTCAGATCGGAGCTAACATAAGAGCGCTCTGGATAAAGGCCATAGACGGCTGTACTGTAGAACCAGATATCTAGGTCGGGGCATAGGAGGACCAGCAAGGGCACGATCACGAATCGTCCGAGCAGCCAGAGGGCGGCGGCGCTGAGGAGGGTCAATCCGGTAGATCGGCCAAGATGGCAGAGACGAGTCGGCCATGAAGCGGTGGTCGAAAGAGTTGCATAGGTGGGGTTCGCCTTGGGTCGCATGCTGCACTACCCGAGCTCTCGGACGGGTTGGCTGGGAGAGAAAGCTGGCTATCAACAGTACATAACAATGTGAATGATTCCTGTGAGAGGAGACCCACCGTTGCGTCGAGGGGAACGCATTCTGCTCTCCTGAGGCATGTTGACGATGGAGAATCTACGGCAGTCGTGCCACACAGATAGGGGGGAGACTGTGGAGACAGCAATGGAGGCAGTCGACCTTTCTTCGGCAAGACGATAGGAGGTACCTCCTAGCACGCCGCATGGCCATGGCCGCCGACTGGCCTGTGATGGCAGTCGCTCGTGCGAAGACGGCCCCATCGCTGGCCCTCCGAATGAACGTGAAGTGACCACATGCATGTACATATCATCATAACAACACAAGGGAGAGGGATCCGTCGTCCTTTGGCTTGGCACGCCGGGGCCACGAACTTGATCGGCCGATGGTAGGGCCCCGGCGCGTCACCATCAATCATTACATGTAGGTACATATTGCTCTGGACTATGACGACGATTAGCCCCCCAAGGTCATCTTTAGATATATGTGTATAAATAAATGTCACGACTATACTGGATCCGGTGGTCCGCGAGTGCCACCCCAGCAGCCCTCGCTCGCTCTACCTACTACTACTGCCGGCGTGGAAGGGAACAGCGCGGCAGATCTAGAGAGACACTCCACACCGCCCGCCGCAGCTCGAAATCCACCATCTTTTCGTCCCAGAGGGACCAGGTGCAAGGAATGGCCGTCCCTACCACCTCATTTGATCGTTGCGCGAACCAGAGCCCCGGTCACGCCAGAGCGAGGGCCTTCCACGAGTTCACGGCGACGAGACCGCAGGGACATTGTGATCACGAGGCCCAGTGGTGGGTCATGACTCGTCAAGGTAGTGATCCTTCTCACTGCAATACGTTGTAGCCGTGCCCCCTTTCAGTAGTGAAGGTGAGGGGCTAGTAGGAGGGCAGTCATCACCCACATCACACCAATTCTAACATGGATTCTTCGAAGACGGTGGTCATGCTCCGTGACGCCATCTCCCTCCGATCAATCACTTCCTTCACCAGCACCACTCCGCCTTTCGTGAAGCTCGACAGCGACGCCATATAGATCCTCTTGATGTAAAGACGAGAGAGAAGACGAGAAGGGACTCGAAGTCCCATGCCACATAAAAGTACATGTACACAAGACAGCTCTCCTGCCAGCACAACCTCCATACATCATCGCTCAAACGTAATTCAGCACACTGTTCTCCCCCATCCACTGCCAAATCGCATCCTATCACAGCGTCAGCACCGCGCACACCCTTGTGACAACGACAAAAGCAAACCGACTCACCCAATCCGCACACTGATGCGTGATCCCCCACCCATCGACGGCGAACCTGCTCCCATCCTCCTCGGTGCGCGGCCACTCGACCGTCATGTCCCCCGCACACATGACCGCCTGCCTCAGATAGTCGAAGCAATGCCACACGTGCTGCTCCTGGGGCCGGATCAGCACCTCCATCACCTGCGCCTGGTTCTCCCGGCCGATGCTCGCCTGCAGCATCAACAGGTGCTCGCGCATGCTGACCAGACAGTGCAGTTGGTGAAAGAGCGAGATGTCGTAGACGTCGCCTTGGGGCGCGGGTTTGCCGAGCGGGAGGCCGTAGGCGTCGCGGGTGCGGTTGGGGAAGAGCACGAAGCCGTCGCCTGGCGGGGAGATGGAGGACCAGGCGGTGTCGTTCTCGGGGGTGGGGGCGCTCGCGAAGGAGTCGTTGCGGATGAAGGTGGTGAGGGTCTTAGGCATGAGGGGCACTGGCGAGCGGGGGAGGTCGGGGTGGCGGTGGAAGGCGCGGTAGGTGCTGTCTAAGGATAATGAGGCAGCTGCTATTGCGAGAATGAGTAGACAACAGAGTGCTGTTCGCCATCGCTTGAGGCGTCGAATGGTGTCGAGGAGTTGTTGGTGAGCTTCATCCGTTTGACCGAGGTCGCGTTGGACTGCTTGGTCGTTTTCTCGCTCGTCGTGCGTGACGCTCGTATAACCTTGTCGCGATTGTCCGCCCAGCCATACGGGTAACTCCTTCAGAGTCGGCATGTTGGTCTCGCCTGAATGTCAGTATCCTTCACTTCTGCGAGAGATGCACTTCAGTGAACTACAATGAGCGTCTGTGATGACGGTAGGCACCGAGGATGTTCGATCAAGCATTTGACTCCTACTGGATGCAATGCTAGGTTCAAACGCGTGCCAGCATTGCCATGGCTTGTGTGCTCTTACAGGCAAGGATGTGGTGAGACCTGATTTCAAATTGGTCGAGCTGCGGACGAGGCGACGTGGTTGTATTGGAGACATTGACCGAATGTCGAATTGCTCGACAGATCATTGCGCTGGACATAATTCGGGGACCTCAGCCACGATGTCGAGCGATCCACCATCGTGAAACCGGAGATGGGCTCGTGGTTGGAACAAAAAGTCAATGCTTTTAGCCGAGGACCCTAAGCCGACATCATGAAACTCTGACCGACTCTCGACCATACATATACGCACCTTAGATATATTGCCCTGCTGCAGTTCGTCTTCGACCGGGTAAAAGGTCAAGATCTGAGATGCTTAATGCGTCTGGTAGATTGCTGGCATACTCTGCAACCCACATGTCAAGCCTTGTGTAGCACCTGGTGCACCGCCGAGGAACAACTTCCTCGAGCGTGGCGTTCAGGTTGGATTGCGGTTTCAACTATACACGGTCTTTTAGCAGTTCTTGGACATGATCGCGAGACTTCAAACAACAGTTACATTTTGTCACCGACGACTGCGCTGCACACGGCTCTCAGGCAACGGCAAGGCATCAGACGGCCGAAGATCTGCGTGGTGTTTCAAGCGATACCATCAGACCAACCAGCCATCGATTGTGCAAACCAGCTCCTCGGTCATGGCATGATTGTTTGGTGACGCGACCATCAGCTAGACCAAGTGGCGGTCGTAGAAGGTCGTAGAGGGGTATAATTAGAGCGATCAGTCCGTAGCAACGAAGTCGGATCATCAGCTCCATCCTCCGTTAGCATTCAAAGACCTGGTGTCTGCACATTCTTTCCTTCATTCGCTTTAGCCTGTACGTCAGCAAACGCACCCTTTGACGGGTTTCAACATGCATTTCACCGGACATTTGGTAGGCCACATCTGCCGTAGAATCTGACTTGACTGACAGAGCCAAAGACCTACCTTCTCTACGCCGCCTCCGTGGCTCTTGCCATTCCTCTCGAGAAGCGTAGCGGCACCTCCTACAGTGGCAGTACCACCGCCGACGATGTCGAGAATGGCGTCTGCGCCGACGTGACCTTCATCTTTGCTCGTGGCTCTACCGAAAGTGGCAACATGGGCAACAGCGTGGGTCCAGCACTGGCTAAGAAGTTGATCTCTACCCTTGGCGCCGACAAAGTGGCCGTCCAGGGCGTGACTTACACTGCCTCGATCGAGTCTAACGTCGAGATGGGATCTGGCGGAGGTCCAGTGATGAAGCAATTGGCCGACAAGGCACTCAGTGCCTGCCCCAACACCAAGATCGTGTTGTCGGGGTACTCTCAAGGTGCCATGGTGGTGCACTATGCTGTCAAGACCTCAGGGCTCAGTCCCGACGATATCACCGCTGTGGCGCTGTACGGTGACCCAGAGGATGGAACGTCGGTCGGCTCACTGCCGAGCAGCAAGCTCAAGGAGTTTTGCGGTAAGCATAGTGTTGCAGGAAATTGCACATTTTGCTGATGGTCTTTAGCTTCTGGTGACGGCGTCTGCGAGGACCATGGCTTCGATATCACCGCCGCTCATCTGTCGTACACCATGGATGGCGACATCGCGACCGGTGCCGAGTTCATCGTCTCTTTGGTAGGCGGCTCTTCGACTTCGAGCTCCTCCTCCAGCACTACTTCGTCGG
Source organism: Teratosphaeria destructans (assembly GCA_010367425.1). Taxonomy (NCBI): domain Eukaryota; kingdom Fungi; phylum Ascomycota; class Dothideomycetes; order Mycosphaerellales; family Teratosphaeriaceae; genus Teratosphaeria; species Teratosphaeria destructans. The sequence goes on along the minus strand of WBMN01000025.1, from coordinate 106,248 downwards.
CGGCAAGTGAATCGTCATCGGCCTCCAGTCTCTTCGGATCCATATTCTCCCGCGATGAGCTTGTCGGCAGCAACACCACTTCTACCGCCCCAATTCCGACGGCGTCTAGTGGCCTTCTCGGATGGCTCGGTAGCCTGGAAGGCGAAGGCAGCAGCACGACTTCTTCTGACCCAAGCGAGTCCTCGTCGACGTCAGATGGCCTTCTTGGGTTGCTGGGTGGTCTGGAAGGTAGCGGCACCACGTCGTCTGAACCCAGTGGGTCCTCATCGGCGTCCGGGATCCTTGGAGCTCTGGAGTCCCGCGACATCATTGAGCCAAGTAACACGACTTCATCCGACCCCGCTGAGTCTTCATCAACATCCAGTGGTCTTCTGGGAGAGCTCGGAAGCCTGGAAGGTAGCGGCACTTCTTCCTCTGACCCGCTCGAGTCGTCATCCGCATCGGGCGGCCTGCTTGGAGAGCTTGGCAGCCTGGAGGGCAGCGGCACTAGCTTATCTGACCCGCTCGAGTCTTCATCGACGTCCAGCGGCCTTCTTGGAGAGCTCGGGAGCCTTGAGGGTTCCGGCAGCAGCACTTCCTCCAGCGGCAGCGCGCTGTCGTCCTTCGCGTTGTAAGCCGTGGCGGTCATGATGACGAGCCTGAGCTGGCCTTCGCTTCTTGTGTGAAGAAGATGTGTGTCAGTTGTGTATGCTGGAGCATAATACTTCTTTGCTTTTGATGATCTGTCTTGTGGTGTAGGGCATGTATATAGACAGACATGTATTATTGAAACGCAGACTGGGGCTGCATTGGCATCTGCGTACCTGCCCGCTATCTAGGAGGCTGTTGTGATGGTGCTTCAGATTGCCATGACATGTGACGCCTAATAGCAGTCGGTCATTGTTAGTGTAGCCGGGTCTCATTCAATGGATCGACTCGTTCATGAATCATGCTCGCGTTCATGTGCCCGACGCCCGCGTACCCTGGCGGCTTCACGGTGTTCACAGTCATCAGGCGAGATAGAGCCTCAGGCCGTCGACATTCTTGCAGGTGGGACACACATCAGGTGGTATGGAAGCGCCATCGCTCGTGCGGAGAGGCGAAGACGGGCTACATGTACGTAGTACACACGGGGCGCGGCCAAGGACGAGACAGGTCCACGTGCAACGTCACCGAGCCTGAGCACCGCCGCCGCCCGTGGGAGACACATACTACATGTACATGTACGAGGTGCTGGTCAGGTCCGGTAAGATAAGATCAGAGATACCTTATCAGTCGGGTGCCTTATCGCACCGGCGGGCGCGACTGCCTCCAGACATCCGCTCGCGCCTTCCTCCTCCTCGAGCAACCCGCTCGCGCCTTCCTCACCAGCCTCCCGGAGCACTCGTCACTCCAGTCCGCCTTGATCGCGGCCATGTCGCGCGCCGAGCGTTTCGAGGACGAGAAGCGCCGTCTGGTGCAGTCGTGCTTCAGCAAGACCGATGCCTCAGGCCAGCTCGCCGAGTCCTACATCACCCACATCCGCATCCAGGAGGACGCGCAGTTCCCCTCCATCCCTCCGCCCCCCGACTCGGCGCCCGAGAACAAGAAGCCGCGCCTGATCATCATCGCCGTGCGGAGCACGGGACGCGTGCGCATGCACAAGGCGAGGGAGAACACCAATGGCAGCTTCAGCATCGGCAAGACCTGGAATCTCGAGGAGTTGACGGCCATTGAGAGCTTCGCCTCCAACGAGCTGCCTCCGCGCGACGACCGGGAGGCCAAGTGGCGGCAATGGGCGGGCCCGACGGGCTTCATCGTCACCATCGCCAAGCCGTACTACTGGCAGGCCATGACGGGCAAAGAGAAGGACTTCTTCATCGCCAGCACCGTCAAGATCTACAGAAAGTACACCAAGGGCAATGTCCCGGACCTGCGAGGCTTCGATGAGCGAGCCAAAGCGTCCATGCTGGGCGTGCAGCCGGGACAGTCATTGCCGCCGCCATCGCAGCCGCAGCTCCAGCCTGCTCCACCGCACCCAGGCCCCGCTCTGCCCGCCAGCTTGGGTCCCGGGCCGTCAGGCTCCGGTCGCTCTTCACCGGCGCCTCCGCATCCACCCTTCGTCCAACGTGAACAGAGCCGAGAAGGCAGTCGCTATCGAGCGAGTCCTGGCCCACCACCCAGCGTGCATGATCCCGGTAGGCCAGCAGGTCCGCGGAGACCAAGTAATTATAACACTACACTTGCCCCTGGACCGGGTCCCAGACAGTTTGCCAGTCAAGAGCAAATGCGAGCTCCGACTCGGGAGGCCTATCGCAATGACTATGGACGACCAGGCACTTCTCCTGCGCCTGGTCAAGGCCGGACACCACCACCTAGCCAGACTGTTCTGCCGCTTCCAAACGCACCATATGCGCAATCACAGCGATCCGGAAGCCCCGTATCCTCTCTCGCCTCTAACAGAGACATGGAGCGTGCTGTCTCGAGTAACAGCCCCGCACGTCAGCGGAACTACCAACCATCAGTGGATAGCGCATCAGAAGATGGGAGATCACCTCGGGACTTACCGCAGGTCAACGGCGGCAAGCCGTCCGGAGCAGATCTGTTCCAAGCAACCAAGCAGAGATGGATGACTCAGGCAGCGGCGCCAGCGCATCATCCGCCACCCCGCTCATTCACTTCAAGTGCAGGTGCGCCGCCATTGTCACCTCTTGATACCTCGCAATCAACCCAGCCAGATCCGCTCCGGACTCCCGTCGATCACAAGGAGTCAGAGGCATCCGATGCATCTCCAGGCATCAATCTTGAGGATGCAGCTGCAGTGGGAGCCTTGACGTCTTATTGGGGACCAGAGCCCACTCCTGCCTCAGCGTCCCCAAAACCCGCAATCACCAAAGAGCCTGCAAGCCCGCCGACGCCGGAGAGAAGCAATAAGCGGCCGCCCATGTCTCCTGGACGGAATCAATCGCGGACGAGCGTCGATTTACGACCAGCACCATTGCGAAGTCCTGTCAAAGCAGTGCCAGAGACTCGCCAGCCAATGCCCACGGATGCAACTCAACCTGAGATCGAGCCGCTGGCGGTGCAGAGCAGACGACAATCGAGAGAGGTCGCCACGCAAGCGCAGATGCCGGGAGCGTTCGATGCTGGGTCACCTGCTGTATCGCCTGCTGAGGAGCGCGGCGAGCCAGATGCCCAATCAGAGCAGCCGAGCGATGTTGAAAAGACATCAGAGGCAGACGATCGGCCTGGATTGGGTCCTATGGTCAAGAAGGATGTCGTGCGCGGTCGTTTTGCGAAAGCGGCCAACGCCGCCAAAGCTGCCAATATATTCAAGCCTCGGCCGGGAGGAGCAGCCGAAAAGATTCTCAGGGCGAAGGCTGAACGGGAAGCTGCAGAGGCCAACGGGAAACCTTTGGAGCCGGATGGTATCACGGCGGTCGTGCCGAGACCCCAGCCGAAGGCAGTCGAAGCCAAGGAGCCTCCTGCCCCTGCTGGATTAGGTCTGCAGGATGTCACACAGGACCCTACACCCAAGCTGGAGGTATCAAGTCCCGAATCTCCACCAAAAGGCTTGCCATCACCAGCGATCATGGATGTTACTCAGCATGATACAGCCGCACAGCTTACAGACAATCAGACTACCCCAAGGCAGTCGGACTTGCTGCAGACGCCGGAGCAGCACCAAAAGCAACAGGAGAGCCTCGAGCAAGCTGAACAGGCTGTTTTTGAGCAGAATGAGGCGCCCAAGCAGCAGGTCAAGCTCAAACGCCGCAGCCAACAGCAGGAACGCAATCTCGCCGAGCTTGGTATCGACAAAACTTTGCTCGAGGGTCGTTGCCTTGACTTTGAAGAGACTTTGAACAACTTCGGCTGGACTGACCCTGCTCTTACGCCTAAGAAGCTGGAAGAGCTGGAGGCAGATTTGAGGCGAGAAGTGGCGCGCGTTGAGGCTGGCTACAGCTTGGCACACAATGATCCACAACGAGACGACAAGGTCGCGCAAGTCGACGCCTTGCTTGACAGGACGATTCAGGAGTGCGACGAGCTTGAAGGTCTGCTGACGCTGTACAACGTCGAGCTGAGCTCATTGGCGCCGGACATTGCCTTTATCGAGGCGCAATCGCAGGGCCTGCAGGTGCAGTCTGCTAATCAGAAGCTGCTTTACAATGAATTGCAAAAGCTGTTGGAGAACGTTAGCCTCGACAGACGCGTTCTGGAGCCACTGCGGCATGGCCAGTTGGACGATTTGGAACAACTGCAGCAAGTCGAAGGCAGCTTGATCAGGCTGTACAATGCAATCATTACGATCGATCCGTCGAAGCTGCAGGCTGGTTCTGGTATACGTCGCAAGAGCAAGGTCTCTGAAGCGGAGGGTCTGACTGATCTGAGCGTGATGCATGCCTTGCGGGAGAAGAAGGACCTTTACGAGCGGGAGAGCAACCAGTTCTGTCAGCGAGTGATGCAGGTTCTAGACTATACTTTCCGCAATGCCTTCAACGCTGCTCGGTCGAGTATCCTGCAAGCTGCCGACGCGTCCGCTACGGGGGGCAGGAGGCTGAACAAGGATGCTTTCAACAATATGCGACAACCACTCTGGGCATTCTCACCCGAAATTCTGTTTATGAAAGAACTGAACCAGCCAGCTTGGGCAACCACGTTGCGAATGTACCACTCGCAAGCCCAACCGGTATACACGGAGGCGTTCAAGGAGAATCTGGTCGGATGGAAAAGAGCAGCGCGCAAACCATCTCAGGAGGAAGCTGAGTGCCTTTTCACCACCGCCGAAAAAGAAGAGCCAGTATCAGGCAGCGTCGGCCTTGCGGCTGCCAGGAAGTTGACAGTCAAGAGAAGCCAGACTCTTGCAAAGACGCTGCGAAGTGCCGGTGGGAATAAGAGTCCATCTGAGGCGGCTAGAAATCCAGGGGCTATGATGACCTCGGAAGTCTTCTCTGGGGCTATGGATGAGATGGCGCCGCTGATCTCACAGGAGCAGAACTTCATCATGGACCTCTTCCATTTGATCAGTCACGATCAGCAGGACTTTTTGGATGCCGTGACACTGACTCCGCCGGCGCATCGGAATGGAACGAATTTGATGATACCGCGACCATTTGACGCGAACAGGGAGATGGCGAGACGAGTTACTGGTGTCATGGACGACATCTTCCGCTCCTTTGTACAGGAGATGGGCGTCTTGCTCGACTGGGCCGTGAGCAGCGATCCAATCCAAGGCGTGGGCATCATGGTGAGTCTCAGCAAGCACAGCTACTACTTGCAAGATACCTCGCAGGAATTCCTCGTGCATCTCCTCGACGGCTTGACGACACGATTGCACAACATGTGGGCGAAATTCGTGGATGATCAAGTGCGAGCGATTGAGGAGAAGAAGGTCAAGATCAAAAAGCGAAAGGGAGTCATTGGCTTCATGAAGACATTTCCCCAATTCTCTGCATCTGTCGAAAATGTCTTCGCTGTCGTCGCTCGAGACGACTACGACGGACCTGCGGCAAGCATGTATGAGGTTCGACAGCTGGTCGACCAGGCGTACGCGCGGATCAACCGGGCGATGTTTGATAGCCTCAAAGTCATCGCGAAGGAGAGTCCGACGGCTAGCCAGCCACAGCAGACGAGGTTGGGAGATGATTCGGAGGACAAGGAGATGTTGAACTACCATATCCTGCTCATCGAGAACATGAACCACTACATCGAGGACGTGGATGACGGGAACAAGGAGGGAGTGTTGGCGGAGTGGAAGGGCAAGGCGTTGTTGGAGAGGGCGGAAGCGATGGAGGCGTACACGGGCCGGGTCCTGCGGAGGCCCTTGGGGAAGTTGTTGGTCAGTGCATCTCTCCTCTCTCGTCCCGACCTGCCGCTGATCTTCAACAGGACTTCCTCGACTCCGTCGAAGCCCTCCTGCAATCCCACTCCAACAACCCGACAGCCATCGCCGCCCGTCCTTCGACCTCACGCAAGCAAGCCCGACAAGTGCTCGCTACCTATGACAGCAAGGAGATTCGTCGCGGTATCGAGACGCTGCGGAAACGGATCGAGAAGCACTTTGGTGACGCGGACGAGGAGAACATTTCGCGGGATCTGGTCGATTTCGTGGTCAGAGAGTGCGAGCGGTCGTACGAGAAGACGATCGAGAGGGCAGAGAGGATCATCGGGGCGGTGTATCCTGCGATGGAGGGCGAGAAGGCGGTTGAGTTGGGAGTCAGTCGAGAGGAGATCCGGGCTTGGTTTGGTGTGAGGTAGTTGTGTGCAGATGGCGTTTGTCCAGGACTCATCACAGTTAGAAGCACCGTAGATGTCGCAGTCTGATGCGCGCGGATGTCAGATGCATTCGCGATCCCAATCACATGGAGGCTTTTATTATTATTATACAGCGAACAACTCCCGACATTTGAAACCCTGAACTCTAGATTTTGTGTAGACCCTGTAGGCCAGGCACCTGATCCTAGAAGACTCATTTCACGGCGCCCTACGACTGCCAGATCATCTAGGGCGATCCTCATATCTACCTCTCTAGTAGGATGGCCCGTACGTTGACGGCCACCGTACAGTACTAGAATGGATATTCATAACGACCTGTCCATTATTATCAACAGCGGCTCCAGTCCTAGGACTTGACTATCCACCGTCTGGGTGGTGAACTGCAGTCTGCCCCCGGCCTGACTGTAGTATATCCGTGCTAATTACCCCGAAGGCGGACATCGTCACGACTTGGTATAACAAGGTTGACCCTAGACCTTTTCGCTGTCCCTGAATGACCACACCAGAACGAGTAGAAGCCGAAGATGTAATAATCAATCCCTTGTACAGGCAGACTTGCTCATTCGGCGTGGGAAATACACGCTCGGACTGCCAGCCAGATGATCCCTTCCATGCCACGAAGATGAAGCACCGCCCGTGATTACTCACCCCATATTGTAGACCTGGGATGATATCGAATTTCCCCACCGGTCTTGCGATATCCTCGCAGACTCACGAACACACGAATAGTCCACAGATCTGCCGGCGGTTGGATGTAACCCAATTCTCCCGTGTTGTGGTGGCGAGAGACGGCCAGGGACGAGAGTACAAGACGGGATCCTTCCTTCGTCTTTCCCACCTTCCAAGACACCACCACCACCACCACCACCACCACTACGAACAAGAAATCCGACGCCCGTCCACCCTCACCTAGAGCTAGCGGCCGGCTCACGGGGACACCCCGATCCTCCTTCCACCACCCCAACATATCTGTGAAAAACAAACACAGAAGATGAATCCGACTCGCGCGCTCCTGGCCGTGCTGGTGACCATGGCGGCCCTCGCCGTCGCCGCGCCCCCGCCCTGCGGCGGGCCCGGCCGGCCCAGATGCAAGCCCTACTGTCCCTGGTGCCAGACGAAGCCGTTCTGCCGGGGTGAAGCCTTCGGGTGCGGCTGATATGAGAGGAGAGCGGGAAGGGAAGGGGGTCGTCGTGGCAATGGGGGAGTTTGGGGATTGGGGACGGATCGACGTTGGTCGAGAGGAGGGGACGAAGCACTGGTGTGATCCGCTCCGGTGCTCACGCCGGTGGGCTCTCGGGCTCTCTGGTCAGCTTTCTTCTGGATCTTTGCTTGCGGCTTGGGTCTCGACACCCTTCGTGGACTGGGATGGGATGGATGCCCTCTGGACGTTTATCTCCACCACGCGTTCTCCGAAACAATGGGCTGGTCCCTCTTCGGGGGTTCGATATTCTGACTGGCGGTCCCGGTTTGACGGAGCAAGTGGAGTGTCGGGCGCTGGTGTGGTCAATCTTGGTCAGGGCATTTTAGACGACGTGACACGCTCATTCACGCCCAAGTCGTGGTGTACCTTACGACGACGCTTTAGAGACAAGCAATTGTAGTTCCATTTGTATCTACATCGATGTCGCTCAACCTCGTCATCAATCGGTCGATAGTGTCACGGCTGGAAGAAATGCTTCACGGTAGTCCGACCTTGCAAGCTTCACTGCTCAATCAAACAGTCCGCTTCCGCGAGGCTAATCGATGCTGGTTATTCGGCACCATCCCATACAATGACACGCCTTTGCACGAAAAGGCATTGGCGAAGCCTCCGTCACGCGCTCGGAGGTGGACCGGCGAGCGCTATCTAAGGCAACGATCGGTGTTGCGTGTCCGACACGAATCGGTGTCTTTCGAGCCCTGCGGAAAAAAAGTTCATATTATACCACACCAGAATGGATCTACCACCGTCGTCCGCCTGCGATGTACAGAATGAACAAAAGGAGCACGGATAATGCGGACTGCGACTCGCGTGCCGGGTTTTTCTCTGCGTAAAAAGGCAAGTCAAGGCTAATACCAAAAAAAAAAGTCATTTCATCCGTCCATCTATTCATCCCATCTATAAAAGCAAAGGTCATGAAGCCGTAATCAGTTATCCTGTCGTTATTCTTTAACCACCTCCTCCTCCTGCTCCTCCCCATCCAGCCAAATCTCCCTCCCGCTCCCCTCCCTGACCCACTGTCCCGCCACCGCGCCCGCCACCGCCACAACCGCCATACACCACCACGCGAGCCCCACCACGCCCACGCCCAACCCGACGCCGTAGAGCCACCCAGCCAAGACGGGCCCCAACGTGCGCGTCGCGCTGGACACGCTTTGGGCGATGCCGTGGACGGTGCCGAGGACGGACGGGTGGGGGCAGGCGTTGTTGACGAGGATGGCGGTAGAGGGGAGGGCGAAGGTGCGGGCCAGGACTTGGATGGCGAGGACGGTGGCGAGGGCGGCCCAGACGGAGGGGCCGGTGGCGGGGCCCGGGGCGGCGGTGGTGGAGGGGATGATGGAGAGGTAGGGGGCGAGGGTGTAGGCGAGGGGGAAGAGGCAGAGCGAGAGGCGGAAGGAGGTTTGGGTGCCGAGGGCGAAGCTCACGCGCGGGTAGAGGAGGAGCTGCAGGATGATGCCGATGGCGCCGAGGATCGCCAGCGCGGTGCCGATGGAGGGGGGAGGGAGCGCGAGGCCGCCGGTGAAGATGAAGGGGCCATGCGGGCGGTAGTGCGCGGGGAGGTGGAGGGGTGTGGGGTGGTCGGGGGACGTCGGAGTGTAGCGCGGCGTGGAGAGGTAGACGAACCAGAGGTTGCTGAAGGTTCCGACGTGCATGGCTAGGAGGCCGTGGGCGAGGAGGGTGAGGAGGAGGTTGGGGGTCCAGAGGCGGCGGAAGGGGAGGCGGCGTTTGGGGGTGCTTGGGTTCTTCTTTGCGAGGGAGGCTCCACCCAGTTCTACGTCCTCGGAGACGCGCTCGTCGTCCGGTAAGGCTGCGTACTCCTGCTGCCTGCCTCCCTTCGTCATGACTCTGACGACCCACTTGGCCACCCGCCGTCCCCAATCCGGCCGATCGCGCAAGCCTTCGAGCGTCTCATCTAGCCCGAATACCACGCCTGCCGCGCTGCCCGCCAGGAAAACAGCCATGACCACATTCGGCAGCGCATACGGCCACCGTTTCAACCATGCCACCTCACCAAACACCTCCGGATGACTGCCAGCCGGATCCGCCAGCAAGCCTCCCAACAACGGACCCACGATGACGCCGATATTGAAGCACATGGGCAACAATAGAAACGCCCGAGACAGATACTTCTTGTCCTGGACCATTTCGGAGATCATGGTCCTCATGACGCCGATGTTCCCGTTCAGCATACCGCCCACGACGCGCCAGAACACGGCGACGGCGAAACTGCCGGAGAAGCCGAAGCCCAGGCTGCCTATCATGGTGCCCAGGAGGCCGATCAAGATGACGCGCTTACGGCCGAACATGTCGCTGTCGGCTAAGCGGCCCCACAGCATGGCGGTGAGGAACTGGGCGCCGGTGAAGGCGGCGGCGAGGAGACCGGCTTGTTGGGCGACGGTGGCGTCGGAGGGCGGTGGGTCGCCTGGTCTGTGGAAGGACTTGAGCTGGTAGAACATGTAGGCCTGCAGACTGGTCTGGGTGAGGGGCTCGGAGAGGCGGGCGAGGGTGAGGATGGCGAGTTGAGACTTCTTGGGGAGGGAGGACCAGGTGACGGGTTGCGGCTTGGCTTTGTCGGGGTGCATATGTGCAGGATCTGTGTTCGTCTCCGCGGCGGTGGGGTCGGCGTCCAGGGCGAGGGTGGCGTGGGCGAGGAGGTGCTGGGCGGTAGCTGCCTCGTCGTCGTCGCCGCATGCATTCACCTCTAGCTCTCTCTTCCCGCCATCGTCATCTCGCCGCTCGTACGTGGATCTGAATGCCTTGGATGCCTTATCCCGCTCGGCATCCAGTGGCCCTCGACTCATGCCGGGTGCATCACTCCCCGTCCCCGTCTCCTCCAACAGCACATGCGCATGCGCCCGTCTTGGCGGAGGACTCCCATCTCTGCGATCGCTCATCCAGTCTCTCTCCTCTCGCTCTCTCTCTCTTCCCTCCGTCCTCGGCGTGGGACGGCGGTGATGTGTCAGCGATATCGGCTTGGCGGGGTTGGCTGGGGAATCTGGAACAACACAACACAACAACACGACACAACACGACGCCCAAAGGAGCAGGCACGAGTGAGGGGCAAAGATGACTTGTGATGATGGTGCCTGATTAGGAGACTGTGAAAGACAGAACCACCTTACCTTACTAATCCTTCGCTTATCTCGTCGCATCCGGCAAAAAGAGTCGTGAGGAGTGGATCGGACTGCACGTAGCTGCCGTCTCTGCCGTCGCGCGGCGTTTAACTTCGCACTCTCACCTGGTTGGTCAATGTCTCTGTATCTAGCGTCTCGTCGTCAGCCGTGTCGTGTCCCATAATGATGATGCTCATCATACATGTACCTACTAAATGTACCTTGCCGTGCTTGCTCGTGCGACCTGGATGCGCGAGCCAACTCGCGCAGTCATTGGCCTGCCCCATCCAGCATGCAGGTACATCAACATCCAGTGTCAGGGAGTGACCAGACCTGGAGAGTCCTGGCAGAAGTCGCCCGCCCATTGCTCATTGCTTGATCCGTAATATACACACACTAAGACATCAGTAAATCGAACTTCACCGTCAGTGAAGCAGACCACAACTTCGTGCCATCTCTTACCCTTGCTATCCATCGTCGATGTAGATTCTCCACCGGCATGGAGCTTTTGGAACCATGCTGGCCCGTCACACCTCTTCCTCCTCCTCCTCCTCGGCCGGCGGGTCCGCATCCTCCGTTGCCGCCTCCGCCGCGGTCGCCATTTTCGCCACCCCGTCGAGGACGTCGTCCGCACCGCCAGCTTGCGTGAAGACTCTGTGGCCATCGCATCAGTTCGCGCTCTCGCATTCGTCATCAAACACGCTCAAGCCCTTCAAGCAGTGTGAAAGCGCCTGTCACAGCATCGAATGTCTCAGCATGCAGCCAAGACCAACAGCGCATGGTACTCACAGGTGTTGCTCGTAGTAGTCCAGCAGCTTCTGCGGCACCTTCTGCCGGAGCACCTTCATCTTGTGCTGCGTCTTCTTGCCGTTGTTCCACTCCAGCAGCCCAATCAGCTCCTTCTGGCTCCTCTTCGCCTTCAGGTCCGTCTCCTCGATGATAGAGGTGACGCGCAGCACATGGTCCTCCCAGTCGCCGACCGGCAGTTTCAGCGTGCCGGACCCGCTTTCGGCCTCGCCGGCCACGCCGTTGGACTTGCGACCTTTCTTCGATTTGCCGGCCGGAGCTGGCGAGTCGGCGAAGGCGTCGGCCGCGGTGCGCTTGCCCGTGCTGGCGCGACCTCCTTTCTTGCTCTTGCTGGTCGACTTGGGTAGTGGCTCTGGCTTGCCGCCGATCTTTTTGAAGTACGCCTTGAGGATGTCTTGCGCGTCCTCGCTGCCGCATGTTAGCGTCGCACTGGGAGAGTCAGAGAGGCGTCACTCACAGATTCTCTTCGGGCTCCCACGTCAGATCGGCCTCGTCCTCATAGCCTAGCCACTTTATTTGAAAGATCAGCTCGCCCTTCTTGTTGTAGTCGTGCGCCAAGATCTTCTCGACGGCGTATTCGTCCGGGTCCTCTTCCTCTTCTTCCTCGTCTACCTCCGGCTCCGGCTCGGGTTCCTTTGCCTTCGCCTTCGCCTTTCCCCGGGCGGGAATCATGTCGGGCACGTCGTCGCCGGACTCGTCGTCGGAAATGATTGCTGGGAGAAGTGGTTATCATGAACGCATTTAGAGGAGCTCGGGTCTAGCTGTACTCACGAGGCATCTTGAGGGGGTTGGGTTCGGAAGTTGTAGACTTTTGTTGACGCGGGGCGCGTCGCTTGATGCGCTTGTTTCGACTGCCGACGGCGTTAGTGATGCGCCTGGATGGGTGTTGTGGGAATGTAGAAAGCGGAAGAGTGTCGCCAATGGGACCGGAGAGCTTCGCGTGCTGCAGAGCGCGTCGAAGCCTTCGGGCCGCTCGCCCCGCCCCGATTGCTGGTGCTGGAAGAGCTTCCATTCATCAAATTCTGGGCGACACGAAAGAAACAGCCCAACGTACGTGACTGACACTTTCCCCTTGACGCCCTGTCGCCGTGTGGTACGCCGAAGTGAGAGTCGACACACCATTATTGATCAATCAATTGGTTAACTGGAGATTGCTGTGGCAGACGATCCGGTCGTGCAGGCTGCGGTAAAGGCAGCCTTTAATAGACCGAGAACATGGCGGGTCCCATGCGTGAGTCTGATTGAAAACATGTGATTAACAGTCAACTGACCAGTAATGCCAGAGCTGGATCTCAGTAATGGTATCATCAATATCAACCTCCTCACCTCCTCCCCCTCACTGACACCCGCGTAGCCCAAGTCGCCAAAGACGAAACGGGCCGACCTTTCATCATCGTCCGCGACCAAGGCCGGAAGAAGCGCGCCCACGGCACCGACGCAGTCAAGTCCCACATCCTCGCCGCCCGCACCGTCGCCTCCATCGTCAAGACCTCCCTCGGCCCCCGCGGGCTGGACAAGATCCTCATCTCCCCCGACGGGGACATCACCGTCACCAACGATGGCGCCACCATCATGGGCCAGATGGAGATCAGCAATCACATCGCCAAGCTGCTCGTCAGCCTGAGTCAGTCACAGGACGCTGAGATCGGTGACGGCACCACCGGCGTCGTCGTGCTGGCCGGTGCGTTGCTGGAGCAGGCGAGCGAGTTGATCGACAAGGGCATCCACCCCATCAGAATTGCAGACGGCTACGATGCGGCCTGCGAGGTGGCGGTAGAAGAGTTGGACAAGATTTCAGACACGATTCCGTTCACTAGGCAGGATACAGCGAACTTGATGAAGGTCGCCAAGACGAGTCTGGGTTCAAAGATTGTGTCCAAGGCGCACGACCAGTTCGCGAAGATGGCTGTCGATGCCGTGCTGTCCGTCGCGGATCTGGAGCGGAGAGATGTGGATTTCGAGCTGATCAAGGTGGACGGCAAGGTGGGTGGCTCACTCGAGGACAGTCTCCTGGTGAACGGCGTGATTGTGGACAAAGACTTCTCTCATCCTCAGATGCCCTCGGAGGTCAAGGACGCCAAGCTTGCCATCCTTACATGCGCGTTCGAGCCGCCGAAACCCAAGACCAAACACAAGCTGGACATCACGAGCGTGGCCGAGTTCAAGGAGCTACAAAAGTACGAGCAGGCCAAGTTTCAAGAGATGATCCAGCAAATCAAAGACACCGGCGCCAACGTCGTCATCTGCCAATGGGGTTTCGACGACGAAGCCAACCACCTCCTCCTCACCAACGACCTCCCGGCCGTCCGTTGGGTCGGCGGGCCCGAAATCGAGCTCATCGCCATCGCCACAAACGGCCGCATCGTCCCGCGTTTTGAGGACCTCTCGGCCGCCAAACTCGGGAAGGCTGGCGTCGTGCGAGAAATGTCGTTCGGCACCACCCGAGACAAGATGCTCGTCATCGAGGACTGCGCCAACAGCCGCGCCGTCACCGCCTTCATCCGCGGATCGAACAAGATGATCATCGACGAGGCGAAGAGGTCGCTGCATGATGCGCTGTGTGTGGTGCGGAATCTGGTCAAGGACAACCGAATCGTGTACGGAGGTGGCGCGGCAGAGATCGCGTGTAGTTTGGCCGTGGAGAAGGCAGCACTGCAGGAGCCAGGCTTGCAACAGTACAGCATGAGGGCCTTTGCAGACGCGTTGGATGCGGTGCCTATGGCGCTGGCGGAGAACAGCGGTCTTTCGCCCATCGAGACGTTGTCCGAGCTCAAGGCCCGGCAAGGCAAGGGCGAGGGTCGGGGACGACTAGGCGTCGACTGTATGCAGACGGGTTCGAATGGTGAGTTCTATACATTACGGCGTGAGAGGGATCCGACGTATACTGACATGGCGGTGACCTGCGCAGACATGAAGCAGCACTTCGTCATCGACCCGCTGATCTCCAAGCGGCAGCAATTATTGCTCGCGACGCAGCTGTGCCGGATGGTGTTGAAGGTCAACAATGTCATTATTGCGGGGAGCGATGAGAATGACTTTTAGATTTGCATCTTCAGGGGACTGCATAGCGCGGCGCTTGGGAAGTGGCGGCGATCCCAGACTAGAGACGCTGTATGTATATGTATCTTCTATGCTATCACGCCGAACGAGAGATGCGTGCTGAGGGCCGCCGAGGGCTGTGTTCCTCCCTCTGTCTACTGGAGGTGGTCGACATGGTCACGGAAAGGCGTCGTACAGGATCGTCTCATACCATACTGACGATCAACCCACCGAAGGCACGAAGCGGAGTTTTGCGTCGGCAGGTAGATGAAAAGGATGGAGCGAGCGTCAACATCACATATCATCCGTCGTTGGACTTTGCGCGAGCGGATGCGAGATGGTTCCTCTGTCGCCCCCCTCTGGACTTCTGGGCCCCCGTGGCTCGACATCTCCACACATGATCTGGCAGGTCACAACGGATGGGAAGGACTCGCCAGCTGCCCTTTCTCTCGCCCTTGCCCGTTTCGATGATCTCGTGAGTGAAGGGGCAGTATTTACTCCTACCGTCAAAGTGACTCGGGCGTGCGCATCATGAGACAGACCATGGACCTTCATCTTTCCTTCCGGCCACGAGATCGACCGTGACTCTTCGCTAGCCGCGGCTCGTTCGTGATCCATCCATCTCGGGCGTCGTGGCATCGCGATCATCGACCTTGCGGGACCCTCGGGCATCATGCATGATGGAGTTCTCCCACGGCTTCTTGATCCTCCGTCCCCCAGAGACCCTCTGGAGTCCGCGTGGACGTTCTCGAGGTTCGAGATTGTACATCCCGGGACTCTTCGTCTCCCCTCACGATGATGGCGCCCGCGTGGTGCTTCATCTCGGTACATGATTTGTGCGGGCTTCGCAGCGAATGAAGGACTTGCTCGGTCGGGGCTGCTCCTGCCACACATTCTTGGGATTGGTAGTGTTGGTTATCCCACGCATCCGCCGTGGTCGGCGCAGGCGGAGAAGCATACGAGTTGGCTTTGCTCACCAGAACATGAGATTAACCAGGCAATGAGGCGGTGCGACTTTCTCGGACTTCTCGGCCGGAATTGAGCACGGGCTCGCCAGGTTGGATTGGATTCCGCGGGCTGTGGTGTGGTGGGGGGCGACGGCGACGAAGTAACCTCTCATGCCATCTCCTGCTGCCATAGCTCTTAGTCATATCCACTGTCTCCGGATCTACCTCCGGAGCACCAGGGGATGGCCTTGCTCGGCGTTGTTGGTCATAGCATCGATCACGATGGACGATGCCGTGAGCAATATGTGCTTTGCGGCCTGTCAAGGTTGCTTTCAGAGGACTGCAGGACAAGAAGTGCTCGCTACACAGCATATTTGCCTGACGCTCGCAGGTATCGACGCCTGGGTAGCAAGTGCCCCGTGCGGATCGGTCTGGCCATGTGGCCTCGGCTGTACGATATGCTCGACATCCATGCCGTGGCGGCCGCGTCAGAGAAGGCCTCACGGGGCGAGCCTGTGGCCACAATAATGCGGCGTCCGAGCTGACAGTCATCCACGAGGCGAGCACAGAATGATCCAGTGTGCCGTGGTGGTCGAAGTGCACACCGCATAGGGTTTGCGGCTGAGACGAGGTATGCGTTCAAAGGTACATATTCGAGCACTTAGCTCAAATGGCGGACTAGTGGCGAGTGAAACGTGTGTTGGAGGATTCGGTAGGAGGTAGAGATCGGAGGGATGCTGTACCTGCCTGTGCCTGCCGACAGTCCTGGGAGTACATAGCGCGAGGATTGTCACGAAGGTTCGCCCCAGCGCGTGCCCTGTTTCAGGTTTGCATGATGCAGGTGAGAGCCATGGATGCTGTGAGAGAGAACCCACCTGGGGATGGACATTCGATATGTGGCGGCGTAAGACACCACAGCAAGGCCAACATGATAGCCGTAGGAGTGTGCTCGGCCCTGCAGATTCTCATTGTTAGCTTGATGTATGATATATAAAATCTCTGGGATGGTGTGAAAAGGCGCCTTGGTGTGAGGGAGGTGTGCAGATTGCGCGGCTGAGGCTGATAATAAGGTCTTTTCGAACACCTTCGGCGCAGATGCAGGTACACAAGTATAGAAGTATGAACTGCAACCCTTTCACAAGTCTGTTCCCAGACTTTTTGTGGTGAAATCATATTGCAAATACCCCCCGACATTCCCCACGTACGGCCAGAGGTCACAGAGAACAGAGGATCCCGTCCGCTCTCCTGTACTTAAGCTGTGAACCGGTGGATTAGTACTACGGTGGGTGACCACGTGGGAATCCCCACTGCTGTACGTTTTGCTTCGGCCATGTCTTTTGCTTCGCTCGCCAGCAAGCAAATTCCAGAAAAGAGATTTGATCGATTGGAGTGCACGGCACGGTGAACATTGTCGATGCTTGATTACCAGGCTGAGTGCCTGAGTGGAATCAACAAGTCGGGCTGTCGCGGGACTGTTGGTAGATCTATCCGAGACGGCGAAAAATGTATTCGGGTTCAAAATGACAAGGTGAATGCGTGCCTGTGTATCTCATATCAAACGCTACCAGACCTCCCTACACCAGCAACCTAAGCGTCCAAACGCCCGCGCATAGATAGATGCATTGCCAAGGTCAAACGAATCTCTCAAGACTCGCCGGCAGGAGCTTCCTCGCCATGCCTGTCGAGCACAATCTGCTTGCCAAACGGCGCCGTCGTCCGCCTCTTCGGCCTCGGCTCCTCCTTCATCCATCGATCCAGATTCCGCATCAACGCCTGCGTCGGGAACTCGATCAAGGGCGTGAGGATCGATGCCAGGAGGAAGATCACCGCGTACGTCGCCACCAGGTTGATGAGGAGGTTCGCCCAGTAGGGGACGCCGGCGTTGTTGAGGGCCAGCGAGACCCATGCGCCCCAGGTCCACATCACGAAGCCGTGGGTGAGGTAGATGGTCATGATGTGCGGGTGCAGGAGCAGGATGACCTTGGTCGAGAGCAGCCATTGCACCACGGTTGAGAGTTCGACCAGGATCTGGAGTCCGATAGAGAACAGGAGGATGGTGAGGGTGGGCTCATTGTAGTTTGGGTACTCTGGACCGTCCGCCATGATAGGCCGTCCGGTGCCGAAATCGGGGTGGATGCCATTCTCGACGGTATCGAAGGACCAATCCGAGTTGAGGGCGCCAACGAGTGGGGTGCCAGCCGCGCAGATGAAGGCACCAGTCATTACTAGGTACTTGACCCATGGCTTCTTGTTCAGATAGACCTTCCATTTGTACGTTGCCTCGAGATCGGACAATACCAGGCCAGCCCAGTGGCACGCAGCCCAAGACTATGGAGAAAGATGTCAGTAAACCTCTCAAGTCAATCATACAGATCCGGATCAGGCTCACCTTTGCATACCAAGCCGTGAGAATAACGACGGTGTAGAATCCAAATCGCTTCCATGGCTTTTTGATGTCCCTGATAAGGACCGATGCGCCCAGCACCACGTACGTGAATTGCAACTGTACTGGCACTGTCCAAAGGACACCAATACAGTAGTGTGACACGATTTCCGGGATAGCGTTTGGCATCAAATATGCCAGTTGGATGATGTTGTTGAGGTAGACGCCGAAATTCTTCTGTGCGGTCACGTAGGGCCATGTCTATCGTCACAACGTCAGCCGCACGCTCAAAGGCGAGGAGATGCTACACTGATGGGGTCTCTTACCGACCACGAGACGCTCGGCAAGCTCTCGAGTGCTGCGGTCAGGTTCATCGAAATTAGAAAGTACTCCAGCAGCGAAACAATGATGATCGGTACGAATAGACGTGGCGCACGACGGAGCTCTTTCTTAGCGATGTCCTCCAGCTTTCCGTTCTTCAGGTAGTTGCTCGAGAGGAATCTGGTAGCAGTCAAGAAAAACGGCCCAATCCAGAGCGCAGTCAAAGCATAGCTTCCAAGGAAAATCTCTAGCCACTTTTCGGCCTTTGGATAATGAGCCGTGTTTCCGTACCCTGTCACGACCCATGGCCAGAATGTCTGGCACCAATGATGGAGTGTGACCCCAAGGCATGCAACAGCTACAAGACCAGCAAGGTAGTCAATTCGTTTGGTGGGCGCTGGTTTGACGGCTCCATTCGGTTGCGGTGCGTGCAAGATTGGCGCTTCTGTCGTGGGTTCCATGGGCGTTACGGCAGGTTCTGGAATGACGGAAGGCACGTAGCCGGTCGATTGATGCCGGGGCAGCTCACGAATCGTCGTGGTGGCTGGCTGCTTGCCAGCTGCTGTCACGGCGGCTGGAGTCTGGTCATGGGCGGTCATTACAGCAACCCCGACCTTTTTCTCGTCGAAAGGATCGGTGAGTGCTGAGCGTTGAGTTAAGGCAGTACGAGGTGCGTTCACTTCGGCAGAATGGTTATCGACTGGAGTGATCGCGTCCTCGTGCGGTTGACATCCGCTCTCCTCGGTGTTGCCAAGAGCCACAGAACTGTTATTCGTATCCTTGGTAGTGTGTGCAATGTTGGCAGGGATCCGCGGCAAGCTGGCTATACTGACGCTGCGAAACAGACCATTGTGATCTGGAATCGGCGGTGGAGTCTCATATGGAGGCGCTGGTGTTGCGTTGCCCGAACGTGGCGTCTGCGTACCGTAAGCCGGCAAGGGTGTCTGTGTACCGGGTGTACTATATTGAGAGGATCCACGTGTATCGCCCTTCTCGGACGCCTCCGAGGACCTTACACTCTGTGATTCTTCAGGTAATCTGTAGAGCGACCCTCTCAAGAACGATCGAAGGGACTTCTCCTTGCTACTCCTCCTCTTCACTCCAGGCTTAAGCCTGGCCCAGGGCGTCCGTCGAAGAAAGACATTGATAAGCGAGAAAACCCCGAATGCGCTGCAGCAAGCAGCAACAATGCCGGCATTCCTTTTGATGGCATTGTGACCTTTTGGTGCCGTCCATCTGACTTCGGACGCTGCAGAGAAGGCACTGGACCCACGCAGAGTCATGTCGTTTGTCAGGCAGAACGAACCCGAGGCACACTTTTGATTCCAGGTCTCATGGTCTGCATCACTCATGGTCGAAGAATTGAAGAACGCCCGAACGTAAAGCACATGGCTTCTTGATGCGTTGCCCGAGGGAGGGCCCTCCATGTAGGTCCTGTCACCTGTGCTCCATGTCTTCAACGACAGCGGCTGTCCTGCGACTGGGATTGTTCGATCGTGCTTGGTCACAGCTCTTGTCTGGTTGCCTGCGATGTGGAATTGCACACTCGTCTTATTCCAGTCCATTCTGACCGGAACAAACTGAGTCCAAGGATCGACGCCGGCTTGCTCGAGTATCGTGAAGTTGGTCTCGAGATCGCTCGCTGGCCATTCGCCATTGACGAGTGTGGCGACAGTGGCATCACTCGGATCGTTCATATTCATAAGGTCCATCTCGAGGCTTTGCGACGCATTATATTTGAGGAGAAAGGACAAGGCTGTACCACCAGTCCATCGTGTAGGCGGCTTCAGCGCTGCTTGAAACGATCCATACTGAATGTCTTTCCGGATCGTTCGAAGCTCGGCTCCCTTGACCAGATGGTCAACATCCGAAGGCTGCGTCAAGAGCTCCAAAGCTTGGACAGGAGGTTTGGAGAGGGTATCGTTGACGAATCTGACGTTGCTGGGATCTGCCCCAACCTTGTAGATCGAATTCCATCCTTTCTCGTTCTTGTGGCTGAATCGTTCGTTGTCCCAGATATCAGAGTCAATGGCGTCGGTCTCGTTGAAGTAAACAATCAAGCTCTCAGTGTAGACCGCAAGGCTGTCTGGATCCTGAAACCCACAAGCACACTGTGATATCGGGGTGGTCGCGGTCGCGGTCGCCAAAGCTAGCACGGAGCTCAAGATCATCGCTTTCAGTGCAGCCATCGCTGAGGTGGTCGACATCTGGCGGCAGCAACTTGGATCACGAAGAGCATCAGACTGCAACCAAGCGCAGGAGAGGTCCCGGACCACATTAGATCATCCCACGTGCAACCACACGAGGCTATAACACTGGCAACCCCAGCAGGCGTATCGGCGCATGCCGATGGCGACGGTAATTGGACCTGCCGGGTCCAGAGTCAACGCGTTCCATCTCGGTCGATTGGATGCAGATCGCATCGACATGGGACATTCTCGTCAATCGTCACGACGGCGCGGAGGTCTCCCACGTTAGGCCGAAATCGAATCAGATAATGCCCATTCGGCAATGACTCCAATCGGACGTCTGGGTTGCCGCACCAGCATACAGCATCGGGAGACGGTGTGGCCGGCGTCATGGCCGGCCACCCACCTGGTGAAGTCCGGAGAGCATGGCCCCGGTGGGCAATGAGTGGGTCGGCCCCAGTACGCGGGCCACCAGCGCGCAGGGCCGCAGGCAAAGCTTTCACATGCGCGATGTCCACATGTGCCGTGCCGCCTTGGGCAAAATCAGGGGTACGTGACCGACCCACCGCGCGCAGACCCAGACGGGTCCACCGTCCACGTCGAACCTAGCTGCTGAGGCGCCGTCGTATGTCTGTCGGGGACGCCTTGCCCCACGGCCATCTCATCGCGACCGCGGCGGCCAACAGCAGGCGGTCGTGGTCGGCCGAAGATCACACAATGATGGATGAGCGATGAGGAGTCCGTGAGCTGGTTGATCTCAGCGTGGGGGACATGTACTTTGTTCGTGGGTGGGGCTCACGCGCAAGATGATGACGATTAGGCGCCACCAGGCATCAAACCAACTATTCCATCTCATCCTCAAATGGCGAATATCAGAGATGTTCCGAGGCCCTGGAGAGGCCACATGTGGGTGGGTTGGGTACCTGAGAAGAGCGGGAGGAAAAGTCTCGTCGGTGTAATAATAAGAAGAAGAAGGCGCGACCACGCCAAGCCTGAGGCTGCAGGTGCTTCACGCTTGTCCAGCTTGTCCATCCCGACAGACCGGTAGCGACCCACCCAGAGCCCAGAGCCGCACCACCAACTACTGAAACGGTGGAGGAGGACTTGGCATCATCAACGTGCATCCTGATGAGTCCTGAAGTCCTGGACTCCGAACCGTCAAAAGACTCGCGTTGCTAAAGGGAAAGATTGAGATCAAGTACATGTACAACTTTCACCGAGTCTGGACCGCTTGATCATGTGCCAGTCAGTCCCTAGTGCTCCATGAAGTCACCCATCCGTGGAAATGATTCACTCATGTCATGCACGAATCAAAAGACACTGTCCATTCGTGCGCAAAAGCAGATCTTCCTGTCCTGACTCCTGACTGTTGCCAAAGTATCCCTCATCCAACGCCACCTTGAGCGCCGCATCTCAAATCCCATCCGCAGATCGCCAGATCATCCATCTCAGCGTAGGAGCCACGAGAACGTCTCTCTGGCCAGCCACTGTGTCCCCAGGTCGATGGTGCGATAGTAGACTTCCGCCGTCACAAAGGTGGCGGCGGTGCACGTGACGAAGACGGCCAAGTTCGACAACGCGAGGCCAGTGCCGAGCCTGGTGTGCAGATGCAGGAACAATTTGATCCCTGCGGTCCAGAAGACAAGGCTCATGGCGATGAAGATGCCTGTTTCGACGATCATCATTAGCCACGTCGTCTGGAAGTGGGCTGTGGGGACTACTCACTGAGCGACCTTTTGCCGATCGCCACCAACCATTTCGCCGAGAGCACGTTTCGCGCTTGCGTCGTCGTTTCGATCATGAGCAGAAGCCCGAAGATAATGAACCAGTTGTCGACACGGGGATATGGATCAGCCGCCGCGAACGACGCTCTGGTCTCGTTCTCGGAGAGGTCGAGGAATGGGTGCAGCAGAAGCTCCCTGTCAATGTATTGCGGGAACACCGCCCAACAGAACTTCTGGGCAAATCCAACAAGCACCATACCAGCCGCGGCCAAGGCATATGGCACCTTCCAGTCCCCCTTGATCGTCAGACCCTCATCCAGTCGAGGCCGAAGAGCGGAGCTCGTCACGTAGTCGGCCAGTAGCAATGCGCTTGCATTGTACCAGCCCCACGAGCACATCCAGAACGACCCGACAGAGAAGATCAACAGAAAGGTCTTGTGCCAGGATGCTCGGGTGAAAGGCAGGATCACCATGAGGAAATAGATCGTCCAGCTTTGCTGATAGATCAGAGAAACGTTCCAGATGGTGTTCGAAGGCCAGAATTTGTTTGCCGCTTGATAGTAGTAGCTCCTGACAACCCAGAACATGTCAAACATAGCATTGACGGCAACAAGGCCATCATCAGCCAGCTTCGGTGTTGCGATGGACATGTTCGGGAGTGCCACTTTGAAATCGTGAACATAGTCGGAGCCCAGCGCTTTCATGATACCACTCGCGATCCCAGAAGCAATGCCGGCCGCCAGCCCGAGCCGGACGATCCTTCTGATAACGCTGCCTGCGAACGCCGTCCCCTTGGGTTCCTTGAGAAATCGCACGCAGATCGATCTCCCGCTGAGGACAAAGAAGAAGCTACTGATGAGGCTTTCGTTCCAGAAGATGGGCGAGAACACGATCCTCAGCACCTTTTGGTAGAATGGTCCGGTCGTCTCGTCCGTCACGAGTGCGGGCAGGAATGTCTGGAAGAAGATCCACAGAATGCTCGAGATCGTCAAGACCCCACGGATGCCATACAAGTAAGCGTGCTCTGCGTTGGATGCTTCAGGCCCAGCTTGTTGTTGTCCTGATAAGGTAGGACGAATGACCTCGCGGACGCGGGCGATGGTCGACGCGCGCCCCATGATGGCCAGGTGATACGATGATCCAGGTTGCTGTTCTCAGATGGATGCGTAGGACGTTGCAGCCAGACCACGAGACAGCAGGATGCCGGGAACCTCAAAGCTGCAGTCAAATGGCTCGCGCAGCACGCAGCAGTGCTTCCCACGTGTTGGGGGAGACATGGTGGAGCTACTACATACTGCTGTTATCAGGCTGCCCAGTCCGTCTGTCTTTCACCGCCCAACAACGATCTTGCCTGTGCTGGTCGTCACCCTCTAGCGCGACATGCTGGTGTGGACCGACGGGGGGGTTGAGAAGACATCGCGGGCCCCTGATGTTCCGACCGAGTCCCGAACGTGGACGAGAAAACAAGGTGCAGCAAGACTATCGCTGGCGTCGAAATAGAATTGCGGCGCCCGAGCGTTCTCGGCCGGCTAGTGAGCTTAATCGGGAGTATCCAGGGGGGTTGCACTGTCACAGCAGCATGAGATGGCCCCTGCTGGTGTGTCGCAGATCTTTACCGGGTCTGCTGTGCCCCGGGCAAAAAACGTGGGAACCGCTATATTGGCGCGACGATATCAGATTGATGAGAATGACGTCTGTTCTTGCAGAACCACATCCTTCGAACCCATCCCAAGTCTCGTATGCGCAAAGCAGACGCGACACACGTGCGTTGACAACTCGGGATTGTTCCAGGTCCGCTGCACATGCAACGCTAGAAAGTGCGAATTGTCAGGCCACGCTAAGGAGTGAACCATTCACTGTCCCAGCGGCAATAATCAATGATGGCATCTATGATCTAGGGCCTGACATCTGCCCCCACGCAGGCGACGTTAGCCTGACGGCAAGTCCATACCGCACCACCAGCACCTCCTACATCTCCGTCGGCACCTGTCAACGCTGATAGTGCCGGCCCGCCCGCGGTCTGAAGCGACCCATCTGCTCTCAACCTAGGTCCCACACCACCATCCGAGCCCCGAATCTCATGATCATTGGGTTGGACGTGATGAAGCAGGTACCAAGGATCGGCTGTGTTGAGGGCAGGGTCTGCAGCCAGAGGAACGGTGCCTGCAGGTCGTCCACGCGATGGCCGCAGGTCGTCCACACGATGTACGATCTCCACCCTTTCGGAACGGCTGTCGTATGCGTTGCCGCCGGTTGTAGCTCTTGTGTTTGCCTGTGAGCATATCAGTACTTCGAGGAGCTCATTCAATTCCAGTTTACCTCCCTTGAGAGCAGCGGTTGTTGCTACACTCGTTACTTGTCCGTGACATTCGTTTGTACAGATCTCTCGTTTGGCCTGCAACCCTCCCCAGTCGACACAATGCTCGCAGGACACCATCGTAGAGACGGATCCATCAGCACCACTGAAGCAGCAACCTCTGACGACTCTGCACCTCCCTCTGCGCCACCATCTTTCTTCCACTTCCATGAGTCCAAAGCTTCAATCCCAAGGCGAATCATTCGCTTCATCAACACTCAATGGCTCAAATTCTCGGATTGGCTGATCGACTGGACGCCGGTCTGTCTGGTCGTATCATATTGGGTCGTCTGCACCGCGATCTTTGTGATGTGCTCCAGCCTTGCGATCGAAGTATTCTACTACTTCTACATGATCGCAAACCTTTACATTGCCATGACCGCAGCGATCGAGTCCTTTCTCGGTCTGACACCAGTCCGGGATGCTGCGAAAGCAGCAGACAAGGTCGATGCCACTGGCAAGTTCCCAAGCGAGGACAGCAAGCTGCCGATCCTAGATATGGTCATGGTGGCATATCTGCCCAATGAGAAGGATATTGTTGTTGGGCAGATCATGTATGCCTTGGAAGAGCTGGATTACCCGAAGGACAAATTCAGAATCAGTGGGTCCATATCGAAGTGGTGTACCAGTGCGATCGCTGACGATCGCAGATTTGGTGTACAACACCCCAAGACCAATCGAGCCCGTCGAGACGGAGTTGCGTCAGCTGGCGGATCGATACCCACAGCTGAACGTGATCAAGGTCCCGAATTCGACCTCCAAAGCAGATAATCTGAACCACTTCTTCTCGCTCAAAGCGACAGGCGCCGACTACACTGGTATCTTCGACACCGACCATTTCCCTCACCCTCACAACCCCCGCTGGGCAGCCGAGCGCTTCATCAAGGACCAGCCCGACATCGTACAAGGTCGCTGCGTTGTGTATAACACCAATGAGTCTTTTATGGCCAAGATGATTGGTAAAAAATCGCCGTCTTCGAAGAGGATTTTCCGTGGAAGGGCGCTGACAAAGGATGCAGCAATCGAGTTCGACAAGATCTACGCAATTGCGCATCCCGGTCGGCAAAGACTCGCGAAATTCGGCTTGTTCTGTGGTAGCAACGGCTGGTGGAGGTCGGACCTCATTCGGAACCTGAAGATGCGTGGTACGTTGACCGCGAGCTCAGGTTAGAAGCCACCAGAAGACATCGACTGACCAGGTCCCTGCAGGCGAGATGCTCACCGAGGACATCGATTCTGCCCTTCGTGCGTACGGCAGCGGCGCTCGGGCGATCCACGACATGAACGTGCTGTCGTATGAGATGGCACCGAACAGCTTCAAGTCCTTCTGGAAGCAGCGCATGAGGTGGACACAAGGTAAGCGGATCGCAAAACGGCAGGTTTGCTTTTTTTGCCGTTCGGATGCGCGCGTCACGCGCCTCGCCGCCACACCCACTGATTAGACTTTCTGTTCCTGCAGGATGGACGCAAGCCTCAATCCACCACATGCCGCTGGTCTGGACGAACCCTCCCAATGGTACCAGACGATGCAAGCAAGAGCGCTTGGCCCTCTTCTCGCTCCTCTTCACCCGCGAGCTGTCGTACTACCTCGTCTCGCAACATACCTGTCTCTTGGTCAGCTTCATCATCAACGATTGGCCCAACAGTCCAGGCACGTTGGCGAAGCTGATCTTCTTTCGGTATCCCGTCGCCGAATGGTTCCTCTTCACGACCATCGCAGCGCTGTTTGCGACGATCTACTTCACCGAGCGCGTGCGGTCAGAGTTCACCACATTCAGAAGCATGATTGTCTTCTCCATCATTTACATCCCGTATCTGATCTTGCAATCGACCATGGGGCTTTTTGGGCACGCCAGGCAGATCGTCGCATATAGTGCGTGGAATCCGACAGCAAGGACCTGAATGTTAGAGTCTTGATGGTTTTTGTATCATGCCGAGATGGAACAAATCGATGAGAAATGACCTTTAAACTGAGCGTAGACGTATTAGCTTAGCACTGCTCTATGACATGAAACTCATACCCGGTGCTTTGCTGTGAAGCATAACTCTGCATTGAGCCCTGCGTGAACTGGACCACAGCCCAAGCCCATAGTGCATATCCTGCCTGATGTCTAAAATTGCTCATTCACTCGATCTTTCAGAGTGACCATTAGGCATGAGGTCGCCCCATTGCACACCTCACATAGCTGTACGACACATCTCTCACTAGGCTCCTGATTTCTGCACTTGCCGCATCTTGCTCTCCATGCAGGAAGCTCGATGATGCCTTCATCATGCCAGAAAGACACTCATTGGCGCCATCGACTTTGGCGACACATTCATCATCCAATACAGGCTGTGCCTTATCGCCTTGCTCATAGGTAGCAAGCACTCTCCACCTCTCGCCTTGCCGTGTCGTTTCGTTCTTGAAGCGTCGTGATGTCGTGGGTGTCGGCGCTGCCCGCTTCCTGCACGACGGTCTGGCTTGAGCCTTTGTATGTCGGGTCGATGGCCAAGGCAGCATTACCGATCTTCTCGAACAGGATCATCAGCCCTGTCCGACATCTGCTCGTGGCCATCTTGCCTGAACCATAATGTCAGCGGATACTCACAATCAACTCCGTTGTAGCGACAGGCAGCGTAGGATCAACCTGGAAAAGATTCAGGCTTATTTCTGCGCTGCCTGTCGATGATAGCGTGCTGCCCAGAGGCAACCGGCGTGTGCTCCCAGCCTAGATCTCGATAGTCATCCAATTGGTCAACCGGTCGACAGATTTCAGGCAGTCAACCGCATATGTCAAGCAGTCAATTGTTATCACGAGTCAATCTGTTGCTTGCCCTGACTGATGAGGTTGTACTCATCTAGATTTTCCAGGCACGGCGTGGACCAACGAGTCGTATGCGCTGACCAGGCGCGAGCTGTGTAGGTGTGCAGAGCCGGAGCGACTAACCCGTTGATAATAGTCGACTGCTTAACAACACTGTTGACTGCTTGATCGACCTGTTTCCTGCTCAGATCATCGGTTGATTATGTGTTGATAGCG
The DNA here is from genome assembly GCA_010367425.1 of Teratosphaeria destructans. Lineage (NCBI taxonomy): Eukaryota > Fungi > Ascomycota > Dothideomycetes > Mycosphaerellales > Teratosphaeriaceae > Teratosphaeria > Teratosphaeria destructans. Next base: position 78,911 of record WBMN01000025.1, on the reverse strand, counting down.
TCACACTCTAGGAGTCACTACCAAGTAGTCAAGTAGTTGATCGATTGCTTGACTGATGAAACCACCGCCACCACCCGAGACATCGACACCGTTGTAGCACGATGACTTGGCACAACAACCGTACCATCTCCCACCTACACTATTCTCCACCGACTATAATGACGCGAATGAATAGTTAGTTGATAGTTAGTTGAAGCCGTAAAATACTAATAGTCAATTAGTTAGTTGCATAGTTAATGCAATCCAAGTCTCGTATCAAGGCAGAAGTTCCGAAATTTGAATACCGAGCAACGCCGAGCAGCTAACAAGAGGTTAGTGTCTGGGTTAAACGAATCGAGAAACAATAACTAGCTATTACAATATCAATAACATCTCAAAATATACTAACCAACCGACTAATGGTTGAGCAATCTTATAGTCAGTTGACTAGTGCAAGAAGGCCATAGTTGGTTAGTTAATGGCCTCAACACAATGGAACGATCAGTTAGTCAACCGCCAAGAAGGTTGGTTGGCTATTAGAAGCACTGCAGACGCCAATTCATGCGACGGACGGATGTATATAGTAAGCAGGCGCCTCAAAGGCAGGTCAATACAGTACTGTGCATCTTGCTATAGGCGGGATACTGCATCGCGGATATGGAAGGGCTCATTCGAGTGGCCTTCTGTCCGTACGCCCGGCAATCCATATCCAAGCCAATGGAACGAAGCCCGTGTCAGGAGTAAACCGGCACATTCGTCGACATCCGCCCACCACGATCCAGTCATCGCGCTCGCACTCTTATCGTCAAGAGCGAGGTACCAAATGTCACTTGTCCATACTTTCAGTCTCGGGCACTAACTCACATCATGCCATCGAGTAGTCTGTGTATGAGCATCAAAGCTAATCAGGAAATTGTCAGACAGTGTTGACATGGTTTCAGACGTGCTTGCAGCGTGCGGCGTAGCCCATGGGCGGTTTGGGATGCGAGTGACTGGCGCAAATGAGGGCGGAGCAATTGCTTGCCTTGTCGAGGGAGAAGATATCCAATGTGGAGTGAGCACCAAGCATCAACCGGCATGAAGACCAGGCCCTGATCCCTTGCACTCCAAGGCGGCCAAGCCTTGGCCGATCTGATTGGCCATAGTTTGGTGTATGTGCGCAAGAGACATTAGCATCTGGATCAGGCCGTTGAGTCCAGCAGAGAAAGCCACGCTGTTGAGTAAACAAGAGAGATTCTCCGGACAATTTCTACGGGCAGAGCAACGGCGCGACGATCAAGATGAGATCGTATCAGTGGCGTGCAGGAAGATGCCGTGAGGTCTGAGACACCTTTGGGTTGGCAACTTGATGCATCGTGCATCACGAAGTCACAAGTCAATACCTCATTGCTCGCTTGGTGCAGATTGGTATGCCAGAGAAGGCAAGACTTGCGCTTGTTCGGACTGCTTTCGGCTTTTTAGTGCTCGACGAGCTTGCCGCCATCGACAAGCATGGTTTGCAGACGTGCGCCGGTTGAAGATAATGGTTGAGTGCGTGTCGCCTATGGTGGAGGGGAGCCATGCGGCTCAGCGGCTGTGGTCGACCGCCGAACTATGTACTGTACGCAAGGATGACTGTGTTTCATCTTGTGCCAAGTGGAGCTTATCCAAGCTTGAAACCAAAATGCTCCGTAGCGTGATGGTCGCCCACATGCGCATACTCTGAAACATAGACGGACCTCATGAGACGAATCGAATGCACTCGTTATTAGCCTATGCTGGTCTGCCGTTGCAAACCCTCAAGCGAAGTGAGCCTGTGGTTGTATACGGACAGGGTTTGCCTCGCGCAGAACGACATCGATCTCGTTTCCTTTCCATGAGGACTCCCCACCCTGGCCCAGGGACAACCTCCTTCTCGCTGGGGATACAAAGCGTGTTTGGATGGGGTCACATAACAGACAGATGTCTGAGGCAGCAAGTCCTAGGCCTTACCTTCGGCCAGCTTCCGCCAGCGATCTAGGACGTTGGGCCGGAGCTTACCAGCAACAAGAGTGCGAAAGTTCGTCGATCTGCCACGGAACGTGGTGAGCTCTTCGGCCTCACAGATCAACGACAGGCAGACCCGTGGATGTGTTATTCTCCGACAGAATCGGCCCAGCGGATGACAAAGCCATCACCACCTAGCCGCGAGGATGAGATATGCGGCAATGACAGGCTGCACGAGGATCACAGTGCTCATTGACCATGATCCCGACACCCTGCGGTGAGCCGCTCAAGGTCTGTCTGCGCGCCCTCATGTCCATCTTGCTTCTTTCTGTCATGCGGAGTGACAGGGTCCTCATCAGGGAGACATAAAGCAGCGGTCTCCCGCTCAACGAATCCGCCCCTCATTGCCACATCTCGTCAAGCATTCGTCGACTTTATAGTCAGATTCCACTCTTTTGAAGCGATACACAATGCACAACTCCAACGTCTTCAGTATATCAGCCTGGGCAGCGGCTGTCGTCGCGGTACGTTTTACTCGTCCTTCGCGTGGAGCCACAGACTGACGTGAATGCAAAAGGCACCAATACCTCAAACCCTTCTTCCGCGCAATTTTGGCGGTCTAGGTGGAGGCATGGGTGGTCTAGGTGGAGGCATGGGCGGCCTCGGCGGTGGCGGCATGCCTGGCATGGGCGGTGGCGGTATGCCAGGCATGGGCGGTCTCGGCGGTGGAGGCCTGGGCGG